>CM042169.1:0-44632 GCA_023376005.1 Doryteuthis pealeii
TCCTTCATATTGGTCGGATTCATTCCCTTTTCCATTCACACACACACACACACACATTATATATATATATATATATATATATATATTCCGTTAATGTCATCTTTCCCATGTTTATGCTTCAAATTTGTAGTTGCCAATTTTAAATTTTAGTTTACTCTGATGAAGTCTTTCAAGCAATTGTGCTCCTTAATGAATTGAGTTGATTGTACTGTGTTTGTGTATCTACTTTTTCCATCCATGCCTCTCTAAACCCCCCCTCACACACACGCACGCACACACACATTAACAGGTTTGAATTCAGAGTTTTCCTTCTCCTAGACCGGTTGCCTAACCAAGGTTAAAGAGCCCAGTCTGGCCTACCATTTACCCATAGCTGAAGGGAGAGTAGGATTCATACCTTTCCCAAGGGTATTAGCGCTAAGTGAAATGCAATTACCACATCTAGGATTTGAACTCGGGGCGACGAGTCCATTTCCCATGACTTTAACCATTACACTACACACTTCCTGCATATAAATATATATGTTGTGTTAAACTGTACTGACGATTCTTGTCGGATGAGTTTTTGTTCAATCTTTCTAATTTTGAAATTATATATATATATATATATATATATATATATATATATATGAGAAGTAAACAAACAAACAAACAATGTGTATTTTGATATGGCTTTTTTAGCCAACAATTTTTGGGAGAAATGTGCTTAAATGAAGTCGTACCTAATTTTGAAAATCAATTAATTAATAATTAATGAATTAGGTGGGCATACCTATTCAAATGTAAGGCTAAACAAATCGAGAAAAATCAATCTCTGTATGTACATTTCCGGCCTATTAGGCCTCATCAGCAGAGCTATATATATATATATATATATAAAATGCAACGCTCTTCTAAGGAATGGAGCACTCTGTGACGGCCTTTACACACAAAGCGATGTGTGTATTAAACAGTTAAAATCCCCTTCCATTCTGTAAGTGATGACAGCCTAATGGTTAAGGTGCCGACTGACACCCAACCGATCAGATTTCAATTCCGGCTGTAGGTAGCTTACAAAATGTCTAGCCACACTGAAGAGACTTGATAAGTCGAAACACGTGTCTGTGGATGACCTATATATATATATATATATATATATATAATATACCAAGCGTGTTGGCAAATCCTGCGTGAGAAAAAACCCAGCAAATAGTTTGATTGTAAAAATATACTACCAAACATCAACCAGGAGAAAAAATTTTGAAAAAGAAAGGACCTCGTACCAACAAAAAATAATCTATTGGTATAGTATTTGGCCAAAAGAAAAAACAATTTATATGTATTATATGTATATAAGATATATATATATATATATATATATTCATATAACCGCTAGGAGAAAGCTAATAAGTAAAAAGTGCTCGATACCTAAGTAGAGCCAATAATAAAGATAATCTAATAAGTCAGACGAACCTACTATTAGAAGAGCTTTATGCGAAACTAATAGTAGGTTCGTCTGACTCATAGATTATCTTATATATAATATCTATATCTATATAATATATATATAATATCTATATATATATATATATATACACACACACACACACACACACACACACTGGGTGATTGAAAAGTAACTCCCTACTCATATTTTAAACTATTCATAATTTCTTTATATGCAGTTTTTTACGAAATTTAAAAAAAAAAAAAAAACAAATGGAAAAATGGAGTTAAAATAATTTAAAAAATTCAGTATCCATCAAGAATGTAACATTGTCCCTTTTTTTCCAGGCACTAAAACGATATCTGTAACGTTGTCGTATATCTGGTCACAGTACCCAAAGCTGATATGAGTAACGCGGCGGCGGTGGCAATATATTCACCGTACTAAAAATGTCTTCTGCACGTAGGGGTCATCTTGTTGAAAAAAAATTACAACGCGAGAAATATGTAGTCACAACTGCTAGCCTTTATTATCTTGCTCGTCTCATGGGCTCGTATCAGAGAGGAGGAAAGGCAGAGAGAAAGAGAGAGAGAGAACTATTAAACTACCGTCATCCTACACGGTACCAAGGGCAGGTCTTAACCCTACGCTGTCCCAAATTGAAAAGAGACCGGTCCCTTTCTTCGTTGTTCCACGTCATCACGTGACTTCCGGTTCTGGTCAACACCCGAAACTTCCGGTTGACACTCAATTCTCCGTTCGGGGTTCATGCTCCGGTCAAATCATCATTCATCCTATTTTTTAAACCTTTACTCTCTCACTTATTTCTTTCTTCCTCCCCCTTCCATTAGTAGTCCTTGCTAAAACAAATACGTCTTCGGCATGAAATAAGCCAATTGGTTGACATGCCGTAAACACCCAAACAACCAACAAAGTTAAACCAGCCCATAATTAAATAAGATAAAATAAACAAAATTTTAAAAAAAGACATTACATTAAAGTAACTAGCAAATATGTGCACCCTCCGGGTGCAAGTATTTAAGTTTTAATGTAATAAAATATTATATTAAATTAGAAAGGCTAATGAAACTAAATAAGAATACAGATAAAAAGATTTGAAACTGAGGGAGTATAATAAAAAATGGAACAACTGAAACTTACTCTTCCATCACTCTCGTCTTTCATTGTTATTTTTTCTAATTTAAGTATTTAGTTATAAGAGGAAGTAAAGAATAAAATGACAGTTATTTTTTCTTGTTAATGGATTTCATTTAAGATTCATTGAAGAGATTTTTGCTTATATTCATTAAAATAAAACCAAACAGTTAGAAATCAATAATACTAAGCACATATTTATTAAATTCGATTTTTTTAATATTAATATGCAAATTAGCCTTCCCGTTCACACTGTAAACCACTATTTTGTTGTTTATATAAATACAATTGCATGTTGTCAATATGTAGACATAGTTAACAGTATTAATAATGTAAGACAATTTTATTAATAATTGAGGTTAAATAAAAATAAAATCATGGAGAATGTGATGTCAATAACTAAGAGAATTGTGACTTGATTAGAAATATAGTTTCGGTTACAGACAGAAAAACACACAATCTCCATTATAATAAGATATAAAACTTTTCCATGTTGCCCTTCCAAATAACAAAGCAAGCCCCACCCATCCACCCAAAATGTCAGAGGGATAATCAAGAAAATAGTCAGTGTTTATTTAGTGATGGAATTGGAATTCTATTAACATGTAGTGAAAGTTTGCCAAACAACTTACTTCCTCGAAATTGTCACAGGTGGTCAAATGTGAAGGCAGAAAAGAATCAATGATTCTAAATCCCACAGACATTACAAATCTTTCATTTGGTGCTTGGTATTCTATCAATGACATTCAACATGTCAGGTTTGTGGGTTGGGTTTTATGGCATGTCAACCCTTGTTGGGTTATTTTATGCCGAAGACGTTTTGTTTTATTCATTCTTGGTGGTTGGTTGGATTTAAGCATGTCAAACCATTGGGTTATTTTATGCTGAAGACACTTTGTTGGATTCATTCTTGGTGGCTGGTTGGATTTTATGGCATGTCAACCCTTGTTGGCTATTTTATGCCGAAGAGATTTTGTTTGATTCATTCTTGGTGGTTGGTTGGATTTTATGGCATGTCAACCTTGTTGGGCTATTTTATGCCAAAGACGTTTTGTTTGATTCATTCTTGGTGGTTGGTTGGATTTTATGGCATGTCAACCCTTATTGGGTTATTTTATGCCAAAGATGTTTTGTTTCATTCATTCTTGATGGTTGGTTGGGTTATTTTATGCCAAAGACGTTTTGTTTGATTCATTCTTGATGGTACTCAATTTTTTTTAAGCACATGACTACACCTTCAGCTGCAAACGTGCCTGACTGTTCTACATAGGTTGATTGGATTTTATGGCATGTCAACCCTTGTTGGTTTATTTTATGCCGAAGACGTTTTGTTTGATTCATTCTTGGTGGTACTCAATTTCTTTTTAAACTCATTTTTTACTATTTAACCCCATACCTGGGACCCTAACAGGTACTACTACTCCAGGTCAGAACGGACATGGGACCAATGGGAATGAAGGGGTACTTCACATTCCCCTGAGCTCTAGGATTGAAACTTCATCAGACAGGGTATAATGTCATATCCAGGATGTTAAGACCCTCATCTACCACCTTCTAGCACATACGATAAAAAGGGTTGGGCTTTGCCATAAGGGCAATAGAATTGGTCAATCATACAGGTGCTTGACCAGCCCATTAAGCCTAAGTAAGGGCCAAAGTGAAGCGTTGCAGGTTATGGACTGCTCAGCCAACAGGGTTCTATCCTTAAACATTATGGGTCACCACCCATGGCCAACAGGTGGCCCCATGGGGTGGGGGGGTCTGCAGAGGTGCAGTCAGTGTATTATAAAACCCCAACCAACAAGTCTCATGTCGGGGTGGAGTGAAAAAAGAAGCTAAAATTCTAAATCTACTAATTTTATAAGATTTTACAAGTATTTATCTACCAACCCTTCTGGGTAATTTTCACCTTTAGTTGTTAAAATTCCTTGCATTAAATTGTGCACGCGCATTATTTGAAATGAACTTAATCATTATTAAGAACACATTTTATGATATTTTTGTGTTAAAGCATGCAGTTGTATTGTTTTCGAAACGATTCTAAGATTTGTATATTTCGCACGGCCACATTTAAAATGGCTACCGTCTTGTTTCAAAATGAAAGTCAGTTGGCTAAATTCCTAGCATAAAATTATCTGAAATGAACTTAATTGTTATTAAGAACACATTTTATGATATTTTTGTGTTAAAGCATGCAGTTGTATTGTTTTCGAAAAAGTTTCTAAGATTTGTTTATTTCGCACGGAAACTTTCAAAATAGCTACCGGCTTAGTTCAAAGTGAAAGTCAAGGGAGGTTACTCTAATTGCCTTATTGGCTAGGAATTCTGACAACTAAAGGTGAAAATTAACCCCTTCTACACAAATGGGATGTGACAAGGTCAATTTTAACAGGTTTGAATTCAGAGTTTTTCTTCTCTTAAATGGGTTGCCATATCATCATCATCATACAAAATGGACAACGACCCAACTTCAATTCTGCCCTCCCTCCAGTTATTTATGATTAATGACTTGTGTTTGTTTTGTTTTACGGCATATCAACCTCAGTGGGTCATTTAATGCCGACAAAGTTTTGAAATGTATTCATTCTTAAATGGATACTCAATGTTTTTTTATAAATACATTTTTCTATTTAACCCATAGATGGGACCCTAACAGGTACTACCACTCCGGGTCAGAGTGAACCAGGGAGCAATGGTGATGAAGGGGTGCTCCACATTCCCCAAACCTCCAACACTGGAACCTCACCATCAGATAGAGTTTAACTGATGGACCCTCTTAATGAATTCACAATGGACCACTTTTTTTTTTTTTTTACTGACGGACCCTCTTTCTTAATGACTGCAAATTGGACCTACTGTTTATTACCCACCGACAAACCATTATACTAAGTTTAGTAAGTTGTTTTTGTTTGGGGGTGGGGGTTCATACTTATGAGTCACTACATGAGTTTCAGTTGTCAGGCAGTAATTAGGACCCCCCATATATGAGAGTGTGGGCTGTTAAGAAAGTTCACAGTTTATCACAAAATCTATGAAATATTTCACAATATCTCACTTGTGTTGTTAAGAATGTATAAGTAGAGCATCGCAATAATTATCATATAATATATAATTGTTAGTTTGCCTTTTGGAAGTTTTTGTTTGTCTTTTTATCAAGGGGCTGGGTTAGCTCAGTCAGTAGAGCATCCGGCTAGAAATCACAAGGTTCCTAGTTTGATACCGGCCCTTGTCAACTCAACGTTTGAGTAGCACAAGGATCTGTGCGGTAAAGTAAGAGTTGATGGTAGGTGTGGCGCTCCACCTCAGACACTAAAATAATCTCCTTTTGGTATATTGTGTATAGCATCCTATCATCACCATAATTGTTAGTTTGCCCACTGCACATGTTGTTAATAAATATTTTGGAGGTTTTTGTTTGTCTTTTTATCAAGTGTTAACATTTTGTTAAATAATGAATCATTTTTCTTGTTTCCATTTTGTTAAGTTAATTTTTTCCCCACTCTTCTTTTTTTTTTTTTTACTTGAAGCCTGGCTGATTATTGTGGAGTTAGCAAACAAACAAAAAACAAACATAGATACTTATCTTATATATTTTACAAATTATGTAGGTTGGGCAATTCTTGTGGTGAAATGGTTAGCAAGTTGCAGTCAATCTTTATATTAATACTCAAGGCGCATGGTCTAATGGTTAGAGTCCTGGGAAATTGACTTGTCTACCAGAGTTCAAATCCTGGACAAGGCTGTTTGAATTTCACATAGCACTAATACCCTTGGGAAAGGTTAGGCATTTTTGCAGTGAAATGGTTAGCAAGTTGGGCAGTTCTTGTAGCGAAATGGTTAGCAAGATAGACTTGCAGTCAATGTTTATATTATTACTCAATAATAGTGTGGTCTAATTGTTAGAGTCATGGGAAATGGACTTGTCTCCCTGAGTTCAAATCCTGGACAAGGCTGTTTGAATTTCACATAGCACTAATACCCTTGGGAAGGGTATGCATCCAAATACAGGTAAATAGTAGGGCAGACTGTGCTCTTTAACCTTGGCTAGGTAACCAGTCTAGGAGAAGGAAAACTGAATTCAAAACTGTTAAACTCCGCTTAAGAAATTGACCTTGTGTCACATCCTGCTCGTGCGGAGAGGTTGGTGTATATATATATATATATATATATATATAATATATATATATTATATATACTAGTGTTCTTTATTTGGTTAACATTCTGGACTGCAACATCATAGTAAGCAAGTTTAAACTCCAGTCTTGCTATTACGTTCACTTTCTGATTAATACCCTTGGGAAAGGTATGAACCACATCATCCTCCCAGCTATGGGTTAAAAAGTACCACTACTGTTCTTCTACAAGGAACATGTTTTTATCTATACTATCATTGGAGTGGAGAGTCTCCAGGGTGTTGTGGTAAATTTGCTGGACTGTGACATCGTAATAAATAAGTTCGAACTCCAGTTATGCTATTGCATTCACTTTCAGACTAATACTCTTGGGAAAGGTATGAACCCCATCGTCCTCCCAGATATGGGTTAAATAGTATCACTACTGTTCTTCTACAAGGAACACATTTCTATCTATACTATTATTGGGGTGTGGGGTCTCCGTGGTGGAGTGGCTAATACGCCGGACTGCGACATCATTGTAAATGAGTTCAAACTATTATAATCACTTTCAGACTAATACCCTTGGGAAAATATGAACCCCTTCATCCTCCGAGTTAGATAGTACCACTACTGTTGTTGTTGGCAACCTTCCGTCTATTAAAGATGATAGCATAGAGTCCACTTTTTTTTTTTTACAGCCACGTGAGTGGCTGAACAAACCAATTTTTGAATGGCAGTCTCTGGTACAGAGTACCACTACTGTTCTTCTATAAATAACACATACTATTACTAATGTTCTTCTACAAGGAACACATTTCTATCTACACTATCATTGGGGAAGTGAGTGTCTGGTGTTGTGTTATAGTGGTGAACGTGCTGGACTCTGACATCTTAGTAACCAAGTTTAAATTCAAGTCAACCTATTATGATCACTTTCAGACTAATACCCTTGGGAAACGTATGAACCCCTCATTCCTCGTTTTATGGGTTAAATGGAAGGAGACCTTACTATACAAATGAACTGCCAGATATATCTATTCGTTCTAGAGTCCATTTTTTTTATTTACATCTACGTGAGTGGCTGAACAGACCAATTTTTGAATGGCAGTCTCTGGTACAGATGTAGCAAGATTCATTTGGCAAGGACTACTAATGGAAGGGGGAGGAAGAAATAAATAAATAAGAGATGATAAAGGTTTAAAAAATAGTGATGAGCCAAAACCGGATGAACGATGATTTGACCGTAGCGTGACCCCGAACGGAGAATTGAGTGGCAACCGGAAGTCGGGTGTTGAGCGGAGCCGGAAGTTTCGGGTGTTGACCCGAACCGGATGTCACGTGGTGACGTGGAACAATGAAGAAAGGGATCGTCCTCTTTTTGCCTTCGGCCGTCGTAGGGTACGGATCGGGCCTCTAGTGGCTAGTATGGGGTCCCAGTAATCAAGTAGTGTTCTCTCTCTCTTTCTCTCTGCCTTTCCTCCTCTCTGGTATGAGCCCACTAGACGAGCATGATAATAAAGGAGCAGTTGTGACTACATATTTCTTGGGTTGTAATTTCTATCAACACCATTTTAGTACTGTGAATTTGGAGGCACATGGACGAGACCTGCTATATAATATATACACCGCCGCCGCCTTACCGTTATCGTAGTAGCGCTCGAAAAAAAGGACAACGTTACTTATATCATTTTGGTATCGTGTAAATATAACACAATGGTACAACAGAGTACCACTACTGTTCTTCTATAAATAGCACCGGGTTAGCTCAGTCGGTAGAGCATTCGGCTAGAAACCACAAGGTTCCTAGTTCGATACCGGTCCCCGCCAACTCAGCGTATGAGTAGCACAGGGATCTGTGCGGTAAAGTAAGGAGCTGATGGTAGGTGTGGCAGTTCTTTCTGTAAGGAACACAAAGATGATGACGTAGAGTCTACTTTTTTATTTACAGCTATGTGAGTGGCTGAACAGACCAATTTTTGAATGGCAGTCTCTGGTACAGAGAACCACTACTGTTCTTCTATAAATAGCACATAGTACTACTAATGTTCTTCTATAAGGAACACATTTCTATCTACACTATCATTGGGGAAGTGAGTGTCTACTGTCTGGTGGTGTTGTGCTATAGTGGTGAACGTGCTGCACTCTGACATCTTAGTAAGCAAGTTTAAACTCTTGTTATGTTGCGTCTTTTTTCCGAGCACTAAAACGATATCTGTAACGTTGTCGTATATGTTCACAGTACCCAAACATATATATACGTAACGTGGCGGCGATATATTCACCGTACTAAAAATGTCTTCCGCACGTGGCGGTCATCTTGTTGAAAAAAAATTACAACGCGAGAAATATGTGGTCACAACTGCTAGCCTTTATTATCGTGCTGGTTTCATGGGTTCGTATCAGAGAGGAGGAAAGGCAGAGAGAAAGAGAGAGAGAACACTACTTGATTACTGTGACCCCATACTAGGCACCAAAGGCGCGTCCATTCCCCTATGCGTCTAAAAGCAAAAAGAGGCCGGTCCCTTTCTTCGTTGTTCCACGTCACCATGTGACTTCCGGTTCCGGTCAACACCCGAATTCCGGATGACACTCAATTCTCCATTCGGGAGGTCACGCTCCGGTCAAACTGTTTTGTGTTCATTACTCTCTCACTTATTTCTTTCTTCCTCCTCCTTCCATTAGTAGTCCTAGCCAAATCTAATCTTGCTACACTCTCAAGTCAAGCTATTATGATCATTTTCAGACTAATACCCTTCGGAAAGGTATGAACCCCTCATTCTCGTTTTATGGGTTAAATGGAAGGAGACCTTACTATACAAATGAACTGCCAGATATATCTATTCGTTCTAGAGTCCACTTTTTTTATTTACATCTACGTGAGTGGCTGAACAGACCAATTTTTGAATGGCAGTCTCTGGTACAGAGAACCACTACTGTTCTTCTATAAATAACACATACTATTACTAATGTTCTTCTACAAGGAACACATTTCTATCTACACTATTATTGGGGAGGAGAGTGTCTGGTGTTGTGTTATAGTGGTGAACGTGCTGTACTCTGACATCTTAGTAAGCAAGTTTAAACTCAAGTCAAGCTATTATGATCACTTTCAGACTAATACCATTGGGAAAGGTATGAACCCCTCATTCCTCGTTTTATGGGTTAAATGGAAGGAGACCTTACTATACAAATGAACTGCCAGAGATATCTATTCGTTTCTAAAAATAGATGCCCACTCTTCTTAAAAGTTACTAAGTCTATTTCAATTGACTGTGATTGAAAATTTCAGACAGTTCAATTCACTTACAGAGATCAGCTGAAAAGTGATTTTCCTAAAACCATACATATTGTGTGATCAGCATGCGTTCACAGAAGGGGGGATGAAGGGGAGAATGATCAGCAAAGAAACTTACGATTTGTGAGTGATCTCCATGATTCAGTCAGAAATAGACAGAAAAATTGTTTGGTTTGGTTTGTTTTGTTTTACGGCATATCAACCTCAGTGGGTCATTTAATGCCGATAAAGTTTTGAAATAAATCAATTCTTAATGGATAATACAATTTTTTTTATAAATACATTGCTTATCGAATAAATAACACAAGTAATCCAGTTGAACGTCATCTGGTAGAATAACCACTTCTGCTTTTTTATTACCACAACTGCAAAAATGGCTGAAACGGTGCTTCCATTTCTTATTAACCAATATACCACAATATATATATATATATATATATATATATATATAACCTACTTAAGTTTCACCAAAAAAGGATCATCAGGGTTAATTGTAATGAATTACTCAAGAAATTGATTAACTAAAGACAATTGCGAAAGTGAATAACGCAATTATGGTTCTTTAGTTATTATAACTATTATTATTATATTATTATCATTATTATTATTATGAAACTTTATCATGTCCCATCTGTAGCAAACCAGCTGACCAGCTTGTGTGTGTTTTTGTTACTTATTTTTTGTTTATAAACTATCAAATATCAGAAATCACACATATACATATTCTGCCAAAATATGGTTAATTAATGCCTGAAGAAGATAACAGAAGATCTAAAACACGTGTCGCATATGCAAGATAATAAAAAAATTTTTATAAAACAATCCTTTTTGCGAACCTTCTTTTTTATAGAATATCTAATTTTCTCCCGTTGGACCCATAACAACACTTATATAATATTTTTTTTTTTAATTTTAAATTCTAAATTTTAATTATTAATTTGTCAAATTTTAATTTATATCAAGCCCTGTAATAATATTTCAATACACCAGCAAATTTATTTTACCGTTCTAACTTTTTTATTTTTTTTATTTTATTTTTCAAATTTTAGCTTCAATTAGGATAACTTAAATAAATAAGCTTAACATTTCATATCAATACCACATTTATTTAACCTCATTGTCCCCCAATAATTTTTATTTTTGTATGATTACCTTTATTAATCCGCATTAAACCTCAATAATTATAGCATAAGTCACCATAACAACACACGCCTATATGTTTTTTTTTTAATATATACCCTCTAACCAAAGCTAAATCAATAAATAATTTTAATCTATTTTACTTATTAAACCACTCTCACGCCTCCTAACCCATACTTTATTAAACAACCATAGTAAAATAAATACCCACAAACTGATTCGCATCTTTCATTTTAATATCCACAAAAAACAATTTCCAGTGAGATTTTAAAAAACATAAACAAGCGTCCCACTGTAACGTAACATCTTATTCAATGAACATACGTGTGTTCAGCTGCAATTAATCAGTAACTCTATTAATTCAATGGATTTAACCCTGATGAGCCTAATGGCGAAACTCCAGTAGGTTTCTATTGTATCCATTTCTTTAATATATAGATATAGATAGATAGATAGATAGATAGAGACAGACAGACAGATAGATCTAGATATATGATTACACTCCCATTACGAATTTCCCCAAGGAGATTATGTTCTGTGTCATATACGTCTACAGTGAATAGGAGAAAGTAAAGGAAATAGTGGAGGACCATGACTGTCAGCCATTAGATATGGCGGCTGTATCGCTATTATTTCCACAGAAGCCATCACACAATACTCGTCTCGTATACAAATCCTCACAACAAATCAGCGCCAATTCACTGAGCAACACAATGACCTATATATCACTGTCTATTGATTGCGCTTCCTCCTCACGGAAAAATAACAGAAGCCTTCCCAGCATTCCCCTTTCAATGTACAATTATTAGGATGGACAACAACTAAGATTCAGAGTTGTTTTAGAAATACTCAAATAAAATAGAACAAGTAAAAAAAAGAAAAGAAACAAAAAAAAGGAAAAAGTTGGCAGGTTAATGGTTTATTTTAATAATAGAGTTTTTTTTTTCAAGTTAGTAATATAATTTCTATGAGTTCCCCTCCTACTTACTCTCATTACTACTAATTTGGAAAAAACTGGAATTCAAACAAATCACCCCTGATGATGGCACTTCATAGTGTCGAAAGTACTTGGGATAAAAACTTTGGTGGACTAATCCACGGATTCCATCCAAAAGTAAAAAAAAGTTGGCCAGAGAGCTTGAAAAGATTGTTAATAAAATTGTTAAACAGGAGACATGCCTTTTGTTTAATTATACATGTGTATATATAGATAAATAGATAGATAATTTTCCATAATTATTATGATGGACAACAACTAAGATTCAGAGTTGTTTTAGAAATACTCAAATAAAATAGAACAAGCAAAAAAAACAAAAGAAACAAAAAAGAAAAAAAAAGGGAAAAGTTGGCAGGTTGATGGTTTATTTTAATAAATAAATACGGAATATTATTTGTTTGGTTTGTTTTGTTTTACGGCATATCAACCTCAGTTGGTCATTTAATGCCGATAAAGTTTTGAAATAAAGTCATTCTTAATGGATACTCAATTTTTTTTAAAATCACACTTTTCTATTTAACCCATAGATGGGACCCTAACAGGAGTGGGTCATTTAATGCCAATAAAGTTTCAAATAAAGTTATTCTTAATGGATACTCAATTTTTTTTATAATCACACTTTTCTATTTAACCCATAGATGGGAACCTAACAGGTACTACCACTCCGGGTCAGAGTGGACCAGGGAGCAATGGTGATGAAGGGGTGCTCCACATTCCCCAAACCTCCAAAACTGGAACCTCACCATCAGATAGAGTTTAAAATCATTCCTAGGACATGTAGACCCTCAGCCACTGCCTTCTAGCACCCATATGATAAGAAGGGGTTGGGGC
This sequence comes from Doryteuthis pealeii, assembly GCA_023376005.1. Classification (NCBI taxonomy): domain Eukaryota; kingdom Metazoa; phylum Mollusca; class Cephalopoda; order Myopsida; family Loliginidae; genus Doryteuthis; species Doryteuthis pealeii. The sequence continues at coordinate 12,960 of CM042169.1, forward strand.
TTGCCATAAGGGCAATAGGGTTGGGGTAGGTGCTAGGGCTTGACGTGACCAACCTATTGATTGGAGGGTGCCTCTCCGACCACCCGTCTAGCCCAAGATAGGGTTGGGGCAATCATACAGTTGTTAGGGCTTGACGTGACCAGCCAATTGATCAGAGGGAGCCTCTCCGACCGCCTGTCTAGCCTAAATAAGGTGCTAGAAATACTGTAATAGAGTAAAACAAGTGAAACTAGTCTTGTGGTTGTACTTGTAGTTAAATAAATTACTCTCACTACTATTAACTTGAAAAAAAAATGGAACACAAACACATCACCCCTGATGATGGCACTTCGTAGTGCCGAAAGTACTTGGGATAAAAACTTTGGTGGACTAATCCACGGATTCAATCCAAAAGTAAAAAAAGTTGGCCAGAAAGCTTTCAATGTACAATTATTATGATGAACAATAACTAAGATTCAGAGTTGTTTTAGAAATACTGGAATAAAATAGAGCAAGTGAAAAAGAAAGAAAAAAAAAAAAAAAGGAAAAAGTTGGCAGGTTGAGGCATCCATACTTTGAAAGGAGGGCAGTTATAGTAAAATAGAAACAGTGTGATCAATAGAAAATTTTCATACTCCAATGAAGTTAAATTTATGGAATCAATTGTCATCATAAAAACTCTCTTTACAGATGAGCTAAACCAATTACTAATTAATGAACATCACTAACCCAGCAAGAGTAATTAAACTATGAAACTACTCAAATCACACTGGATTGTCCAATTGGACACATGGCCTAGTGGATAAAGGAGTTAGGTTAAGACAGTTCTAAGTGGCAGTTATCTCTGGACTGCAGGTTCAATCCTGGCCAAGGGCAGCAATAACATAGAATAATAATTAACACAGCTTAACGCCTCTACCCCAGCTATGGTTAGTGGAATGAGAACAGGATATCCCTGTGGACTGAATAAAGGGTTAGGCTCAAAGTTCTTTTTTTACAATTACTATATCAAACTGTTAGACATACTTATAGTTCTATAAAAGTAATTGGTAATTTGCTTGAAGCATTGTTAAGTATGTTATAATGTATTAATTTGAAAGCAATTACAATGCAAGTAAAAAATAAAAACAAAAAGATGTTATTTTTTGTCTTATCGATTTCAAAGTAAAACTTTATCTTCAGAGACGATTTTCGGAAATGGACGCGTTTTTTTTTTTTGTCGTTATTTTTTTTATGTTATAAACACACGTCTCGTGATGTTCTTTTTTTTAAACGTCACGTGCACTTTGCGTGATGGACATTTAGCCGTTCATTCAATTTCAATTTTATTATTTTCATCTATTTATATATTTATGTAATATTCATTTGATATATGTATAATGAAATGTACATACTATGTACTATAAGGAACGTGTATTTTAATTCTGAGATTACCAATGTTTCGTATTACTGTCTCTATCTTAACGGAAAAACTATTGTCTTTATTTTTGCATTTGATTAAATGTTTGTGGAAAGAGGATGCACGTGTGTGGATATGTTCTTTGATTCTAATGTGGAGGGGTCTAATTGTACTTCCTATATATAAATTAAGGCATTTGGAGCAAGTTAAACGGTAAACTGTATAGGTTTTGTGACATATGTTATAGTTCTATGTTTGTGACGATTATAAAGTGCCCCTTCTTTTTTTTTTCTTTTTTTTTCACAATTACTGTACCAAACTGTTACACATACTGATAGTTGAACGACACAGTCATCAATACTACTAAAAATCAATAACACTAATAAAAAAGATATTATTACTAATGATAATAATAATAATAATAAAAATAATACAAAGGCCATTAATGAAAATGGCTTTTAAAAGCTATAAATAGAATGAATCAACAATATAATACTGATATAAGTAATAATAATACTTTTAAAATGGAACATACTTATGTATGCTCTATATTATCTAGCAGCTGGTGATATTAAGGAAAAAAAAAAAAAATATGAAACCCTCGAGAAATTCAATCAATATTCCAATACTCTATTTGCTTGAACAAGAAAACAATTGTGTTGAATGAAATCTCAGGCAGATGGCAATAGAGAAATCGAATGCTTAGCTTAGTTAGGGCACAAGGTCAAAAGTATGAGGCACCCAGTGAGAATCAAACTCAGTAACAATAGTCTCATAGGATTCAATATCAGATACCAAAATGTTCATTTAATTTAATGATCATATGTTTGGCATAGTGATTGACATAGCTTAAATTTGTTTGGCAAAAAATCAAAAGTATGAGGCACCCAGTGAGAATCAAACTCACTAACAATAGTCTCATAGGTTTCAATATTACATATCAAAATTTTCAATTACACTCATGAACATATATGCTGATATATAGAGGCTTGTGATCTAATGGTTAGTCGTAGGAAATGGACTCGTCGACCCGATTTCAATTCCTGGACGAAGCTGTTTGCATTTCACATGGCGCTAATACCCTTGGGAAAGGTATGAATCCAATTCTCCCTTCAGCTATGGGCAAAATAGCAGGGTAGACTGGGCTCTTTACCTATGGTTAGGTAACCAGTCTAGGAGAAGGAAAACTCTGAATTTAAATCTGTTAAACTCTGCTTAAGAAATTGACCTTGTGTCACATCCTGCTCGTGCTGAGGGGTTGGTAAATATATAAATATGCTGATATATAGTAATTTACTAAATTTAGTTTGGGTACAAGGTCGGAAGTATGAGGCACCCAGTGAGAATCAAACTCACTAACAATGTCTCCTAGCATTCAATATCACATATCAAAATGTTCATTTAATTTAATGATCCTATATTTGACATAGTGATTTACATAGCTAACAATTATCTAGTAACCTAGCTTGGCTTAGATTTGGCACATGGCCATTAGTACAGAGCACCAAGTAAGAATCAAGCTAACCACTCCATAATGATTGATCTGAGAGACTAGCTTGTTAACCATTACAATAAAATGACAATGTATTCTAATAGACCAGGGTTCGCCAAACCGACCCACAAAGGCATTTTATCAGGCCTGCCGCTAGTACCTGAATTTGTTTGTTAAAATGTATGAAATGCGAGACGTTCTGATAGCATTTAAATTTAAATATCATGTTAAGCTTACTAAATCCTCATGGACTACAGAATCAATCCATCGAACGAAATTGACTGATAAACATTTGAAAGCAATTCTCTTGATTGGATGTAGCAATTCCAAACCAAACATTGACGATATCTTGAAAGGCAAACTTCAGTTTCACAAATCTCACTAAACCTTTCTGCTAATGGTGCGTTCTTTGATAATGTTTTGAAAATGAATATGTTGGTTAAATTTGTTTTTGTGCATCTTACGCCACTCGTCCATGAATATAACATGGAAAGATAAATTCTGTTTTACATCTTTTTCTCAGAGCTTTCTTTCTGGCTAGCAAATATTGAACACAATAATAATGTGGTCTGCGTTCGTTATTTTTTTCAATTATCCAGACCACGGTGAAAAACTTTTGGTGATCCCTGTAATAGAGCAAAAGCAAAAAAAGGAATAACTATCGGTATCAACCAATCAGCGAGAGAGTCTATTCCCTTTTCACTAGTGCTACACCAAAGAGATTGTTTTTAGCATCTCAAGTGGAGCACCACACCTACCATCAGTTCCTCACATTACCGCATAGACCCGTGTGCTACTCATACTCTGAATTGGCAAGGACCGGTATCGAGCTAGGAACCTTGTGGTTTCTAGCCGAACATTCTACCGACTGAGCCTTGGGAAATAGTGAATATTTCTCCTAGATTGGTTGCCATACCAATGTTAAAGAGCCCAGTCTGCCCTGCTATTTGCCTATAGCTGGAGGGAGAATAGTTGGATTCATACCTTTCCTAAGGGTATTAGTGCTATGTGAAATGCAAACCGCCTCATCCAGGATTTGAACTCTGGTCGCTATGTCCATCTCCTATAATGATAACAATTACACAAATACCTCCTAAAACCGTGTTCATACCAAGGTTAAAGAGCCCAGCCCACCCTATGATTTACCCATAGCTGGAGGGAGAATAGTTGGATTCATACCTTTCCTAAGTGTATTAGTGTTATGTTGAATGCAAACAACTTTGTCAGTAACAACCAGACAGTGAGGGAGTCTATACCCTTTTCACTAGCGTTAGACCAGGGAGATTGTTTTTGAGTGAAGGGTTCTAATCAGCATTTCATAGTTAACAGCTGTCCATGATGATATTGATGCTTCTATTTAGGAAGGAGTGAAGGGTTCTAATTAGCATTTCATAGAGTGAAGGCTTCTAATTAGCACTTCATAGTTAACATGATGCTTAGGATTCTAATTAGCATTTCATAGTTAACAGCTGTCCATGATGATATTGATGCTTCTATTTAGGTAGAAGTGAAGGATTCTAATTAGCATTTCATAGTTAACAGTGGTCCATGATGATATTGATGCTTCTATTTAGGTAGAAGTGAAGGATTCTAATTAGCATTTCATAGTTAACAGCTGTCCATGATGATATTGATGCTTCTATTTAGGTTGGAGTGAAGGGTTCTAATTAGCCCTTCATAGTTAACAGCTGTCCATGATGATATTGATGCTTCTATTTAGGTAGGAGTGAAGGATTCTAATTAGCACTTCATAATTAACAGTGGTCCATGATGATATTGATGCTTCTATTTAGGTAGGAGTGAACGGTTCTAATTAGCATTTCATAGTTAACAGCTGTCCATGATAATATTGATGCTTCTATTGGTGAACTACACCTACCATCAGCTCCTAAATGCTTTACCAATCAGATCAGATTGCCCAAGCTGTACTACTCATGTGCTGAATTGTTGAGGACCAGTATCAAACTAGGAACCTTGCAATTCCCAGGCGGATGCTCTACCGACTGAGCTAAACCGACCCTTCACTGGCAAACATGACGAGTTTATTATATAAAAGTTTAGAAAGAAAAAAATAAATTATAAAAAAATAAATTATAAAAAAAAATAAAAATAAATAATAATAATAAATAAAAAAAAAATAATAATAATAATAATAATAATAAAAATAAATTAGAAAAAAATAAATTAGAAAGTTTAGAAAGAAAAAAATAAATTTACAATTGAACTATAAATCAAAATAAAAAAATTTAAAACATTCACCGTTATCTTTATATCTCTGACGTCACGATAATTCCCCCAACATTTAAATTGCCTTCAAGCATTTGAAATTTTTAAATAAATTTTCATTTAGAATTTTTCAGAGACGAAAGAAAGTTTCACAAAAAAAAAACAGTTCAAATCTTTAGCCATTAAGACTAAGAAGAGTCAAAAGATGTTACGAACACTCCTGAAAAGTTAAATATATTTCAAATTAGTAATATTCTATATCCAACTTAAAACAGCTGTGTTTAAAATTAGTAACATTAGTTGAGTAATTTTATTATTAAACTAATGTTCAAAAGGTAACTCATCTCTATGTTTCAACATTGGAATTTTTTTTTTTTTTTTTTCATATAAAGGTGGGAGCAAAAAATATTGACATTGAATATTCAAATATAAATGAAGACGTGCATAGCTAAGCAATTTAAGCATAGGAGTATGATGTAGAGACATCTAGATAAAGCAATAATGTCTAGACTGTGGTCGAGACGAGGCGATAATGACTAGACTGTGGTCGAGACGAGGCAACAATGTCTAGATTGTGGTCGAGACGAAGCGATAATGTCTAGACTGTGGTCTAAATAAAGCGATAATGTCTAGACTGTGGTGGTCTAGAAAAAGCGATAATGTCTAGACTGTGGTCTAAAAGCGATAATATCTAGACTGTGGTCTAAAAGCGATAATGTCTAGACTGTGGTCTAAAAGCGATAATGTCTAGACTGTGGTCGAGACAAGGCGATAATGTCTAGACTGTGGTCGAGAAAGGCAATAATGTCTAGACTGTGTCTAAATAAAGTGATAATGTCTAGACTGTGGTCTAAAAGCGATAATGTCTAGACTGTGGTCTAATAAAGCGATAATGTCTAGACTGTGGTCTAAATAAATGATAATGTCTAGACTGTATTCTAAAAGCGATAATGTCTAGACTGTGGTCTAAATAAAGCGATAATGTCTAAACTGTGGTCTAAATAAAGCAATAATGTCTAAACTGTGGTCTAAATAAAGCAATGTCTAGACTGTGGTCTAAAATAAAGCGATAATGTCTAGACTGTGGTCTAAATAAAGCGATAATGTCTAGACTGTGGTCTAAATAAAGTGATAATGTCTAGACTGTGTCTAAAGTCTAATGTCTAAACTGTGGTCTAAATAAAGCGATAATGTCTAAACTGTGGTCTAAATAAAGTGATAATGTCTAAACTGTGGTCTAAAGCGATAATGTCGATAATGTCTAGACTGTGGTCGAGACAAGGCGATAATGTCTAGACTGTGGTCTAATGTCTAGACTGTGGTCTAAAAGCGATAATGTCTAGACTGTGGTCTAAATAAAGCGATAATGTCTAGACTGTGGTCAAGACAAGGCAATAATGTCTAGACTGTGGTCGAGACGAAGCGATAATGTCTAGACTGTGGTCTAAATAAAGCGATAATGTCTAGACTGTGGTCTAAAAGCGATAATGTCTAGACTGTGGTCAATAATGTCTAGACTGTAGTCTGATAATGTCTAAGTGATAATGTCTAGACTGTGGTCTGATAATGTCTAGAGATAATGTCTAGACTGTGTTCTAAATAAAGTGATAATGTCTAGATGTCTAGACTGTGGTCTAAAGCGATAATGTCTAGAATAATGTCTAGACTGTGGTCTAAATAAAGATAATGTCTAGACTGTGGTCTAAAGTGATAATGTCTAGACTGTGGTCTAAAGTGATAATGTCTAGACTGTGGTCTAAAAGTGATAATGTCTAAACTGTGGTCTAAATAAATAAGCGATAATGTCTAGAATGCACCAACTGCACCTCTGCAGATGGGTAAAATCCCCCTAATAGATCAACCTGTTGCCCCGTGTGTGGTGACCTGTGATGCTTAAGGACGGAATCCAGGTAGCTGAGCAGTCCATGACATGCAACAATCCACTTTGGCTATTACTTAGCCTTACTTAGGCTAGATAGGCGGTTAAAGAAGGCCTCCTCTGATTAATTGGCTGATCAGTCCAACCAAGCAGTCCATGATGATATTGATGCTTCTATTTAGGAAGGAGTGAAGGATTCTAATTAGAATTTCATAGTTCACAGCGGTCCATGATGATGTTGATGCTTCTATTCAGGAAGGAGGGGAAGATTTTGATAAGCATTTCATAGTTAACAGCTGTCCGTGATGATATTGATGTTTCTATTTAGGAAGAAGTGAAGGGTTCTAATTAGCCTTTCATAGTTAAAAGTGATCCATGATGATATTGATGCTTCTATTTAGGAAGGAGTGAAGGGTTCTAATTAGCACATCATAGTTAACAGCTGTCCATAATGATATTGATGCTTCTATTTAGGTAGGAGTGAAAGGTTCTAATTAGCATTTCATATTAACAGCTGTCCATGATGATATTGATGCTTCTATTTAGGTAGGAGTGATGGATTCTAATTAGCACTTCATAGTTAACAGTGATCCATGATGATATTGATGTTTTCCCTTTTAGGAAACTGTTATTTTACCCATAGCTGGAGGGAGAGTAGATTCATACCTTTCCCAAGGGTATCAATGTGATGGGAATACAAACTGTCCCAGCCGACGTTTGAACTCTTTTCATGAATTCCATTCTCTGCGGTTAAATTGTTAGGCCATCTGCACCCTTCCCAAATAGAACTATCTTTGGTTAATACTGCTACAGGCATCTCTAAGAATGAAGACAATTATTACCAAAGTTTTGGTTTTTTTTCTTTCTTTACAGTACCGATCAAATTTATGGCTCGTTGTAAAGAATGCTTTATGATTCTTTTACTTTCTTTCGTTTCTATTTAATTACTTTGGTAAAGAGATTTTTAGTGTTTAGGATTTTACTGCTTTTTTTCCAAGCTTTTATCTCGGACTAGCAGCGGCTACCCGGCGTCGCCTGGGTAGAGGGGGGATATTTTCAAAGTTAGTCCCGCAGATCCATTATTACTGAATCGTGCATTGAATTCTCGTGGGATGCCCCCATTTAAATGCCCATGTTAAAAAACAGAGCTAACACCGCAGCCGATAGGGCAGTGTTTCATTTGGTTTGTTGTATTTTTAAGGCATGTCAATCCTTGTTGGGTTATTTTATGCCCAAGACATTTTGCTTTATTCATTCTTTATCTCCGGTTAATACTGACAATCATGTCCCAGTTTCCCACCCCCCCCAAAAAAAGTGGAGTGGGGGGAATCTTTGCTATACATGAAATTTAAGTGCTTGATGGGGTGGGTAGACTTTCATTATGGTTGGTTGGTTGGTTTAATGGCATATCAATCCTTTTGGGTTATTTCTTTAATCTCCTTTCCAATTTATTCCAAACTAGAAGCAGCTACCCCGGCGTCGCCTAGGTAGAGGGGGATTTTTTTTAAGTTTGTCCCGCAGATCCATTATTACTGAATTGTGAGTTGAATCCTCATAGGATGCCCCATTTAAATCCCCATGTAAAAAAAAAAATAAAAAAAATACAAAAACTTTGCATTGATCCAGCTACTCTGAAAGAAATGTTAATGTCTACTATCTAAAATATTAAATGAAAAAAAAAACCCATGTGGTTATCATTTAAATTTGATTTTTTAATCATCTTCATGAATATAAATCAAATCTCTTATTTTTGCTCAAAAATCAAGCCCTGGTGATATTTAATGTGTATATATATTTACTTTGTTTTATCTTCAAAGTTTCCTCCGGACATACATATACACACAACTGCCCTTTATATATGTATAGATAGATAGACCTATGCGACAAACAACGATAGTATAGATAGTTGACCTATGCGACAAACAACGTTCTTGTACTGTGACCATCGTTATGCTACACTTGCTATTCAGTAGTAATGGATTTAGTGAGACTATCTTGCTAACCATAACACCACAATGAGATGCCCTTCTTAATATAGGTATCCATGTGAGATCATGTATATTCCTTAGCCAATCGCTGGCCATACTGCATGGCTGATATATTACTTAAGCGCTGATTCTTTCTCAGTCTACTCGGAATCATCGACGAAGGAACCTAGGATTCTCTACCTGAGAGGATTACGAAAGGATTTATAAGAGGTCCACCGAGTGTTAACTCTGGTTCTTATAAAACATTGGGCTACTTAAAGGATAAGTACCCAATGCGGAATACTTCAGTTAGGAAAACAACAAACGCATTAGTTACAGTTATATCACTTTATTATAACATATTAGGGGAACAAAGTTCCCCAGGCTATTTAATGTCACAAGTGTCCAAACATACACAATAGTGTTAATAGACAAAGTGGTAACCACTTACTGTAAGTAGAGGCTGTAGCGTCTGGTGTGCACCATAGGTGTCTGCTGGAGAGAGATGACAAGTACGTCCAGGCTTGTTCAGTGCATCGGAAGAAGAGCGTTCTCTCCTTGCGTTCCTGTGTCACGTGACCAAAATAGCGTCTCCTGACACAGGAGATTCACCAAAACCATCAGACAAGAGAGACTGCCCTTACAGGTTCAAATCAGAGGACTCTTTACCTAGAATTAACTGGCCCTTAAAAACTTAACATTACATGAAAGAATTACATTAATACAAGTTCCACGCCCTTCCGCTGATATGTGAAATGCTATTAAGAAGTTGTTGTTGTTACCGTTCCGTACACATAGGACGATGGCGTAGTGTCCAAAAAATAAAAATTGATCTGCATCTGTGCAAGTTACTCTGCAGGCCAATTCTACTACATTCTAATATTGGCCGTCCAGTGATTGCCCGAATGCTGACCTCAAAATGAGGCTACGGCACCGCAGGTTTATTCTCAAAGCCATGTAATGAATAATGGTGGAGGGAGATAGTTTAAAACGACCGAATTATATACTACTAACTCTTCCTTCTAAATCCTTAAACACTGTGCGAGGACAAAATTCTTTCATTTATGATTCTCAACCCAGTACGATAAAATTTACAAGTAGAAAAGTATTTTTTTTTTAGCTCACAACACACTAGGAAATGGATTTTTTGTCCAAATATCCAGAATTATCACTGCTTCAGCTTTTCTTAATGTTTTATTACATGTTATTATGCTACTGATGACTGACAAGTATAGATGATGCTAATGAATTAAACAAAAATATTTTGATTTCGGGACGGTCCAAACCCCATTCGGGACAGTTGGTAATTTTTGTTTGGGACGGTCATGAAAAAAGTTAGTGTCGGGGCCTGGTTATGACCCAGTTTTAACTTGTAATGCAGAAGCTGCTGAAGTAAATGGACACGAGACGAATTCAAATCCTGGACGAGGCTGTTTGCTTTTCACATAACGCTAATTGTTGAGAATTTCCAGTATATAAGGTGTGACCAACTTTAAGGAAGTCTAGAAAGGAACAAGTCATTATGTCCCGATTATGCATTGGTTATACAAAACTAACACACTCTTATATACTCAAACAAGAACAACAACCACAATGTGAAACATGTCAAACACCCCTGACAATCAAACACTTATTGATGGAATGCAGATTTTTTGCTCACATCAGAAAACATTATTTTAAAGCAAACAATATGAAGGACCTATTTGAAAATGTTAACATAGAGGATATTTTCTCCTTTTTGAGGGAAATAAAATTATACCATAGAATATAGACATGAAACAAATCAATGGCATACAGTATGATTCCCAATAATGCTAACACATTGTTAAAACCAATTACTAAATGTATATATATGAATACACAATATGTATAACAACCCAACCGCTAGGCATGATATAACCCTGGACGGGTTGATATGCCGTTAAAATTAATAAACCAACCAACCAACCTACTACTAGAACTTGAGTTGACCTATACAACAAACACCTTAAAGGGGTGGTTCATGATGACTGCAGGATTGTTCATAGCTGATAAGGCCTATGTAGAATGCCATGACAAACTAGTATAACAATTGGTCACGGTACAAGAACGGTGTTTGTAGTAGAATTGGCCTGCAGAGTAACAAACACCGTTCTTGTACCGTGACCATTGTTATACTATAGTTTGTCATGGGCATTCTACATAGGCCTTATAAGCTATGAACATACCTGCAGTCATCATGCCTTAAGCTTTGTTTACAAAACCAATCCATGATGTTACAGAACTAATATACTGAGACCATACCCGCTTGGTTAAGTTTAAGTGGAGTGTTGTATGTCATGAACGTTCTATATAGGCCTTATCAGCTATGAACATGCCTGCAGTCACCATGAACCACCCCCTTAAGCTTTGTTTACAAAACCAAGCCGTGATGAGGATATTATTCCTGTTACAGAACTAATCTCTGACTGTTGTAAAGTAGTTTTTTATACTGATAAGTACATGATGTCTACACGTGTCACAACAATTTGTATTACTTCCGGGTTTCTTGAGAGATCTAAGACCTTATCAAGAAACGATTAATATACGGATCTGGAGGTTCAAATCTCCGTAGAAGCTTGTTTATTTGACATTTGTTTATAAGTGCCGACAACTTGAAGATGTTTTCTATTAGAGAAAGGATGTATTTTCACCAATTAACAAATGTGTTGTTATAACACACAAGATGTTGGAACGGCAACTCGGTTTACATCCCTTCTGGGCAGTTGGCCAATATAATCTTATAATGATTGCAATGGGGAAGATTGCATCCAAAATGATAAATAACTCTTTGTCAAGAGTAGTATTAACTCACCAATTAAGATAATTCTATTAAATTACATGAATATATGGACTGTGAATATATATGTGTATATATATATATATATATATATATATATATATATATATATATATATATATATAATAAATAAATATATAAGGTTTTACATATCTATTTATTAGGTGACAAGGAACATTCACGACCATATTGGTTTCATGCGATGCAATCATCAGGTGAAGATGTTTCAGGCATTTGAAACATCTTCACCTGATGATTGCATCGCATGAAACCAATATGGTCGTGAATGTTACTTTGTCACCTAATAAATAGATATGTAAAACCTTTATATATTTATCTTATATAACAGCTCTATTTTATATTGAGCACTCTACCAATTAATACTGCCTTTGGTACGCCATTCCAGCAAAAGCTGAACCAGTGACCATCTCACATATATATATATATATATATATATAATATATATAAATGGTTAAATCGAACTTAACGGACCTAAATTCCACCAGTGTATGTCACCCCGAAAAAAATAAAAAATACCAAAAATCAGGGAATTAAGCTGTGGCCTAAAGTCGATATCAGCAAGTGAGGGAGTCTATCCCCTTTTCACTATTGCTAGACTAAGGAAATTGTTTTGGTGTCAGAGGTGGAGCGCCACACCTACCATCAGCTCCTCACTTTATGACACAAATCCCTGTGCTACTTATACACTTAGTTGGCAAAGGCCAGTACCGAACACGGAACTTGTGGTTCTTAGTCGGACACTCTATCAACTGAAAAGGTGTTATGGGTCAATGGGGGGGGGGGACGAAATATTTTATAAAAAAGGTCCGCAAAGTGAAGATTAGCATAGAAAGTTTTTAGGATGAGTCAGTACAATGCCATATTGCATTTTTCTGCTGGTCAAGTGAGAGATGAGACTGTGGAGTGAGTTTGGAACAATGCATTGAAAGAGTGAGACATGTCACTCACTCAGGGCAGTTTGACTTTGGGGGAAATAAAAATATCTCATGAGAAAAAAAAAAATTATCGTCTAGAGTTATTACTAAAAACTATGTCACAAGGCAAGATGTCCCCCAGCATCCCAAGTTGGTTCCAAACGCAAAACACGAGACTGTGGAGTGAGTTTGGAACAATGCATTGAGAGAGTGAGACATGTCTCTCACTCAGGGCAGTTGGGGAAATGAAAATATCTTACGAGAAAAAAAAAAAGTGTTGTCTTGAGTTATTACTAAAAACCTATAATTGTCCCCCAGCACCCAAGTTGGTTCCAACAAAATACAAAATAATTGTTAACACAAGAGGAAAGAGTAAAAGTTAGAGGTGAGAGTGTGTGGTGAGTTTGGAATAATGCATTGACAGAGTGAGACGTGGTCTCTGACAGTGCAGTTAGGATTGGGGGAAAATAAAAATCTCATGAGAAAAAATGAGTCGCCTTGTATTATTACTAAAAACTATAAATGACACAAGGCAAGATGTCCCCCAGCATCCCAAATCATCAAAGAATTGCCAGCCAACTCAGCATCAGATCCAACAGCCAGATTCCAGCTTCTCTCTGTAGAATACACATACTAAGTTCCAAATTACCATCGATTTGGTAAGATAAGGCAACAAGGAAGCCATAACTTAATACGGATCTAACCTTGTTGCCATCCTTTTCACAGCGCCATGTAGAAATTTCTACGCTCTCAAAGTAGTTTGTTTTGTGATGAAGAGGTACTCTATGGAGTCAGAAAATTCCAAATAATACAAATTATCAAGTCTCATCTAATAGGTCCAGAAGAAAGCACCGGCACATTAACATCTTCAGGGACGGCTTTCAAATGCGACATCTGTGGTCAAGAATAAGAATGTTTTTCAAACATCGGATTTCACAGTCACAGAAGGCGTTGCAACTTCAGGGGCACAAAAACTTTATTATAGTCTTTCGAGACTGAAATGCCAAAAATAATAACACTTATTCAAAAACCTATGGACTATTTGCCACAGCGATAATAATGTTCTATACATTTCAATGCCAATACTGAGATTCTACGTTCGTCCTTTTTTTTTCTTTTCTTTCTTTTTTTACCCCCTAAATCTAACTTTTAGGTTTGTTTGTTTGTTTTGCGGCATATCAACCTCAGTGGGTCATTTAATGCCGATAAAGTTTTGAAATAAATCAATTCTTAATGGATAATACAATTTTTATAAATACATTTTTCTATTTAACCCATAGATGGGACCCTAACAGGTACTACCACTCCGGTCAGAGTCGACCAGGGAGCAATGGTGATTAAGGGGTGCTCCACATTCCCCAAACCTCCAAAACTAGAACCTCACCATCAGATAGAGTTTAACGTAATTCCCAGGACATTTAGACCCTCAGCCACCACCTTCTAGCACCCATATGATAAAAAGGGGTTGGGGCTTGCCATAAGGGCAATAGGGAAATCTCAATTATGATAATATTGATTATTGCTACACGGGCAAAATCATAATCATTATTTGCGAAGTGTCGTCATTAAAAAAGTATCCAGTAATTACCAAATATTATAATTTCCTAATTGATTTTCTGCACGACTTCTTTTAATCTTAAGCAGAAGAAAGCAGCGGCAACAAAGCACTGGTTCATCAACATCTTCAGGGACAGCCTTCAAATGTGACATCTGCGGTCGAGAATGTTTTTCAAACATCGGACTTCACAGTCACAAGAGGCGCTGTAACTTCAGGGCCACAAAAACTTTATTATAGTCTTTCAAGACACAAATACCAATAATAATAATAATACAAAACTAGACAGGACTGGGTTGGGAAGGTGATCCACTGGGAATTATGCAAAAAATTAAATTTTGACCACACAACAAAATGGTATATGCATAAACCAGAATCTGTTCTTGAGAACGAAACGCACAAAATTCTCTGGGACTTTGAAATAAAAACGGATCACCTTATCCCAGCAAGAAGACCAGACCTAGTGTTGATAAACAAAAAAGAAAGAACTTGTCAACTGGTGGATTTTGCAGTGCCAGCAGATCACAGGGTGAAGTTAAAGGAAAATGAAAAAATGGACAAATATCTGGACCTTGCCAGAGAACTGAAAAAGTTATGGAAAGTGAAAGTGATACCAATTGTAGTTGGTGCACTTGGAACAGTCCCAAAAGGATTAGAAAAGGCTTTGGAAAGTTTGGATATCAGAGGAAGGATTGAAACCATTCAGAACACTGCACTGCTGCAATCTGCCAGAATACACAGAAGAGACCTGAGGAGACTTGCTGTCACTGAGACTCCAGTGACAGACCATCAGCTAATGCTGATGTGAAAACTCAAAAGAAGTAAATAATAATACAAATTAAAGTTTGTTGTTATCCTACTAAAATATTCCGCATTGGGGTACTTTTCCTTTAAGTAACCCAATGCTTTATAATAACTGGAGTTCATACTCCGTGAACTTCATATAATCCTAACCAGATGGTTTGTGCGATAGGAGGCAAGTGGCCATACAGATGCTCTTTTTCCAGGATTTTTTTTTTTTTCAAGACAAGGTGCAGCATCTTTGTACAGTTCCTATCTAGCTTTTTCTCAAAGTGTTTGATTAGAGTCCAAGTGGTGCTGCCATACAGTAGAACCAACACAGCCTAAGCTTGGAAGAATTGTTGTATCTTGTACAAACAAAAATAGGAATTCCGGTTAAATTAAACAAAGAAAAGACGAAAAAAATGACAAAGGACTTTTTTTCCTTAAAAAAACGGAAGCGAGGCTTTCTGGTCAAAGAAGCAGGGAGAAGATAAAGAAAGATATAACAAAGGTCCGTTATCCGATCAAAAGATAAAGATGCGTAGGCGTGTCATCAATACAAAAGCCAGAGGGTCGAGTTGTCAGTCAGTCAGACAGCGGACGGCGAAGAGAGCACAAGGAGTTGACTGTCGACACAGTCGATCACTGCCAGCGGGCAGTGAAGTTCGTCCACTCCTTCACCAACGCTAGTCATCCCGACAGCAGTAGTAGTCATCGTCAATCCTTGGGCATTCATTGTAAGCTCTGCGCCTTTCACCGAAGAAAATAAAGAAGGGTCCTATCTTTGTACATACGTATCTGTTGTTTATTGAAGTCCAGTAGTCGGTAGTAGCTGACTCCTACATATATCGTCTAGGGTTAGTGACAATACCCGCTACGATACATACGCCGATTCAGCAGCGCGAGTTTGAAGCCGCTATATAACATATAGATATTTGGTACCGTGAAAACCGCACTATGCAACAAGAATTGTTGTTTCGTCTTCTCAGAGGGATCAGATTTCCCCGTGATCAATTGTCAATATTTACCACGTACCTCACGTGTACGGGTTAGGCACATGGCCTTATTAACATGGGACCACCCACGAACCGAAGCTCATGTGAGGCAGATGCAAAAAATGAATTGATCCCGTCGACATTCCCCCTCAAAGGGTGCACCTCAGGCACTGGGCAATAAACCCAGCCCTGCCTCTTTAAATCGAGGGGGCAGGTGTTGTCTGGCGGGGATGGCCCCTGGAATCAACGATGTTACCTTGTAAGTTCCAGGGCCGAAGCCACCGGACCCCTCAGTCAAAACTGGCCTTTCTTATGCATCTATTGACATCACTTTCTGTAGATGAGATAATACTACCTAGGTATGTAAATTGGTCTACTAATTTCCACAATAAATGCTAACTTCCAAATGTTACAAAAATGGATAAAAACTAAAGCAAAAAAGTTTTAAATATTATCGTCGGGGAGGCCTAAAGTTGGTATCAGCCAATCAGCGAGAGAGTTTATCCCCTTTTCATTAGCGCTAGACTAAGGAGATTGTTTTTTCTTGCGCCTTGAGGTGAAGTGCCACACCTACCATCAGCTCCTTACTTTACTGCACAGATGCCTGTGCATTCATACGCTTAGTTGGCGAGGGCGGTATCGAACTAGGAACACTGTGTTTCTAGCCGAACGCTCTACCGACTGAGTTAACCGGCCGTAATTATTATAAATTATCAATTGATTTAATCTAATAAGAAAGGAAGAAAAGGGGGGGGGGAACAGACAGAAACAGGGAAACACAGAGAAAGAGAGAATATGAGAGAAAGAGAGAATATGAGAGAAAGAAAGGAAAAAGGAAGTGAGAAGGAGAAAGGAGAGAAGAAAGGTGAAAGGAAAGAGAATGAGAAAAGGGAAAAAGGAAAGAGAATGAGAAAAAGGAAAAAGGAGAGAGGAGATAAAGAAAGGAGGGGAGAAAAGAGGATAAGAAGAGAGAAGAAAGTGAAAAGAAGAGAGAAAGAAAGGAAAGAAAGAAGAGAGAGAAAGAGAAAGAAAGAAGAAAAGAAAGGAAAGAAAGAAGAGAGAAGAAAGAAAGAGAAGAGAAAGGAAAAAGGAGAGAAGAGAAGAGAAAGAGAAAAGAGAAAGAAGAAGAGAGAGAAGAGAAAGAGAAAGAGAGAAGAGAAGAGAAAGAGAAGAGAAAGAGAAGAGAAGAGAGAGAGAAAGAGAAGAGAGAAGAGAGAGAAGAGAAAGAGAAAGAGAAGAGAGAAGAGAGAAGAGAAAAGAGAGAAAAGAAAGAAAGAAGAGAAAGAGAAAGGAAAGAAAGAAAGAGGAAAAAGAAGAGAGAGAGAGAGGAAGAGAAAGGAAAGAGAGAAAGAGAAAAGAAGAGGAAAAAAAGAGAAGGAAAGAGAGAGGAAGAGAAGAGAGGAAAGAGAAAAGAAAGAGGAAAAAAGAGAAGTGAGAGGAAGGAAAGAGAAAAGAAAGAGAAAAAAAGAAGTGAAAGGAAAGAAAGAAAGAAAAAAAGAAAAATGAGAATTACTTTAAATCCGGAAATGCCTTCAAGTAATTCAACAACTTTATGATTACGGAAATACTTGAATATAAGTTGTTTTTTTTTGTTTGTTTTTTCTTGTTTTTTTTGTTTTCTTTTTTTGTTATAAAAAATATAAACTGACCAGGGTCATTCTAAAGTAATTTTCAATCAATTTTTTTTTAAACAATTCAAAATTCCAGGAAGACAACGATGTCTCTAGTAAACGTGTCACAATTGTCACCCTGTTGATTATGAAAATAAAAAATAAATTTAAATAAAATAAGATGACATTGATGTAAGAAATTTCCTGTTAAAAGAAAATAAATTGTGCCGTCTATTTTTTTCGGGGATTTTTTTAAAGACCAAAATTAAAACTTGATTATTTACAGTGAATTTACAATTATATCTATTTACAGTGAAAATGCAGGAAAACTAAAAAGCCGGATGGTAAAACAGGAAAAGAATGGTGAAAAAGAAGAAAAAAATGACATGGTGAGAAATAAAGAAATGCATTTGGTGGGAGGGGTAAGCTGTAAAAATGGGAAAATGAAAATGAAAAATTAAAAAATAAACAATGTATATTTGTTTATTTCTATTTTAAAATCCTGTCAATAGTTTTACATGTTGATGATTTTTTTTAATTATTCAATAAACCTTTACACTAGGTACCACCAATTTTCCCTGTGAAATTTACCCCCCCCCCATATTTAACACAATGAAACTTGCATAAAATTAATATTATCTTGAAATTTCTTGTCCATTCGAAAGAAGAAACATTAAACAAACTCCTGATGATTTTTTAAAAAGTCTTCATCTTACGGAAGTAATGAAAATTATGAACTAAAAACAATGTTTACATTTTTGCACAGTTAAATCAACTGAAATTTAACGTAGCCAAAAACAAGTTATGACTAGAGGCTTTTTTTAAATTATTCAATAAAACCTTCTTACACAAATATCACAGACATCGTGGGTCATTTTAAAAATTTAAAAATACAATATTTAAATCGGGAACTTATTTGCATTTTTTTGTTTTTAAAGATGAAAGAAAATACGAGTCAATAATAATAATACTTCTCATCTAAAAAGAAAAATAAACTTTGAGGTTCATTTTTTTTACAATAAATGTTCAAGGAAAAAGAAAATTCATACTAATGGCGATTAATATATTTACTACTTCCTATTCCTTTCAAAATACACGCACACGTGTACGTACGTATGTATGTATGTATGTACAATATACATACATACACGTGTGCGTGTATTTTGAAAGGAATAGGAAGTAGTAATGTAGGATTTTTTTTCTTTTACAAATACAAGTATTAAAATGACATACAAGGAATTATTTATTTAATACACGTTACATATGTACACAGCACACACATAACACAGTATACATACACACACAAATACAACACACACACACATTATACACACAAATACAACACACATTATGCACACACACAAATACAACACACACACATATGCACACACACACATGCACACACAAATACACACACACACACACACACACAACACATACACATTATGCACAACACACACCAACACATACACATTATGCACACACACACACAACACATACACATTATGCACAAACACACACAACACATACACATTATGCACAAACACACACCAACACATACACATTATGCACAAACACACACCAACACAACACATACACATTATGCACAAACACACACCAACACATACACATTATGCACAAACACACACCAACACATACACATTATGCACAAACACACACACATACACATTATGCACAAACACACACCAACAATACACAATATATACAAACAAACATATATACACGCATAGATTATATACACACACACATTATATGGCATATGTGTGATGTGTGTATGACATACAATGTATGCCATACATACACTGTATGCTGTGTATGCATATAAATGTATACACAGCATACATACACAACGCATGTAACACAATATGCATACAATACATATAGGCACACAACACACACCTTTTAAACATGTTATAGTATAACGTTTAAAATGTTTAACAAATGTGAATATATGTGTCTGTCTACCTATGTTTTTTTGTGTGTGTATAAGTTAACATTTCAGAAATTAAATCCGGATCAATCATTTATTTAAAAGTAAAAGGAAAGATAAATCAACAAAACCATTTTCTCTTTCTCTCTTTCTACATAAAAATCTATTTCGTTTTTAGTTTATTTTCAGCCGACAAAATTGATTAATAATAAAAAAAATAAAAAATAAAAAACAGGAAACAAATTTCTTTTTAGTATTATTTGTATTATTCTGACTATTGTCCTCATCTTCATTGTTATCTGTACAACGTTTCAGCCGATGTCCCTCCGGCCTTCTTTACATACAAATAATACTAATTATCAAGCCTCATCTAAAAAATTCAGGGAAATAGTAAATTTCTTTTTTATATAAATTCCCCCAGTCAATTGAAAATTTTTTTTTTTTTATTCCTATCTTCCTTTTCTATTCAAAGCTTAAACGTTTGTTTTTTGTTTTTGTTTTTTTTCACTTCCTAAAGGTGAAATTATCGATTTATTACAATAAAAACTTCATGTTGTTGAAGCGATTATTCATTTAAACAGATATTTAATTCATAAAGTTCAATTTACAATAAAACTGTTGAAATATTTTTCTTCCTGTCTTCTTCTTCCTTAAAACCGCGAAAAATCCATTCATGATGTCAACTAAAAAGTTGAAAATCTCAACACCACAGAAAATCTTAAACGTTTTAATAAAAATAAAAAAAGGTTCAAGAAAATAATTTTATTTTTAAAAATATATAAACTGAATTCTTAAACTTGTAAATTTGTACAATAAAAATATTACGGATATTTTATGTTATTATTTTGTGTGTGTGTGTGTGTGTGTGTTCTTTAACAATATTTAATGAAAAAAAGTTTAGATAATTTTTTTCAATTAAAATATTTTTATAGTTATGATTTTATTTTAAAGTTAATTCATAAAAATTACTTTCATAATTTTTTTCCCGGCTAAAAATATAAGCTTTTAATTTTTTTTTATTATTTCTTAGTTTTATAAAAAAATTTTCCAAATAACTATGAATTCAGATAATAAAAATACATATAATAATATTAATTATATATGTATAAAAATTATTAGTTTCTAAAAAGACCACAATTATATGTTTTTTATATATATAAAATATTAAATATTATAAACATTTTATATAATTTTATATAATTTATAATAATAATAATAATTTATATTTTTAATAATTTATATATTTTTAGATATATCTTTTTTTAACGTGGTCTTTTTAGAAAGTATTATTTTTTCATCATATCGATTCATAAAACAAAATAGTTTTACATGTATTGATTAACTCGAAGATAAAAAAAAAATACATTAAAAAAATAAATAAATGTTTTTTATTGGGGGGGGGCTGACAAAAAACTCATTTTCTATCTAGAAACATTAAAATTAAGATCACTAAATATAAATAATATTTTTTTGTTTTGTTTTTTTTATTAAAAAAAAAATTCCATTTATTTACAACTACAATATGTTTTTTTATATCTTTAAATAAAATTAATTAAATAAAAAAGTAGATGAAAACTACACAACCTAAAAATAAAAAGATATACTTCCTTTTTGGATTTTCACTAAAAGAAATAAATATTTATTTACAACATGATTTTTATTTTGGAGCGAAAATATATAAAAAGAAAACTTTTTTGTTGGAGGGGGGGGCTGCAAAACTTTCATTTTCTATCTAAAACCATTAAATTAAAATTTAAATTAAATTAAAATATAAAATTAAGATCACTAAATATAAATAACATTGTTTTTCCCGCATTTCAAAAACAAAAACAAAAAAAACTTCCATTTATTTACAACAATATGTTTTTAAATGCGCACACATTACTTTTATATTTTTAAATATAAATAAATAAATAAAAACAAAAACTACACAACCTAAATATAAAAGAAAAATATTTCTTTTTTGGACCTTTACTAAAAGAAAGAAATATTTATTTATATGATTTTATTTTGAGGGTTTCATTTTTAAGAGCGAAAAAAAAAAAAGGTAAATATTTCATCTCCACACGTGTCTAAAAAAATTTTTTGGAAAGCAACAATTACTTCACCGAAAAAAATTTTTTTTTTTTTTTCAAAGACCACAATTACAACAAATATCCCCATAAAATAAATAGCAAAACCTTCGACAGAGTTTATTTTTATTAAATCTTTCTCTCATATTAACTTTACTAAAAAAGTAAAATATTTTTTTCAAGATCTTAAATAAATGAACAAACGAAACGTCGAACATTAACAGGAAGTAGGATCTTCAAATTCACCCACTTCCTGGTTGTGTATAAACTTACGAACAAAAATATACCTATCTTTTAATCAATTTCAACCAATGACAACATCAAACAAGTTGTGAGGGTCAGCATCGACGGCCCTGCCAACCAAAAAAAGTTAGGGTCCCATACATGGTGTCTCGACCGACCCCGAGATTCGAACCCGAAACTCGGGGGTTTATATTTCAACGAGAGCGGGCGAAAAGTGGGGGATCGATTTTCTGTTATTTTTCATAGCTAAATCGATCCCCCAGTTTTTCGGCGTGCAGAGCGTGACAAACCCGTATGGGATGTTTTTAGACGGGACGAGAAAGGATCTCGTAATGGATGTTTCGAAAAGTGTTGGATTTGTGAAGTGGGAGAAGGTTTGGGGTTTGTGTCGAGACTTTAAAATGTTAAATAATCGTTACCTGCTTTTAGCAAAAGATCAAGATTATTCTTCCGTCCCGAGGAGAAGGAGGCAGCAGCCATCTTGTACTCTTGTCTTATCAATGCGCTTTAATAACGAGAACCGGAAACAAACATAACAAAAAAAAAATTTTTTCAGGTGGATGCAAATAGTGCCACGATAACTTCAAAGAATTTAGGGGTTAATTTTGGATTTTTTCTTCTACAAACCGGCCAGAATTGCACAAGAAAAGGATTGTATTCGTTTCACAGGTTTTGTTTTTCAATCAAGGGTAATTTTTCATGGGTAGAGAGAAAAGGGCGGAAGAATAGGGAAGTTTTTGGTCGGCTGCTAGGGGAGTATATAAAGAGAGGGCACCATGAAATCGTGGTAGATTGTTTTCGTCTTAACTGTAAAAGGTAAAAGTGGGCTGACACCTTCTCTACTGTTTCGTTTTTATCCCCTTTCGTTTCTCTCAACACACTGCTACTACAATCATTTCTTGCTCGCTGTTGCACAAACGACATCGTTTTTCTTTTTTTCTTTCTATCCGTCCCATTGCAGGGGTTTAGCACAGTGGTTACAGAAGCGACCATAAGTTTTTGGAGGATAAAAAAAAAATAATAATGTCTGTGCTGTTACCAAAATAATCAACTAAAACTTTATTTACAATTAAGCTTCTTGTTTGTTCGTTTTTTTTTTTAGCTTCGACCGAATGGATAGAGAAGGATTATGTTAACTAATCCCCCACATGAGAAGAAATTACCTGCATGCCTGGAAAATCAGCATTTTTTGCGTGTTTTTTTTTTTCTTTTCTTTTTTTTTTTTTTTAACCCATACCCGAACACCGACCTCTGTTTTGTTTAGTTAGTAAAAAAAATAGTTGGGAGTTTGTAGAATAGTTTAATAAAGAAAACTTTCCGTTATTTATGCTGTAATAATGTGTGTGCGCGCGGGCGTGAATTGACCTTGTGTCACATTTTGGTATCGTGGGGACCGAATAAATCCCCATATACTTATTCATCTAGAAAAGTAAGTTTCAGTCATTTTTACTTTATTTTTTTTAACACACGTATTTAATTCCCCAAAATGTATCTGACATCCGCCATAACTCGACTTCTTTGTGGTTGGGAGAGAGAAAAAAACAAAACTAGTATGGCTGAATTGAATTCTAACGAATTTTGGGGATTTAATTATTCAGCTTTTTTTTTTTTTTTTTTTTTTGTTTTATAAAGCAAATTGAAACTTACTCTTGGATAGTGAAAGTAATTATTTTTTTTTTTTTTTTTTTTTAATGTAATGTTTTATATACACATTTTCTTAACAATTTTAGGTTAAACTTGCAAATCGTCGTCAAAATTAAAACAAACTTATTTGGTGATCAATGACAGTTTAACTTCAGTGCATAAATGAACTTTTTTGCGAATTGGGTTTAGCGGTTTGGGGATTAAGGTTGTTTTTTAATTACGTATTGCTTAAAAAAATACTATACATTTAATGTTAAAATATTTTTTTAAACCAAGTTTAATTGCAATACTAACACAAACAACTGAGACTAATGTGTCTACCGTTAGATTCAATAATTAATTTCAATGATTAATTAAATGTATAGTAATTTGTTTTTTTAAGCAATACGTAATTAAAAACAACCTTAACCCCTAAACCCAATTCGCAAAAAACGTTAATTCATACACTGTAGTTAAACTGTCATGGATCACCACCAAATAAGTTTCCGTTTTAATTTTGACGAAGATTTGCAAGTTTAACCCAATTTTAATACACGCACTCAAGTTTTTGTTTTTTTAATAAAAGAAAAATAATTTCCCCGTAAATAAACGATTTTAACACGGATGTTAAATGTAAACTGATCTTAGGGGATAAAAAGTTACACATATAGTTATTTACTAAGCTTAGCTTAGCTGTGGCACAAGGCCAGAAGTATGGTGCGCCCAATTAGAATCGAACTCGCTAACAATGATCTATGAATCTACCTTTAAGTGATGTGCCCTAAAGGTCACGCAAAAATAGGTATGGTTGAATACCACAATATTTGATTGATTTTAAATTTTTTTTTTTATATCGGGGTCCAAATGGTAGAAAAGATGCCCCATATTTTTCCCAAGCGCTTTCGACCACATCTATAGTCGTCTTGGTGGGGGGGGGTATTTGTTGGAGTTGGGTTTTTTCTTTTTTGTGGTGCGAGTTTTATTCAGTTTTGTTTTGTTTTGTTTTACGGCATATCAACCTCAGTGGGTCATTTAATGCCGATAATTTTTTTAAATAAATCCATTCTTAATGGATAATACAATTTTTTTTATAAATACATTTTTCTATTTTAGCCATAGATGGGACCCTAACAGGCACTACCACTCCGGGCCAGAGTGGACCAGGGAGCAACGGTGATGAAGGGGTGCTCCACATTCTCCAAAACTGGAACCTCACCATCAGATAGAGTTTAACGTTATTCTCAGGACATACAGACCCCCAGCCACCGCCTTCTAGCACCCATATGATAAAAAGGGTTGGGGCTTGCCATAAGGGCAATAGGGTTGGGAAAATCCTATAGATGCTAGGGCTTGACGTGACTAGCCGATTGATCGGAGGGGGCCGAGTTTTATTCAGTTGGGGTGGGGTTATTGTAGGTATACGGATTAAATAGATAAAAAAAATTAGTTTTAAAAAATGCGATTTAAAAAAAAGTTTGCTCAACAAGAATGAATAAAAAAATCTACGGCATAAAACAACCCAATAAGGGTTGACATGCCGTAAAATCCAAACAACCAACCAAGAGTCAAAATATAATTGAGATAAATTTCTTTACGTCCTTTTATTATTATTATTATTATTATTATTATTATTATTATTAGCAAATATATGCACCCTCCGGGTGCAAGTGTATACGTTTTAATATGATATAATATTATATTAAATTAGAAAGGCTAATGAAACTAAATAAGAAGCAAGATAAAAAGATTTGAAACAGAGGGAGTATAATTGAAAAATCAAACAAATGAAACTTACTCTTCCATCGCTCCCATCTTTCATTGCTAAATTTTCCTAATTTAACTATTTAGTTAAAATAGAAAGTAAGAATATAATTACAATTATTTGTTCTTATTAATCGATTTCTTTTATGATCTATCCTCGAAACTTTTACTCATATTTATTAAAATAAAATCAAACAATTACCAATCAATAATACTAAGCACATATTTATTAAAATAATTTTTTAATATCAATATGCAAATTAGCCTTCCCGTTCACACAATAAACCGCCATTTTGTTGTATATATAAATACAAGTGTATAACATTATGATGTAGATAAGGCCAACAGTATTAATCATATAAAACAATTTTATTAATTATTGAAGTTTAAATTTAAATAAAAACAATATCATGGAGAATGTGACGTAAATACCTAAGGGAATTATGACTTGAATAGTAATATAGTTTCGGTTACAGACATACAAACCCACAATCTCCATTATAATAAGATTATTATTATTATTATTATTATTATTTATTCCTGAGATTTCACATCAGCATTAGCTGATGGTCTTTCACTAGAGTCTAAGTGACAGCAAGTCTCCCCAGGTCTCCAGGACTCTTCTGAGTATGTTGGCAGATTGCAGCAGTGCAGTGTTCTGGATGGTATCAATCCTTCCTCTGATTACCAGATTTTCCAAACCCTTTTCCAATACTTTTGGGACCGTTCCAAGTGCACCAACTACAATTTGGTATCATTTTGACTTTCACATTCCATAACTTTTTCAGTTCTCTGGCAAGGTCCAGGTATTTGTCCATTTTTTTTTTCATTTTCCTTCAGCTTCACCCTGTGATCTGCTGGAACTGCAAAATTCACCAGTTGACAAGTTCTTTCTTTTTTATTAATCAGCACTAGATCAGGTCTTCTTGCTGGGATAAGGTGATCCGTTTTTATTTCAAAGTCCCAGATTATTATTATTATTCAAAAGTTGCTCAAATTTAAAATGATGACTGGTTATTTCCTAGTTGAGTAACATATTACAGGGTGACCTAGAAAAATCAGAACCCAAATTATTTATTTTCCCATTAGACTAACCCTAAACCCTAACCCTAACCCCTCTAGTTGAGTAACATATTACAAGGTGACCCAGAAAAATCAGAACCCACAAATTTTGTAATAAAACTTAATTTTAATTTTTTTTTTAAGTTTAAGTCCAACAGGTGTTAGCGTTAGGTTTAGGGTTAGTTTAATGGGAAAATAAATAAATTAGGTTCTGTTTTTCTGGGTCACCCTGTAATATGTTACTCAACTAGGAAATAACCTGATTTTAGCGCCATTAATCTGATGAACATCGAATTCGGTATCTGTTGTATTAACCATGACGAGGCGCTCAAATGAGGCTATTTAATTTCGACCCATCTACTTTCAAAAAACAGGTACACAGAGGGTCGAACTAGTACATGCCTCGACATAAAGTATGTTTGTTTGTTTGTTTGTTGAATTTTACGTCTTCTAGCACATACAGGATTTTTAAAAACATACCGCCATTTAGCCTAAATAAGGGCCAAAATGGAATGTTGCAGGTGATGGACTGCTCAGCCACCAGGGTTCTATCCTTAAACATCACGGGTCGCCACCCACAGCCAACAGGTGGCTCTATTGGGGGAGTCTTACCCCTTTGCAGAAGTGCAGTCGGTATATTGTAATGTCCCAGCCAACAATGCTTCGGCATAGAGTAAACAACTTGCAACGTAAGTAAAGTCGTCGGGGCGGCCTAATGTCGGTATGAGCCATACAGCAAGGGAGTCTATCCCCTTTTCACTAGCGCTAGACCAAAGAGATTGTTTTTAGCGCCTGAGGTGGAGCGCCACACCTATCATCAGCTCTTACTTTACCACACAGATCCCTGTGCTACTCATACGCTGAGTTGGCGAAGACCCGTATCGAACTAGGAACCTTTTGGTTTCTAGCCGAACGCTCTACCGACTGAGCTAACCCGGCCCTATCAACGTAATCTACCAGAACATTACTGTATAGACAGTTGGACGCAGGGCCGGTGCCAAGGACTCATGTGCCCCACCCGAACCTATGATACAGAGTCCCTAAATCTATATAGGGACTCCACTCCGCTGCAATACAAATTTTCATAAAGTAGTATCCATAGAAATATAAAACCCACCCTTCCAGGCCCCCAAGAAAGCTTGAGACCTCATAAATTCAACAAGTAATATTTGTATTAAAACAAATAGATTACAGCTGTCAAGAATACTGATCAAAGTCCTGCAGAAATATGCTTTTTTAAATGCTCATGTAATTAGAGGATGAAAGAGTTGAGTTCTATATATCAGCTGTGAAGTAACTTGTAGAGAGGAAAAGGGTAGTACGTGCCGACCCTGGTTGAACGACCCACGTGGTGTAATGGTTAGCAAGCATGCACTAACTAGCAATATTAACAAGCATGAGTTCGATTCTCACTGTGTGCTTCAACTAAGCAAAGCTGAGTAAACAAATAACTGCTCATTACACCACCGGAAGCGCCCAACCAGGGCCGGCGCGTACTACATTCTAACTCCCCGACCGAGGGGGGCGGGTTCAAGCCTGCTTGGCCGCCCAGAATGGTAGTTTTCATATATTTTATATGAATATTTATATATTTACCCACCCTCCGCACGAGCAGGATGCGACACAAGGTCAATTTCTCAAGCGGAATTAAACAGGTTTGAATTTAGAGTTTTCCTTCTCCTAGACTGGTTACATAGCCATGGTTTAAGAGTCCAGTCTGCCCTGCTATTTGCCCATAGCTGGAGGGAGAATTGGATTCATACCTTTCCCAAGGGTATTAGCGACATGTGGAATGCTAATAGCTTCGTCCAGGAATTGAACTCGGGTCGACGAGTCCACCTCCTACGACTCTAACCATTAGACCACGCGCTTTATATGAATATTACTTAATGAAAATTGACATGTAGTGGGGGATCCATATAATAGATTCTCTCTCCATAAGTATGCTCAATTTCTCACGGATTTATTAGGAAGATCACAGGAAATTCGGACCATATGACCTTAAGGCACCCCTTTTTGATCTCGATTAAGAAAGGGCATGATTTTCATTTACACCGTCAATATCCGGTTGTTTGTTAACAGACGATTTTTAGAGTCTTTTTTTTTTAATTATAAAACTACCCCTAACCCCTAACAAACAGCCGGATACTGACGGATAAAATCGGATAGTTAGTTTATTTTAGATGAATTTTAGAAGAATTTCCAGACCATATGACCTTTAGGCACCCCTTTTTGATCTCGATGATCTCAATACGTGATTAAAAACAACCTTAATCCCTAAAACCGTAAGCCAATTCGTAAAATGTTAATTCATAGACTGTAGTTAAACTGTCATTGGGTACCACCAAAAAACTTTCCGTTTTAATTTTCCGACCTAAATCAGAAGTCAGCCCCAATTTAATAAAACTTTCGGTATATGAAGTAATAAAAGACGAACTTTTATTGTAAATAAATGTTTACTAAATTGAAAATTTAGGTTATATGTAACAGATATTTTTCTTTCTTTTTTTAACATATAAACTTGGAATTGTTCTTTATATTAAACGTAAAAGAAAACGTTAAAAAGTTAATTTTCCATTTTTTATTGACGTTTTAAAATATTTTTTTAACAATCCACGCGCATTTCGAAAGTGCGTGTTTTGAATATACCTATCTCTCCAGCTATGAGCAAATAGTAGGGCAGACTGGGCTCTTTAACCTTGGCTAGGCAACCAGTCAAAGAAAAGGAAAAATCTGAATTTCAAACCTGCTAAACTCCGCTTTAGAAATTGACCTTGTGTCGCATCCTATTCGAGCGGAGGGGTTGGTAGATATATATTAGTTTCGAAGGGGCGTATCATAGATACAGGGGGGGGGGGCATGAAACCTTAGACCCGGCACGGCGTGCGGCCTTGTATCACACAGCTAAGCTTAACAAATAACTACTACCATGAAATGCTCCACCCCCACCCCCTGTAGACGGAAAAGAAAAAAGAATTGTATTAAATTTACAAATTGTAATATATAATTATAAATCACTAGACTGTCACTGCAAAGATTACAGAAGTATTTTTTGAACTACGACCTGAATTTTTTTCTGTGGGGGTGGGGATGGGGGGAACTTGAATCTCTATGTCACCAGTCGCAAATATATTTGATGGAGAAAAAAATTATAAAAAAAAAAGAATTCTGTTGTCTTATTCTCAAACAATCTTTTTTTTTTTTTTACACTAACCGTTCTCGATTTTGGCGGGTTTTAAAATAAATTGGGTAATAAAGGACTATTTGCTCGTAAATTCCTACCATAAAATAAACTGAACCCTCATTTTATGTCCGTTTTTTTGCAATAAATGTTTTATTTTCTTGCACCCGTTATTTTACAATAATAGATATATTTTATTTATTTATTTTAATATTCAGTTCAATGTTTATATTCTAAAAGTTTTTATTTTGTGAGAATGTTTAGTTTTAAAGTGGGGGCTCGTTTTTACACTTCAACTTTTTACTCGTAAATTCCTACCATAAAATGCCCAAGCCGAATTTTATGGCAGGAATTTACGAGTAAAAAGTTGAATATTACCTTTTGTTGTTGTTGTTATTTCTTTACTTTTTGGCTTTGGTACTCTAAAATAAAAACGTCAGATTTTAATCATCGTCGACGAAAAAAACAAAATTACGGTCATAAAAGGAGGATCCAATTTATGCCTAAATTGTAAAACGAGCCCCCACTTTAAACAAAATAAAAACTTTTAGAATATAAACATTGAACTGAATATTAAAATAAATAAATAAAATATATTTGATATTGTAAAATAACGGGTACAAGAAAAATAAAACATTTATTGCAAAAACACGGACATAAAATGAGGATTCAGTTTATTTTATGGTAGGAATTTACGAGCAAATAGTCGTTTATTACCATAGATTGTACAATTCATGTTTCACGTATTTGGGGAAAAATACCGGGCTGAACTTGCACAAAGGTGTCAAAATTAGGGTGACCCAGAAAAAACAGAACCCACAAATTTTGTAACAAAACTGTTAATTTTAACTATGGGGTTTAGGGTTAGGGTTTAGGGTTAGTTTAATGGGAAAATGAATAAATAATTTGGGTTCTGTTTTTTCTGGGTTACCCTGTATACCGGTTACCTAGAAAAAACAGAACCCACACATTTTGTAACAAAACTGTTAATTTTAACTATTTGGGTTAGGGTTGGGGTTTAGGGTTAGTTTAATGGGAAAATAGATAAATAATTTCGGTTCTGTTTTTTCTGGGTCACCCTAATTTTGACACCTTTGTGCAAGTTCAGCCAAAAACCGTCAGATGAAACATCTCTTTTTCTCTTTCTGCCTCTCTCTCTTTATATATATATATATATATATATATATATATATGCATACATTAGGCACTGCCAAAGTTGCCGCAAAATCCGTATCTTACAAAATAAATTTAACACAATGATTGAAAAAAAAAATCAGGAAATTATCTGATTTTAATGAAATTTTCAGTGTTAATTTATCAATGAATGAAATTTTTAATGCATCAGTTATTTTATTGCAGAACTGATTTTTTCCAGGTTACTTACCCCCCCCCCCTATTTTGGGTCCGCAAAATATCGGTGGGGTTATATATTTTCGAAACTAATAACGGTATAAATAAGAAGACAAAAGACCGAAGGTGTGAATAGAAGAAAAAAAATTAAGGGAGATATCCTGGTAGAAAATAAGTACCGAAAATTGGAAAAATAATTTTTGGAGATCTTTTCAATTTTTTCGATAAATATTTAATTGGCTATTATCTTATAAAAGAAAAAAATATACACCGATATTTGTTCTGTTTAAAAGGGAGGGGGCCTCTAATTAATAGATTAAAGAATTACAATTACCAACCTTATTTTTGGGCCAGTGGCAATCAGGCTAATATCCTTCCGCTTGGTAATAATAGGCACCCCCCAGATACCATGACGGCACTCTGGGACTAGGATTCTGCTCGTCCAGAGACCCAGTCGAAAGAGTACATAATATCCTCGGCCGGAATGTTCTGGAAAAAGATTTCTAAGAGGAAAAAAATATACAATATGTAAGAAAAACGACAAAAGCAGAAAAGTTTTATATAAATATAAAGTTCAAAACCTGGACGTGGTTAATTGCATTTCACTTAGTGCTAATACCCTTGGAAAGTATGAATTCTACTCTCCTCCAGCTGATGGTAAATAGGTAGGACAGACTGGCGCTCTTTACCCTTGCTTAGGAAACCAGTCTTAGAGAAGGAAACTCTGAATTCAAACCGTGTTAAACACGGTTAAGAAATTGACCTTGTGTCACATCCTGTTTCGTGCGGCAC
>CM042169.1:44732-91493 GCA_023376005.1 Doryteuthis pealeii
GAGGCTTCTCCAACCGCCCGTCTAGCCTAAGTAAGAGTCTTTTGTCAGTCATTTCCTATAAGTCTAACATAAACAAACGGGAATGAATATTGACTGATAAATTATTTATTTATTGATCTAATAGGAAAAAAGAAGACGGGGTTAGGGTTAGGGTTTAGGGTTAGTTTAATGGGAAATAAATAAATAATTTATCATTCAAGAGTGGTTATAGGAAATAACCTTTGTCTTTATTTATACTTTAATTAGTTTCAACTTTATATAACCCCCACTAATATTATGCGCCCCAAAAATAAGGGGGTAAGTGACCTGTGTAGTTGAAACAAGAAAGAAGTTTTCACCGAATTCGTGCCCGAGAGTGACTCTCTCTATATAGAGTGCAGACCGGAAGTGAGAGGCATTGTGGGAATGGGGTGGATGACTATAAAATTGAATGTCTGACAGAAGAAGGCTTAATTTCGTGAAGGCGAACTCGTTTGAGCATTACGGAATTGCAATAAAGTGACGTTGGACGGAGAGTGTAGAGCTGTGAGAGAACGTGACAGAGTTTGATAATCGAAGTCGATTGAACTACAAGCTATTTCGGCAACAAAGAAAGAGAAATGGATAACCCCCACTTTAAAACTAAGCATTATCACAAAATAAAAGCTTTTAGAATATACACATTGAAATGAATATTAGAATAAATAAAGAAAATATATTTTGTATTGTAACATAACGGGTGCAAGAAAAATAAAACATTTATTGCAAAAACACGAACATAAAATGGGGGTTCAGTTTATTTTATGGTAGGAATTTACGAGCATATAGTCCTTTATTACCACCAACTCAAAAACCGCAACGCGCCAAGCTGGACATAAAAGAATCATGTAAGATAATCTAAAATCCCTTTCATATGAAGAAAGACTTAGGAACATTGACCTACCAAGTATGGTTTTCCGACGTATAAGAGGGGATATGATCGAAGCCTACAAATACACGCATGGTTTCTATTCAGCGAACTCTGACCTACTAAACATTGCTCAAAATACCTATACAAGGGGATATAAATTAAAACTCCTTAAAAAATCTTGTAAAGCAAACGCAAGACAAAATTAATTTAGCTACAGAGTGGTGAATACATGGAATAAACTACCTTCATCAGTAGTGAATGCCCCATCTCTAAACTCCTTCTAGGCAAAGTTGGATAATCTGTGGAATGACATTAAATATTCTGTGGATTTAAAATGAATATTTGCAAGGAACAGCTGACAGGTCTCAGACCTAATATACTAGCTGAAAAGATATTATTATATTATTATTATTATAAGATGATCTGAAGATTATAGGGACGTGTAATTGAAGTAAGAAAGAAATGAAAAAAGATGAAAATTTCACTTGTCTCGTGGTCCTAGAAAGAGTGTCGCCTGAGAATGACTCACTTTATATAGTGCAAACCGGAAGTGAGGCATTGTATCTGATGTGTGTGACGACTGCATCCTTGCATCCGACCCCACGCAACAAATACAGCTCATTTATTTACATGAAGTCAGTACAAAGATGTATTTGATATGTTCCGGCTGCATCTCTGCAACCGACCCCATCAAATACGTTTATTCATGTAAAGTCGGTACAGAGATACAGCCGAATACACATCAGGGCACAAGGCCCGAATTTTTATTTTAGGGTGGGGGTGGGGGGTACAAACCTGGTCATGCTGTTAAACTTGTATTTCTATCTTAGCTAGTCTCATTCGCCGACCGATCCATACTAATAAATACAGTCGACCATCGCCCTCCGCTACTGCTTTCACCAAAAAATACACTGGCACTCTGCATGAAGCCCTATTTAAGCCCAGATGGTAATAAACTAAAAATGGAAATTTATTTACAAAAAATAAAAAACCGGAAGTTTGGTTTGGTTTGTTTTACGGCATATCAACCTCAGTTGGTCATTTAATGCCGATAAATAGTTATCTAATAATTTTTGTAGAAGAACTATTTAAAATGTAGGTCCTCCTTTTAAACAGAACAATATCGATGTATATTTTTTTCTTTTATAAGATTATAGCCAATTAAATAATTATCGAAAAGAGTAAAAAAAAACACAAAAAACAAGATCTCCAAAAATTATTTTTTTAGTTTCTATTTTACATTTTATTTTCTGATTTTCGGTACTTATTTTCTACCAAGATAGCTCCCTTAAATTTTTTTCTTCTACTCACACCTTCGGTCTTTTGGTTTGTTTTGTTTTGTTTTACGGCATATCAACCTCAGTGGGTCATTTAATGCCGATAAAGTTTGAAATAAAGTCATTCTTAATGGATACACAAATTTTTTTTATGAATACTTTTTTTCTATTTAACCCATAGATAGAACCATAACAGGTACTACCATTCCAGGTCAGAGTGGACCAGGGAGCAATAGTGATGAAGAGGTGCTCCACATTCCCCAAACCCTCAAAACTGGAACCTCACCATCAGATAGAGTTTAATATCATTCCCAGGACGTGTAGACCCTCAGCCACTGCCTTCTAGCACCCATATGATAAAAAGGGTTGGGGCTTGCCATGAGGGCAATAGGGTTGTTGCAATCATATAGGTGCTAGGGCTTGACGTGACCAGCTGATTGATCGGAGGGGGGCCTCTTCGACCCCCCGTCTAGCCTAAGTAAGAGCCTAAGTGGAGTGTTGCAGGCCATGGACTGCTCAACCTCCAAGACTCCATCCTTAAGCATCACGGGTCGCCATTAGGTGGCCCCATTTAGGAGAGTCATATCCCTTGCAGAGGTGCAGTCGGTGCAGTCTAACGCTCCACCGACAGGGCGGTGTGAGAGTGGGGTGGATGACTATAAAATCGAATGTCTAGCAGAAATTTGAATTCATAAAGGTGAATTGGTTATTTCCTATAAGTCTAACATGATCAAAGGGGGACCACTCTTGACTGATAAATTATTTATTTATTTTCCCATTAATATAACCCTGAACCTAACCCTAACCCCGTCTTTTTTCCTAGTAGATCAATATAAAAGAAAAAATATATACATCGATATTTGTTCTGTTTAAAAGGGGGACCTAAATTTTAAATAATTTTTCTACAAAAATTATTAGATAACGACAAACTAAAGTAGTTATTAAATAAATATTTGTTTTTAACATCTAAAAATATGAAATTTGAACTTAAAATTTGGCATTTCATATTTTAAATGAATTTTATGTATTAACTTACCATAGCAGAAATACCTAATTAAATCAGAAAATTTTGAAATAAATTACTCGGATAATTCCGATATTTTGGAGTGTTTTCAATCGGGCGGAGGGGGTGTAAAATTTATTTTGTAAAATACGGATTTTACGTCATCTTAGAAAGTGTTTACGGTATATTTTAGCAAAATTGACCGAAAAAATAGTTTTAAAATCTATTAAAAATAAATTACATGTGTAATATTATTTTGATTTATTTTTCTGATGCTCATTATGTTACTACTTTTCGACTTAGAAAAAATTTGACCTTAAATAATCGATTTAATTAATTTTAATTCGTTTTTAAAATGAAAACGAGTAAATATTTTGGCAGTGATATGCATTGGACTTCATTATACCACTAATATCTGTCCGGTAGACTATGGTAAAAAAATTATTCTCCTGAATACAGTCAACCAAATACATATGTTTAGGTTGATCCGCCCCACTGTTTGCATGTATTTACCCAACTCGTTCCCCAAGGACACCCGCATCGGAAAAATTAGGTCTAAGTTCGGTTTCAGGTTACCCTTACCGCGCTTTTAATTTGGACTAGAATTTAAGTTCCGTAACATTTGAAAATCCGAGATATCCGACGACAAAATTTGTTTGGGAACTACTGTGGGTTAAACTTGCAAATCGTCGTCAGAATTTAAAAAATGATCCATGACAGTTTAACTACAGTATATGAATTAACTTTTTTGCGAATTGGATTACGGTTTAGGGGTTTGGGAATTAAGGTTGTTTTTAATTACGTATTGCTTAAAAAAAGAAAAGAAAGAAAACAAATTACTATACATTTAATTAACCATTGAAATTAATTATTGAATCCAATGGTAGACACATTAGTCTCAGTTGGTTGTGTTAGTATTGCAATGTATAATTTCAATTAAACTTGGATTTTAAAAAAATATATTTTTCAACATTAAATGTATAGTAATTTGTTTTTTGTTTTTTTGTGTGTGTGTGTCTTTTTTTTAAGCAATACGTAATTAAAAACAACCTTAATCCCCAAACCCCTAAATCGTAACCCAATTCGCAAAAAAGTTAATTCATACACTGTAGTTAAACTGTCATTGATAACCACCAAATAAGTTTCCGTTTTAATTTTGACGACGATTTGCAAGTTTAACCCTACTTTGATGGCGACATTGAAAACATTATAATATGAACAGCTGTGTCTTATTTTCGTGTGAAATATAGACCAACAATCTCTGAGGTTATCGAAGAAGAAAAAGAAGAAAAAAGAAAATGAAACAGCTACTCATGTTACTGTAGTAGAGTGACATTGAACTTGCTATTTGTTTTTTTAGTTTGTGTGTGTGTGTGTAATAATTCTGAAACGGTAATATAAAACTACTTTCGTCGTCTTTTTAAAAAGCTAAACGAAAGGTTATGTAATGTAACCTGCGACTTTAAATGTTAATTCTTTTTAAAAAAGAAGTTAAATTACTATAACTGATTACAACAACAGTAATAACAAAAGAAAGTGTTTTGGTAGGTAAAAATACGTGGGGGTACCCTTAGAAACAAGACTGAGTTTCTCCCCCCTACCAGCTGATCACGAAAGCGTAAAAAAAAAAAGAACAGAAAGAAAAAAACTTAAATTTAAACGAAGAGGGAAAAAGTCTTATGAAAAAAAAAAAAAAATTAGGTCACCCACGTGGTAAAAATATCTACACACATCACAGTTAATAAGCTTTAATCTCTTTTTTCGATTGGGGGGTAGGGGTTGATTTTTTGGTGGCGTGGGGAGTAGGTAAGTGGCTTATTTGGTTGTAGTCGGGTGTGAGTGTACTTCCAAGTTAACGCGGCATTTATTTTTGTTCTAGCAGTTTAGAGAGATGTGAAGTGGGCCGACTGTCTTGAAATAGTTTTTTTTTTTCTTTCCTGTCTTCAGGTTTGTGTATGGTTAAGAGTTAAGACTAGGTACCAACAATTATGACGTCATAGACGTATTTTACAAAATCAAATAACCCTCGCCCCCGCCGATTGAAAAAATGTTTTACCAAAACTCACAGAATTATCCGATTTTAATGAAATTTTCTCTGTTGATTTATCAATGAATGAATGAATTTTATAATGTATGTACCAACAATTTTGATATCATAGAAGTATTTTACAAAATCAAATCAACCCCCCCCCTCCCCGGTTGAAAAAAACATCACGGAATTATCCGATTTTAATGAAATTTTCAATATTGATTTATCAATGAATGAATTTTATAATGCATCATTCTTGGCAAAACTTGCAAATCGGTCGGAAAATTAGGGTGACTCAGAAAAAACAGAACCCACAAATTTTGTAATAAAACTGTTAATTTTAACTAAGGGGTTTAGGGTTGGGTTTGAGGGTTATCGTTAGTTTAATCTGATTAAACTAACCCTAAACAGAACCCAAATTATTTATTTATTTTCCCATTAAACTTAAATGGGAAAATAAATAAATAATTTGGGTTCTGTTTTTTCTGGGTCACCCTGTAATATGCTTTAATTTTCCGACCGATTTGCAAGTTCAGCCCTATTTTGGGGCGCAAAATATGTGGGGTAATATATAATTGAAACTAATTACAGTATAATTTTTTTAAATTAAAAAAAACAAAAGATCGGAGGTGTGAATAAAAAAAATGTTTAAAAGTAATTTTGGTAGAAATTAAATACCGAAAACTTAAGACAAAAGGAAAGAAAAAAAAAACTTATTCTTATTTTTTTGTTTCTTATTTTATAAAACTACTTTAAAGAAATATCAAGAAAGTTTATAAAAAAAATGACCGACACTGTTCACCTGTTTCTTGCTATTAGATATTTGTCGTTAATTAGATAAACGTTTGGCACTACTTTCTTAAATTAGCATACGGTACGCCCTCGTGTATAAGTCGACCTCGTGTTTAGGTCGACTCTTAAAATTCGACCTTTAGGGATATCCAATCTGACGTGTAAAATTTACCCCCCCCCCGCCTATATTTAACACGATGAAACTTGAATAAAGGTTAATATTATCTTCAAAATTTTTGGACCATTAAAAGAAGAAACATTAAAAAAAAAAATAAAAACTTTCAGCTTACGAAAATTAATGAAAATTATGAACGAAAACAATGTTTACATTTTCGCACCATTAAATCAATTGAAATTTAACGTAGCTAAAAGCAAGTTATGACTAGAGGCTTTGTAAAAAAAATTCTATGAAAAATCAGCGTCTGGTTAAAAATGAGACCGTCCAAATCGTCCAAGATGAAATGCAAAAATATAAATCCTGATTATCTGGTGTTGTCACCTCAGCTAAATAATTGATCATTCCGTTTTTATTATAAAGAAAGAGAAGAGAAGAAAAGGGATATGCTACACAGAAAAAAAATTAAGGTAATTTATGAGGAAGTCTGTCCCGATCTCCTGCCTCAAAAATTGCTACCCGGTGACTATTAAAATAACGACCCAGCCCAGTCTATTCAAAACTATCCATCTTCATATCTACCTATCTATCTATCTATCTATCTCAATTTGTTCATATTTATCTATATTACTTTAAATACTAAGATTTTTTTAAATTCATGTTTGTTTAATGTCTTGTTTTTAGTTTAAATAAACAAAAATTACGACAAAAAAGAAGCGACCCCCCCCCCCAAATACATTACTTGTCGAAAATATCTATCTCCATTTGTTCGTATCTATCTATATCATTTTGTTTGTTTATCTATCTATCTATCTATCTATCTCGGTTTATTCAAAACTATATCTTCATCATATCTAAACAAGAATTACGACAAATTACGATAAATAAACAAGAATTACGACGAGCTGGGGGTTGTTATTTTGATAGTCACCGGGTAGCGGTTTTTGAGGCGGGAGACCGGGACGCACTTCCTCATGAATTACCAAAAATTCTATGAAAAATCAGCCTCTGGTTAAAAATGAGACCGTCCAAATCATCCAAGATGAAATGCAAAAATATAAATCCTGATTATCTGGTGTTGTCACCTCAGCTAAATAATTGATCATTCCGTTTTTATTAGAAAGAAAGAAAGAGAAGAAAAGGGATACGCTACACAGAAAAATGTAATAAGAAAGAAAGAAAGAAAGTGAGTAGGGGAAATATAGAGAGGGGTGAGCGCGCAGAAGCGATAACGCTAATCTGTTTAGAGAATTAAATAAAAATTGTTATACTTTTTTACACATTGAACTATTTCGCAATAGCTCTTAAATAAACATATCAATAATAATCAAATTATCAGGTAATTTATGAGGAAGTGCGTCCCGGTCTCCTGCCTCAGAAATTGCTACCCGGTGACTATTAAAATAACGTCCCCAGCTATGTCGTCTCGGTGGTGTTACTTGAAAGAAAACAACCAACTTAGGGCGTTAAATGTATTTTAGAGGGCAGAGGGTGGGGGGCTTCTCTTTTTTTTGTCATAATTTTTTTTTTATCGTAATTTGTTTAGAAATCTATTTATAGAAATTTGTCGTAATTCTTGATTATTTATAGAAATTTATCGTAATTCTTGTTTAGATATGAAGATGGATATCTATCTATATCTATCTATCTATCTATCTACCTCGATTTGTTCATTTTTTACTTTGTTTATATATATCTATCCACCCATCTCCATTTGTTCATATCAAAAAAGAGAAGCCCCCCCCCCTCTAAAATACATTTAACTCCCTAAGTTGGTTGTTTTCTTTCAAGTAACACCACCGAGACAACATAGCTAGGGACGTTATTTTAATAGTCACCGGGTAGCAATTTCTGATGCAGGAGACCGGGACGCACTTCCTCATAAATTACCGAAAGAAAGAAAGAAAGTGAGTAGGGGAAATATAGAGAGGGGTGAGCGTGCAGAAGCGATAACGCTAATCTGTTTCAAACAAACATAATGTAAGAAAGAAAAAAGAGTGAGAGAATTAAATACAAATTGTTATACTTTTTTACACATTGAACTATTTAGCAATAGCTCTTTAATAAACATATCAATAATAATTAAATTATCATACTGTGGTACATCCACAGGTTCTGATAGTAGTAATTACCTCTGAAAAAAAAGAAGCTTTTCCGACATAAAAAGTACGTGTTTTTTGTGCATACCTAATTGTTGACTAACATTGTTACATAAAAATATTTACGTGAGGTTGGGTAACCCCCCCCCGCAAAAAAAACATCATTTGCGCATAAACAACTTTTTTTTATATAGTACTGTAGGTATCACCAAAATACGTCACGTGATCAGTTTCGGCCATATTGAAGGAAGAAACGTAAATATTCTTTAACTTTATGTTTTTAAATATCGCAAAAAAGAAATAACGAACATAAAGAGTTGGTACAAAGAAAAACAGTTAATTCAAAGATCAAATTATCCGACTGGGGAAAAATTACTCGCCGTTATCTTGATAAATAAGTAAAACAGTCCGTTTATTTTACAACACGGTCAGTTTCTTTATTGATATTTTTTTAGCAGAATTCTGTATTCATGGTTCTTTTACTAAAAAGCTCTCCCATCGACATTTATAAAAATCATCTCATATAATTATTCAGACTCTTATCTTTATAGAAAAAAGTAAAAATAGGTTTTTATCGGTTCATTTTTTCATATTTCATAAAATAAAATAGGGGGGGGGGCAAACATCGTAAAAAATATTTCCCCTAATATATTTTAGGAAAAAACTATTTCAGACATATTTTCATCCAAAGCTAAGTAATCATGGAAATTTTCGTGAAAATCGGACCATTAATTGATTTTTCATAGAATTTTTTAAAAAGCCTCTAGTCATAACTTGTTTTTGGCTACGTTAAATTTCAATTGATTTAACGGTGCAAAAATATAAACATTGTTTTTCGTTCATAATCTTCATTATTTCCGTGAGCTGAAATTTTTTAAAAAAATCATCAGGAGTTTGTTTAATGTTTCTTCTTTGGAATGAACAAAAGAATTTCAAAATAATATTAAACTTTATGTAAGTTTCATTGTGTTAAATATAGGGAGGGTATTTTTCACAGGGAAAATTGGTGGTACCTATGGATAGGGTATGCTATTCCTAGTAGTTATTGCTTTAATGATAAAGTTAAAGTATCTGTTCCCTATTTTACAAAATGAATATATATAAAAAGTAAAGTTCGTCTATTGTCGGTATCAGCTATCAGCGAGGGAGTCTATCCCCTTTTCGCCGGCGCTAGACTAGAGAGATTGTTTTTGCTGATTCGGCGTGCCACACTTACCATCAGCTACTCACATTACCGGTCAAATTAATTTACCCAATATGTGCTACTCATACGCCGAGTTGTCGGGGGTCGGTATCGAACCCAGAACCTTACGATTCCTAGGCAGGTGCTCTACCGACTGAGCTAAACTGATAACCTATCATTTTTGTAAATTGTAATAAGGATTTAAAGGTAAACGCATGACTAGCAGTACCTGTGGATATAAAAAAAAAAGTAAGTCGTCGGGCGGCCTAATGTCGGTATCAGCCAACCAGCGAGGGAGTCTATCCCCTTTTCAATAGCGCTAGACCAAGGAGATTGTTTTTTAGCATCTGAGGTGGAGCGCCACACCTACCATCAGCTCCTTACTTTACCGCACAGATCCCTGTGTTACTCATACGCTGAGTTGACGGGGACCGGTATCGAACTAGGAACCTTGTGGTTTCTAGCCGAACGCTCTACCGACTGAGCTAATGATTTAATTATTACAACATTTGATATGTTTACTTAAGAGCTATTGCTAAATAGTTTAATATGTAAAAAGTAATAATCTTGATTTAACTCTCTCTCTCTCTCTCTCTCTCTCTCTCTCTCTCTCTCTCTCTCTCTCTCTCTCTCTCTCTCAATATTATAGCTTATTTTACCGTTTTCCAATCACGAGGAGTTTGACGAACGGGGCCCTGATTGGTTTATGGAATCACATGGGCAATCTGAACTTTAGCTACATAAATGAGAGTACCCTCCTTTTGTTTCTTTCACTTTGAGGAAGCCGTTGGGAGTTATGATTGACATTTTAGACGACCCCAACTGACCTCCGGTACAGACACGTGATAGTTTTTAGTCAGAGTTTGTTAGATTCGAACCTAACTTGGAAGAAGAATGACGTGCTAGTCTTCTCTCTGGGGTCTAAATCTCAATCCCTATGATGGAATGAATCAATCATGGGCTAGATAAATAATAAAAACTTGATCAAGAAAACTTAAAGTCTTGTTGGTTATTAAATATAAAAACAATGACTAGCCCAAATAAGCCTAATAGAAGAATTGGTAATCTGAACATTAGATACATAAATGAGAGTAGCCTCCCCTTGTTTTTTTTTTTCACTTTGAAGAAGCCGTGTGTTTTGTTTTGTAAAAACACGGATTTTTCGACAAATTGGGTATACCTATATTTTTCTTATATACAGGTACTCTCATAGAAATATTAACATCTTTTTTTTTAAATCATCTGTGGGAGATTCTAAGCATATGTTGACAGGGATGGTGAACATGTGGAGACTGTTTGAAAATATATTAAAGGTATTCTATAAGGATGTTAACATTTTTAAATCGATTAAAAAAAAAGATGTTAATATTTCTATGAGAGTACCTGTATATCAGAAAAGTATAGGTATACCCAATTTGTCGAAAAATCAGGGTTTTTACAAAACAAAACACACGGCTTCCTCAAAGTGAAAAAACAAGGGGAGGTTACTCTAATTTATGTAGCTAATGTTCAGATTACCATCACATGACCAGGCGACTGCTTGGGAAAAGTAGTTAGTTAACACAGAATCGACTAGAGAGTCGTTGTGGACAGATGTATATTGTGTCTGTGCTGGGTCTATCCGCGCTCAGGGTTAAGAATGGAACGGGAATTAAATTTTAAAAAGTGTGTACACCAAAAATATGTCTCGGTGTTCCTGGTTTAAAAAAACATAAATGGAATTGAGAGAGAGAGAGAGAGAGAGAGAGAGAGACACCCCGGTAGGAATAACACAGAAGAAGTCCGATACGGGTCAACAGAAGTTAGAAGAACTAGCATGACCTGTGGAATACCACAGTATGATGAATTAATTATTACAGCGTTTGATATGTTTACTTAAGAGCTATTGCTAAATAGTTCAATATGTAAAAAGTAATAATCTTGATTTAACTCTCTCTCTCTCTCTCTCTCTCTCTTCATTATGTTCTATAAAAACAAATAAACTTATAGCTTCCGTGCTCTCTCTCTCTTCTCTCTCTCTCTCTCTTCTCTCCTCTCTATCTATCTATTCTATCTTTTTTCTATAGTCCATGGGGTATCCTGTTCTCATTCCGCTAACCATAGCTGGGTACAGGTGTTAAGACACATAGCTAGTGGATAAAGGAGTTGGGGTTAAGACTGTTCAAAGTGACAGTTATCTCTAGACTGCAGGTTCAATCCTGGTCAGGGCACGTAAGATGAATGATAATTAACACAGATTAGCCTGTACCAGCTATGGTTTAGCGGATGAGAACGGGATCCCGTGAATAATAAAGGGTTAGGTTTCAAGCTCCGTGATGGTCTGCGATTACGACAAGAAGGTTCGAGTTCGAAAAGAAGATTCCTGTGTCCGAAAGAAATACTGAAGGCCGGATGACGCATCGGCCGAAACGTTGTACAGATAACAATGAGATGAGAAAATGTCCGAATAATACAAAAAAAAACGTTTAACCTGAATTTTTCCCTCTTTTATTCAACACTATCCTTAGAAGATTAAGCTACAAAACGAATAAAGTAAAAAAAAAAATTTTAAATAACAGAACAGAAGAGCAATATTATAGCTTATTTTATGGGTTTTTTTTTATTTTTAACTTAACATTGCTTATGTTGGATTATGTCGGACCCGTACCGATTAAATCAATTTGTCTGGATTTTTGAGATGAGGCATAATATTTTGGTTATTGGATTTTTCGGACTATTGTCCTCATCTTTATGTTATATACACAACGTTTCGGCTGATGTGCTCACCGACTTTCTTCAGGCGTGTCTTGTCGAAATCGGTAACCTTCTCGCTCAAATTCGATTATGAAATGAAGTTTCCAAGGTTCGAAGAGAAGTTCCAGAGTTCGAGAAGCTTTTCGACTTCGACGAGAACACCTGAAGAAGGCCGGGGAGCACATCGACTGAAACGTTGGGTATATAACATAAAGATAAGGACAATAGTCCAGAAATTAAATAATAATACCATTTAGCGTTGCTTGTCATAGCATTTGTCGATAGTGTGTGTTTTTTTAAAAATACTATAGTAAATAATGTTTATGAATCAGGAATATGTTTTGTTTTATGAAATGCAAAGTTTTTTTGGGTTTTTTTTCAAGTCAATCGACAAGACTGTTCGCCACGACACCCGGCATCATTCACCAGAGAAAATCTGTGTAAGGTCCACCCATATTCATACACCGTCCTCACTCTTCTCTCTCTCTTCTCTCTCTCTCTTCTCTCTTCCTCTGTTTCCTCTTATTTCGACTTCTTTCTTGACCCCCTCTCTCTCTCTTTCTCT
Organism: Doryteuthis pealeii; assembly: GCA_023376005.1. NCBI lineage: Eukaryota > Metazoa > Mollusca > Cephalopoda > Myopsida > Loliginidae > Doryteuthis > Doryteuthis pealeii. Next base: position 57,418 of record CM042169.1, read on the forward strand.
CCCTCTCTTTCTCTCTCATTCTCTCCTCTTATTTTCGACTTCTTTCTTAACCCTTCTTTCTCTTCCCTCTCTTCTCCTCTCTCTCTTTTTCTCTCTCCTCTCTTCTTTCTCTCTCCCTCTCCTCTTTCTCTCTCCCTTCCCCTCTCTCTTTCTCTCTCCTCTCCCCTCTTTCTCTCTACTCTCTCTTATTTCTCGACTTCTTTCATGACCCCCTCCCTTTCTTCTCTCTCTCTCTCCCCTCCTTTATTCTCTTCTCTTATTTCTCGACTTATTTTCGCCTCCTCTCCCTCTTCTCTCTCTCTCTCTCCTCTCGCCCTCTCTCGTCTTATTTTCTCACCTTCTTTCTCCCTACTCTTGTTCCTTTCTCTACTTCTCTCTTCTCTCTCTCTTCTCTCCTCTTATTTTATCGCCTTCTTTCTTGACCCCTTCTCATCTCTCTCTCCTCTCTATTTTATCGCCTACTTTCTTGACCCTTTCTTCTCTCTCCTCCTCTTCTCACTCCTCTCTCGTCTTATTTCGTTTTCTTTCGCCTTCTTTCCTATCTTTCTTGCATCTCTCTCTCTCTGTCTTTTCCCCTTTTCTTCTTGCTTTCTCTCCTCCCCCTTCTCTCTCTCTCTCTCTCTTTCTCTTCATTTCTCGCCATCTTTCTTGTCTCCCTCTCTCTCTCTCCCTCTGAAAGCAGATCGACAAGTTTAAAATTTAAGCAATTTATCATGAACCAGGAAATAAAAAAAAAATCACCTTATAATAAAAACGAACTTACAGCAAAGGAAGGTCGTACTTGGGTGTCTGATTTCTTTAATTTTTTTTTTTTCTTTTCACTTTGTATTGACTTTATTTTGATCGAATGCGCAAGTGCAGTGGTCCTCTCTCTCTCTCTCTCTCTCTCTCTTCTCTTCTCTCTCTCTCTCTCACAACACACACACATTATCTCACTTTACTCATTTAGAACAAATCTCAATAGCTACTTAGTAGGCTATCTGATGAGACTATGCTCATGTTCTGTTTGATATAAATTTATTATAGTCAGATGACGGTTTAAGTTTTTCTTTCTTTGATATATATATATATATTATATATATTATATTATATATGCTTGAAGGCAATTACAATGCACATATCGCATGAATTCATAATTATAGAAGATAATAATGACAAGTGATTTCGCAAATTCACTTGTCACTTGTCATTATTATCTTCTATAATTATTGAATTTCATGCGATATGCGATTGTAATTGCTTCAAGCAAAAATATAAATATTAATATATACTTTATCCAAAATGCTTCTAAAATAAACAAACATCAAATCATATATATATATATATATATTATATAATATATATATTATTAATTATATATGTGTGTGTGGTGTGTTTGTGTGTGTGTGTGTGTGTATAATTGATAATTGAATTAAATTACCATGACCAGACAACTTGGCAGACACCATGTGCGACATCCGGGCACTGGACAGCTGTTTCGACCTCCTTTGGTCTCATCAACAGTGCATACCACAATCTCCTCCACTAGAGATTGAACAGTGGACCACAGAGTGAAGAGTGGAAACTCTAACCTAGGCAACAGTCCACGCCACAACTGGTTATATATATAATATAATATTATATTATAATATATTATATATATATATTATATATATATATAAAAGTGTAGTAGTAGTAGTTTTTTTAGTATTGGGAACTTAAAAAATAAAGTGCTTGTTACAGGTGTAAGAGCTGTTAACTTAATGGGCGCTTTGTCTTGACGATAAGTGGCTAACTAACTGCTTTGAAACAATGGTAATAAACGCACCTTAAATCTATTGTACCCTATAATAAATAAACAAATATATATTTGGGCCACCTTGAATTGTTCTCTGAGTTATAATAGAGGCTAATTTTGCATATTTAGAGAAACAGATTTACTATTGTATACATGCAAAACTTTATATAAAATTCAAACAAAATATTGATCAAAAACACTAGGTACCACAAAATAGGTCACGTGATCAGTTTAGGCCAGATTGAAGAAGAAACGTAATATTTTTGAACTTTTTAAAAATCTCCCAAAAGAAATAACGAACATAAAGAGTTGTTACAAAAAAACAGTTGATTCGAAGATCAAATTATCGACTGGGGAAAAATTACTAACCGTTATCATGAAAAATAAGTAAAACAGTCCGTTTTTTACAACAGGGTCAATTTATCTATTGATATTTTTTTTTAGCTGAATCTGTATTCATGGTTATTTTACTAAAAAGCTGTGCAATCGACACTTATAAAAATCTGCTGATAAATTATTCAGACTCGTATTTTATAGAAAAAAGTAAAAATTGTTTTTTGTCGGTTCATTTTTTCATATTTCATAAAATAAAATAGGGGGGGGTAAACATCGTAAAAAATATTTCTCTAATATATTTAAGGAAAACTATTTCAGACATATTTTCATCAAAGGTAAGTAATTATGGAACCTTTCGTGAAAATCGGACCATTAATTGATTTTTCATAGAATGTTTTAAAAAGCCTCTAGTCATAACTTGTTTTTGGCTACGTTAAATTTCAATTAATTTAACGGTGCAAAAATGTAAACATTGTTCATAATTTTCACTATTTCCGTAAGCTGAAAATTAAAAAAAAATCAACAGGAGTTTGTGTAATGTTTCTTCTTTGGAATGGAGAACAATTTTTCAAGATAATATTAACTTTATGCAATTTCATTGTATTAAGTATTGGGGTTGGTAATTTCACCAATGCTAACACTAATATTACTAATAATACAAAGTATAATTCGGCATTTTAAATATTGACGATTAAAATTATTTTCATACGTCAATCGATAATTTCATGTAATCTTATTGTAGTAAGCTGAAAAAAAAATCTTTTTGATCGTAGTAGTAACCTTTCTGACCTTGTAGAAAACAGACATCCACAATTCATCCACCCCCACCAACCGCCCCCACACACTCTTCTCTCTCTCTCTATTTCTCGCTTCTTTCTTGCCCCCTCTCTCTCTCTCGTCTTAGTTGTCGCTTTCTTTCTCGCCTTCTATCTTTCTTTCTCGCTTTCTCTCTCTCTCGCTTCTTTCTGCCTCTTTCTCTTCTCTCTCTCTCCTCTTATATCTCGCTTCTTTCTTGCTTCTCTCTTCTCTCTCTCTCTTCTCTCTTCTCTCTCTCGTCTTAGTTGTCGCTTTCTTTCTCGCCTTCTTTTTGCTATCTCTCCTCTCTTTTTCTCTCATTCTTCTCTTTCCTCCTTTTTTTCTCTCGTTTCTTTCTTGCCCCTCTCTCTCCCCTTTTATTTCTCGTCTTCTTTCTTGCCTCTCTATTTGTCTTAGTTGTCGCTTTCTTTCTCGCCTTCTTTCTTGCTATCACTCACTTCTCTTTCTTTCTCTATTCTCTCTACCTTCTTTCTTTTATTTATCACCTTTTTTCTTGCCCCCCCTCTCTCTCTCCTCTCTCTTCTCTATCACCGGAACATTTTTTAAACGTTTGTGTAATGTGTATTTTGGATTATTCGGACAAGAAATACCGAAAGAGCCGGAGGGCAACACGGCTGACACATTGTGTATATAACAAAAAGATGAGAAAATAGTCTGAATAATCCAAATAATCCAAATTATCAAGCTTCATCTAAAAAAAAAAATCAGAGAAATAGAATCGTGTAATGGACTACTGTATGGACGAAAGAGGTATAATAAGATGCAAACTAGTGCCTATTGGCAGACACGTAAAGTAATTACTCTTGCATCCCCAAGTGTCAAATCGGATAACCATGGCAAGTAAGGAATGTAATCCTACAATATATATTATATATAATATTATATTAATAAGTTTATAAGCAAGGCTTATATTTATAGTAAAATAAAAAGAATTTCGAACATTTACCACGCGCATGAACAGCCGAGCCGATTAACATCACGGAATTAGCCGATTTAACATCACGGAAAAAAAAAAAATTTCAAATATACGGCGTTCATCAACTTCTTTAACAACAGAAGATTACAATATCGCCGTGGGATAAGTACTATAAAAATTACCTGGTACTTCCAATACTTTCAACTTTCAATAACTCTGAAGATGGAATTTATTCCGAAAATATTTAGTTTTGAAAAAAAAACAAAAGTTAAATAAATTCAACACATATTGCATTGTAAATTGCCTTAAATTTATATATATATATATCAAAACATAAAAGAGAATATTTGACGTCATATTTCCAACCGTTCACCTTTCCAGCGTTCTTCTTCAAAATTCAAATTTTGAACCGACTGATAAACAAGGACTACGCAGTTTTTTCTCGTTATTCTGTGATAAAATGCGTGAAAAGATCTAATTAATAGATGAAACACTGCAGCGTCGGCTAATAAACTTACCACTCAAATTATTTAAACTGTGTTTTTTCAATTTTCTTAATATACTACATACCGTCGGATTTACTTCCATCTCTTCTTATATATATATATATATATATATATATATATATATGTGTGTGTGTGTGGTGTAATCCAAAATCCCGAGAAGAAATCTTTCTTACGACATAGAAGTTTTTTAAAAAGTGTCGTAGTTTGCAGAGCTCAATGTATGCTCTTATTGCCAGAGTCACAGAGCAAAATTATATAAGTAAAAAATATAACAGAAGGTTTAGATTTTTATCTAAATCTTTGTTATATTTTTTACTTATACTAGCAAATATATGCACCTCCGGGTGCAAGTATTTTAGTTAAATTTATAATAAATATGATATTGAATTAGAAAAGGCTAATGAAACTGAATAAGAATTCAGATAAAAAATATTTGGAACAGAGGGGTATGATTGAAAAATAGAACAACTTTGAAACTAACCTCTTCATCATTTTCCCTTACTCCGTCTTTCATTGGTAAATTTTCCTAATTTAACTATTTAGTTAAAATAGGAAGTAAAGAATAATATTACAGTTATTTCTTCTTGTTAATGGATTTCTTTTAAGATTTATCCCGAGATTTTTGCTCATATTCATTATATAAACCAAACAATTAGAAATCATAATACTAAGCATATATTTATTAAAATAAATTTTTAAGATCAATATGCAAATTAGCTTCCAATTCACACTGTAAACTCTTATTTCTTGTATATATAAATACAATTGCATGTTATTAGTATGAAGATATGGTCAACAGTCTGAATGATGTAAAACAATTTATCATAATTGAGGTTTAAATAAAAATAAAATCATGGAGAATTGCTGTAAATAACAAAGGGAATTGTAATTAATGGTAATTGTTTCGGTTACAGACATACAACCCAAATCTCCATTAATAATAAGATATATTTTGTAAATTTTTTTAGGTGTACAGAATATCATTAGAGCTTTAAAAAAGATCCACTAAAAGATTTATTATTAAAAAATGTATTTTCTTTATTCAATAGAAGGGGGATATATATATATATATATATATATATATATATATATAAATATATATATATAGTTTAAATGCTGTGTATTTTGGCAGCACGTTATTTCTAGACATGTGCTATTGATAACCGGAGTATTCTTCTTCATTTTTTGATCTGTATTTTTCCAGTCTTCTTGTGATCTTTCTTGAGTCTGGATCCAATTGGTATATAATATTTCATATACTTATTTCCCGAGAGCTTTCGACCGTTTCGCCAGTCGTCATCATGAGGTACATAATTTGTCTTTAGTTCATTTTTTTAAAGTCTTTTTATCCATGTTTTTATTAAATTTGGAGAGTCTATTATTTTTAAGAGGGGGTGTATATATATAGTCTTGTTAAGCATCGCCGAAATGCACTAAAGAGGTCATTAGTGATCTTACACTAGTATCCTTACAGATTTCGGATTTTGCAACATCATATGTGTTCCATCGGTAGACCTGACATATTATTAGGTCACCTCCTTTCAAGATTCGCTCTGTGTATTTTAGGAATAGTTCATAAATTCTTTACTAGCAAATATATGCACCCTCCGGGTGCAAGTATTTAAGTTTTAATGTAATAAAATATTGTATTAAATTAGAAAGGCTAATGAAACTAATAAAGAATACAGATAAAAAGATTTGAACAGAGGGAGTTAATAAAAAGATTTGAAACAGAGGGAGTAATAATAAAAATGGAACAATGAAACTTACTCTTCCATCACTCTCGTCTTTCATTGTTATTTTTTCTAATTTAAGTATTTAATTAAAAGATGAAGTAAAGAATAATGACAGTTTTTTTTTTGTTAATGGATTTATTTAAGATTCATTGAAGAGATTTTTGCTTATATTCATTAAATAAACCAAACAGTTAGAAATCAATAATATTTAGCACATATTTATTAAAATCACATTTTTAATATCAATATGCAAATTAGCTTCGTTCCACTGTAAACCGCTATTTTGTTGTATATATAAATATAATTGCATGTTGTTAGTATGTAGATAGTTAACAGTATTATAATGTAAAACAATTTTATTAATAATTGAGGTTTAATAAAAATAAATCATGGAGAATGTGACGTAAATAACTAAGGGAATTGTGACTTGGGTACTGATATAGTTTCGGTTACTGACAAACACGAATCTCATTATGATAAGATTTCTCTTACTCCCACCCTCGCTCTGTCACACAGCCAATTCTAAAAGTAATACAAAGAAAAATAAATTAACGAAAAAAAGAAAGAAAGAAAAAGAAGAAAAGAAAAAGAAAGCATGAATTAAGAAAGAGGAATCGATGAAGAAGAAAGAAAGAAGGAAATGAAAAGAAGAAGAAGGAAGAAAGAAAGAGACAAAACAAGAATGTTTAAGAAATAATTCTGCATGAAGGAAAGAAGGAAAAGAAGCGAAGTATAAAGAACAACTAATAAAATACTTTATAACGAGGGACAAAGATACATTTTTTTTTCGAATTATAAATTCTGATTGTATTATTGAGTAAGTTTAATATTTATTTAAAAAATTACATGCTATGTATGTTTACGCTCAGCTCGCACATTTAGAATATACACACCTGCTGCAAATTATCGGTAAAATGTAAAAATAGTTGAATATATATATATATATATATATATTATATATATTATTATATATATATGAATAAAAGGAAGTGAATCCGACGGTATGTAGTATAATAAAAAAATTGAAAAAACACAGGTTTAAATGAGTTAAGTGGTGAGTTTATTGGCCGACACTGCAGTGTTTCGATCTATTAATTAGATCATCTTCAGGGCTTTTGTTGGTATGTGGAAGGTGATAACATTTTTTTATTATCTCAGAATAAGGAGAAAGGCGAGTAATAGTCCTTGTTTATCGGTCTTTTAAAATTTGAAGTCTGAGAAAAAAGAACGTTGAAAAAATGAACGGTTTGAAATATGACGTCAAATATTCTTTTTTGCGGTGTGAGTATTGTATATATATATAAATTATTTTGACTTCCCATCCGATGAGACTTGATTTGGGGAGCTTTATTAAATCAACTTAGATTTATAAAGGCCCCAATTTTGGTCGAAATAAATTTATTATGGAATAACGGTGTTGAGTTTTTCCATCCTTTCACAGATAAATATTGCTCTATATATAATCTAAAAAAATCATTATACATTGAGCTCTCTTTAGTGATTTAAAGATTCACTGTATTTGTACATACTGGATCGTACAATAATAATACAGTGTGTCTTAGAAATCACATATAGAATCATCCCTTACTACCAAGTTTTGGATACCTCACATCTATATATATATATATATATATATATGAGTATATATAAAAAAGATATCAAAACACCACAAAATGCTGTTAAAATGAAAACATTTTATAACTTCGCTGATATTATGAAATCGTCATCAGAGCTTGTTAAGAGCGGAGGCGCGTGGGCTAGTGGCTGGAGTCGTGGGAAATGGACTCGTCGATTCAAGTTCAATTCCTAGACGAAGCTGTTGGCATTTCACATAGCGCTAATAACCTTAGGAAAGGTATGAATCCATATATTCTCCCTCCAGCTATGGGTTAAATAGTAGGGCAGAATGGGCCCTTCAGCCTTGGGTAGGTAACCAGTCTAGGAGAGGGATAACTCTGAATTCAAAATTCCTGATGTCGGTCGTTGATTGGGTTTGTGGCAACCCTTGATGCACCAATTCTTTCCTATCGACTGTGCCAAAAAGTGTGGATGGTCCAACACAAGCCTTTACCACTATAAACAAATCCCTGTGTGGGTGTTCATTGTGTGTGGGAATCCTCATGCGTCGAAAATCAACAAGAGAGTTCATAATAATCAGATTGATATCATAATATCTTTTTTTCACCTAGTATATTAGGTCTGAGACCTGTCAGCTGTTCCTTACAAATATTCATTTTAAATCCACAGAATATTTAATGTAATTCCACAGATTATCCAACTTTGCTTTGAAGGAGTTTAGAGATGGGGCATTCACTACTGATGAAGGAAGTTTATTCCATGTATTCACCTCTCTGTAGCTAAATTAATTTTGTCTTGCGTTTGCTTTACAAGATTTTTTAAGGAGTTTTAATTTATGTCCCCTTGTATAGGTATTTTGAGCAATGTTTAGTAGGTCAGAGTTCGTTGAATAAAAACCAAGCGTGTATTTGTAGGCTTCAATCATATCCCCTCTTATACGTCGGAAAACCAGACTTGGTAGGTCAATGTTCCTAAGTCTTTCTTCATATGAAAGGGATTTTAAATTATTCACTAATTTAGTATCTCTCCTCTGGACTCCCTCAATGAGTTTTCTGTCCTTGATGAGTCTTGGGCGTTAGAATGCACCGACTGCACCTCTGCAGAGGGGTAAGACTCCTCCAATGGGACTACTTGTTGGCCGTGAGTGGCGACCCGTGATGCTTAAGGATAGAACCCAGGTGGATGAGCAGTTCATGACATGCAATACTCCACTTTGGCCCTATCTTGGGCTAGACGGGCGGTCGGAGAGGCCCCCTCTGATCAATCGGCTGGTCACGTCAAGCCCTAGCAACTATATAGTAAATGTAGACTTTGCGGTAATAGAGATGAGACTGTAAACCATATACTCTGCGAATGTAGCAAACTAGCACAACGAGAATACAAAACTAGACACGCCTGGGTTGGGAAGGTGATCCACTGGAATTATGCAAAAAAATTAATTTTGACCACACAACAAAATGGTATATGCATAAACCAGAATCTGTTCTTGAGAACGAAACGCATGAAATTCTCTGGGACTTTGAAATAAAAACGGATCACCTTATCCCGGCAAGAAGACCAGACCTAGTGTTGATAAACAAAAAAGAAAGAACTTTTCAACTGCTGGATTTTGCAGTGCCAGTAGATCACAGGGTGAAGCTAAAGGAAAATGAAAAAAATGGACAAATATCTAGACCCTGCCAGAGAACTGAAAAAGTTATGGAATATGAAAGTGATACCAATTGTAGTTGGTGCACTTGGAACAGTCCCAAAAGGATTAGAAAAGGGTTTGGAAAGTTTGGAAATCAGAGGAAGGACTGAAACCATTCAGAACACTGCACTGCTGCAATCTGCCAGAATACTCAGAAGAGTCCTGGAGACCTGAGGAGACTTGCTGTCACTCAGACTCCAGTGAAATACCATCAGCTAACACTGATGTGAAAACTCAAAAGGAGTAAATAATAATAATATATATAAGTGTATTTTGCCAGCATTTTTTCTTTCAAACATGTTTCGTTAAACTGTACTGACAATTCTTTAATGTCAGATTGGAACAAGTGTAGCAATCCACCAAAGGTTTCATTACGAGCGCTTTCGGCATGTCCATCATCATTATCATCATTATCATCATGCTGGCTGCACAGACCCCCCTGAGGTCCTCTATGCAGCATCCAAAATCAGCGCAGAGCTGATCGGTGTAGGTTTCTTGCTAGGCGGCCCACACTGGCGTGCTCATGTGCAAGTTTCCACAGGAGAACGTCACTTATGAGTTCGTCCTTGCCTTTCCAACATCTCTTGTTCGTCTTACTCGGATGGTTTGTGTGATAGGTAGCAAGTGGCCGTACAGCTCCTTCTTGTGGAGTGTGTGTTTCCACGATTTTGCTTCAATTTTTTAAAAATATTCTCATGTAACTAATTTAATTTCTGTGGAAAATTTTGACGACGATTTGCACCCAACACATCAAATTAAATTTTGAAATTAAAATTAATTTTAAAAATCCGATTCAAAATACTTGACTTTTTTTTTTTGGTAAGTCAGGTTAGTAATTGTTTTATTTCATTTATTTAACGAATCTTGAAATATCTTCTAAACTAAAATATTTATGGGCAGTTTAGAAAATATTTCAAGATTCGTTAAATAAATGAAATAAAACAATTACTAACCTGACTTAGCAAAAAAAAAAAAAAGAAAAAAAGAAAATAAGTCAAGTAGGAAAAAAAAAAAAGTAAATAAATAAATAAAAGAGAAAGTTTTTTTTTTAATTTAAAAAGAAAAGGGCTGAACTTGCAAATTGGTCGGAAAATTAAAACGGAAAATTTTTTGGTAGTCACCCATGACAGTTTAACTACAGTCTATGAATTAACTTTTTTGCGAATTGGGTTACGGTTTAGGGGTTTGGGGATTAAGGTTGTTTTTTTATTACGTATTACTTAAAAAAACAATAAAATTACTATACATTTAATTAACCATTGAAATTATTGAATCCAACTGTAGACACATTAGTCTCAGTTGTTTGTGTTAGTATTGCAATGTATAATTTCAATTAAACTTGGTTTAAAAAAATATTTTTCAACATTAAATCTATAGTAATTTGTTGTTTTTTTTGTTTTTTAAGCAATACGTAATAAAAAAAAACAACAACCTTAATCCCCAAACCCCTAAACCGTAACCCAATTCGCAAAAAGTTAATTCATAGACTGTAGTTAAACTGTTATGGGGGACCACCAAAAAACTTTCCGTTTTAATTTTCCGACCAATTTGCAAGTTCAGCCCAGAAAAGTTCGTGAGATATTTTTTTGATTTTTTTACCATTTTTGAATCAGATTTTTAAAATTAATTTCAAAATTTAGTGTGATGTGTTGCAAATCGTCGTCTAAATTTTCCGTTTTAATTTTGATGACGATTTGCACGTTTAGCCCACAAGGTATGGGTCATCCAACGAGGATCGAATTCGCTATTACAGTAGAAACGGACCTGCGAGACTAGCTTACTAACCATAACACCACGATAAGACGCATTTAAGTACCGAGTAAAAATAAAAATATCCAAGTAAGGAAAGAAAAAGTCGTCCGCACAGCTGTCAAATGAGACAAATAGAGAGTGGGTAAGAGAGAGTGAACCACGTGGATTTTCAGCAGCCACGTGGTTTGTTTGTAAATTGAAGGAAGGAACGATGGATGGAGAAATCGAGACGGAAGAAAGCAAAAATAAAGACAAGTCGGAAAGTAGAAAGGATGTGTGTTTTTTTTTTACTTAATCGTAAATTCTATTGAATATATATATATATATAGGTAATCAAGGACTATTTGCTCGTAAATTCCTACCATAAAATAAACTGAACCCCCATTTTATGTCCGTGTTTTTGCAATAAATGTTTTATTTTTCTTGCACCCGTTATTTTACAATACTAAATATATTTCCTTTATTTATTTTAATATTCACTTCAATGTGTTTTTATTTTGTGAGAATGCTTAATTTTAAAGTGGGGGTTCGTTTTTACACTTCAACTTTTTACTCGTAAATTCCTACCATAAAATGCCCAAGCCTAATTTTATGGCAGGAATTTACGAGTAAAAAGTTGAATATTACTTTTTGTTGTTATTTCTTTTCTTTTTGGCTTTGGTTATTCTAAAATAGAAACGTCAGATTTTAATCATCGTCGACGAAAAAACAAAATTACGGTCATAAAAGAAGGATCCAATTTATGCCTAAATTGTAAAACGAGCCCCCACTTTAAAACTAACCATTCTCACAAAATAAAAAAAACTTTTAGAATATGCACATTGAAATGAATATTAAAATAAATAAATAAAATATATTTTGTATTGTAAAATAACGGGTGCAAGAAAAATAAAACATTTATTGCAAAAAACACGGACATAAAATGGGGGTTCAGTTTATTTTATGGTAGGAATTTACGAGCAAATAGTCCTTGATTACCTATATATATATATATATATACTTACTTCTCGTAAGTTCGTGTAGAGGTCACTTAAGAGGAATATAAATACCTACTCCTTAACAAAACGAAGAAATCTGCTAAGTCCGTTTGGTGTGGTGGTAAGACGCTTGACAAGTCAGCTTGACAATCAGGTTTCGAATCGCACACGGGGCGGTCTTTGTATCTATAGCTCTGCTGATGAGGCCTAATAGGCCGAAATGTACATACAGAGATTGATTTTTCTCGATTTGTTTAGCCTTAAATTTAATAGGTAATCCCGCCTAATTAATTAATTATTAATTAATTAACTTTCATAAATTAGGTTCGACTTCATTTAAAACACATATTCTCCCAAATATATATATGTGTGTGTGTGTGTGTGTGTGTGTAATTATGAACTTCTGTTTAGTAAATTAGGGTGTCCCAGAAAAGACAGAACCCACAAATGTAAGGGATTGGCAAAAAAATCAGCTTCTACGAGTTTTAAAAACGAATTAAAATTAATTAAATCTATTATCTAAGGTCAAACTTTTGTCTAAAATGATAAGTAGTAACATAATGAGAATCATTAAAAAAAGAAAAATATCATTACATATGCAGTTTATTTTTAATAGATTTAAAGGGATTTCTTTTGGTCAATTTCCACGCGATCCGCCATTCTGTCTCTTTTTCAAGGTTTTAATTGCTTGTTTACAATTTTACTGTAACATTTGCGATGGCAAAAAAAAAAAAAAAAAAAAAAATTAACAAAAATCAGGTAATTATCCGATTTTAATGAAATTTTCAGTATTGATTTAACAATTAATGAATTTTATAATGCATCAGTTATTTTATTTCAAAACTTTAATTTAGTATTTTTGCTATGAAAAATTAATGACTTTAGCCCCCCCCCCTACAGAAAATAAATTACCAAAAATCAGGGAATTATCGAATTTTAATGAAATTTCCAGTGTTTATTTATCAATGAATGAACTTTATAATGCATTATTTATTTTATTTCAAAACTTTCTCATTTTTTTTCAGGTCACTTAATTTTGAGCTGCCCCCCTTATTTTGGGGGCGTAAAATCTCGGCGAGTTGGTCAGCGTTTGATACTAATTACAGTAGAAATAAAAAGATAAAAGACCGAAGTTGTGAATAGAAAAAAAAATTTTTAACGGGAATATTCTATGAGAAAATAAGTTCCGAAAATCAGAAAATAAAATGTAAAAAAAAAAGAAAAGAAAAAAAATTGGGGGGGAGGGGGATTTCTTTTTTACTCATTTCGATAATTATTTAATTGGCTATTAGTTTATAAAAGAAAATATTATACATCCATATTTTTCTACTTAAAAAAGGGGGGAGGGCCTAAATTTTCAATAGAGTTTTTCTTCAGAACTTATACTTTGTTTGACTAAAATAAGGTTTGCATTAAATAGATATTTATTTCTAGAATCTAAAAATATAACATTTTAAACAATTTTATATATTAATTTTTCATAGCAAAAATACTTAATTAAAGTTTTGAAATAAAATAACTGATGCATTATAAAATTCATTGATTGATAAATATATACTGAAAATTTCATTAAAATCGGATAATTCCCTGATTTTTGGTAAATTTTTTAAAATCGCTAATATTTCATGAATTTTGTAAACACGCCATTTATAAAGAGAGTTTATGGCCGAACGCAACTGAAATTGACCAAAAAATCGTTTTAAATATATTAAAAATGAATTAAATGCGTAATATTATTTTTCTTTTTTATTGATGGTCATTATGTTACTATTTATCGATTTAGACAAAAGTTTCACCTTAAATAATAGATTTGATTAATTTTAATTCGTTTAAAAAAAAAAAAACAGTAGCAGACTATTTTTGGGTATATCTAATATATATATATATTTGACCGAAAAATAATTTTAAATGTATTAAAAATAAATTACATGTGTAATATTATTTTTCTTCTTTTTTTTATACTGATGCTCATTATGTTACTACTTTTCGACTTAGACAAAAATTTGACCTTAAACAATCGATTTAATTAATTCTAATTCGTTTTTAAAATAAAAAGCAGACAATTTTTTTGGGTATCGCTACAACAGGCTAGTGATAACCTTCAATTTTCCCTGTGAAATTTACCCCCCCCCCCCTCTATATTTAACACAATGAAACTTGTACGAATAGATATGTTCAATTTCTCGCGGATTCTACTAAGAAGGATCACAGGATATTCCTCTAAAAATCATCTAAAATAAACTATCCGATCTTAATAAAATTTTCGGAAGTAATAAAAGACGAACTTTTATTGTAAATAAATGCTTACTAAATTGAAAAGGCTAATTTTTTTTTTTCGTTAGCTTTTGTTTCGGGCATTCATCCCCCGTACAAATATCTTGGTAATTTTTTTTTTTTTTCTGTATGAAAATAAATTTTACATTTTTGGAAAGATAATTCAATGACGGAACATATATATTAAGTTAAAAGAGAGGAAATGAATCCGACAGTATGAGAATGAACAAGATGGAATGAAAACATCACACAATGCTGTTAACGAGATTATGGTATAAATTGTTTTCTCGTTAACAGCATTGAGTGATGTTTTCATTCCATCTTGTTCGTTCTCACTCACACACACACACATATATATATATATATATATATATATATATATATATATATATATCGATACTAGACCAACTTTGGTAATAGGGCGTCTTAAACCTTGAAACTTAAGTATCATAGATAAGAAAAAAATATGTATCTTTTTTTCCCCTAAATTGTTAGATTATTTTCTAAGGAATTTTATATTAAAAGTTCCTGTTGTCTACTTGCTTATTTTTTTATTTTAGAATTTTTTTTTAATTTATAAAATGTAAAATAAATACTTTTGTTTAGTGTAATACAAAATCGTATTTCATTAAAGAAAATATTGTATAAAATATATTTAGCTAAAAATAATGATATAATATAGTACGGTCTTTATAAAAAACATTTTTGAAAATAATGTTTGAATTAAAAATTGTCGTCATTTTTATTAATGGAAGTATGTAGGAAATATAATATTTTATTTATTTATTTATTCATTTTTTTGAAAACTGTTGTGGTTGCTGCTGTAGAATAATTTCAAATAAGTTCAAATAAGTTCAAATCCGTAGTGTTTGTTTGAAGAAATGAATTATTTTTGAAATGAACAATAAAAGGAATTTTAAAAATTATAACGTGTATAATCATCCATAGAAAATTAGTCGGGTCTAATTGTTTGTGTTAAGATGCGATAACTGTGTCAAGAATTTACGGCAATTAAAAATAAAAAATGTAAAAATTTAGGTTTTATGTAACAGAAATTTGTTGTTGTTTTTAACATATAAACTTGGAATTGTTCTTTATATTAAACGTAAAAGAAAATATTAAAAAGTTAATATTCCATTTTTTATTGACGTTTTAAAATATTTTTTAACAATTCACGCGCATGTCGAAAGTGCGTGTTTTGAGTATACCTATGTATAAAGGTGGATATTATCTTGAAATTTGAAGAAAAAAAAACAACTCCTAATGATTTTAATTTTTTTTAAATTTTTACGGAAATAATGAACGAAAACAATGCTTACATTTTTGCACCGTTAAATCAATTGAAATTTAACGTAGCCAAAAACAAGTTACGACTAGATCCTTTTTAAAAAAAAATTATTTGAAAAATCAACCGTCCAATTTTCACGAAAATTTCCATGATTACTTACCTTTTGATGAAAATATGATTGAAATAGGGTTTTCCTAAAAATATATTAGGGGGAATATTTTTTACGAGGTCTACCCCCCGCCATTCTACTTTATGAAATATGAAAAAAATGAACAAAACAAAAAACAAAAACAAAAAAACGACTTTTACTTTTTATCTATAAATATAAGAGTCTGAATAATTATATCAGAAGATTTTTATAAGTTTCCATACGGGATTTTTTTTTTTTAGTAAAAGAACTATGGATACAGAATTCTGCTAAAAATCTTATTATAATGGAGATTGTGTGTTTTTCTGTGTGTAACCGAAACTATATTCCTACTCAAGTCACAATTCTCTTAGTTATTTACATCACATTCTCCATGATTTCATTTTTATCTAAATCTCAATTATTAATAAAATTGTCTTACATTATTAGTACTGTTAACTATGTCTACATACTACTCAACATGCAATTATATTTATATATACAACAAAGTAGCGCTTTACAATGTGAACGGGAAGGCTAATTTGCATATTAATATTAAAAAATCGAATTTAATAAATATGTGCTTAGTATTATTGATTTCTATCTGTTTGTTTTATTTAATGAATATAAGCAAAAAATCTCTTCAATGAATCTTAAATGAAATCCATTAACAAGATAAAATAATTGTCATTTTATTCTTTGCTTCCTCTTTAACTAAATACTTAAATTAGAAAAAATAACAATGAAAGACGAGTGTGATGGAAGTATAAATTTCAGTTGTTCTATTTTCGATATACCCCCCCTCTGTTTCAAATTTTTTTATTTGTATTCTTATTTAGTTTCATTAGCCTTTCTAATTTAATACAATATTTTATTATATCAAAACTTAAATACTTGCACCCGGAGGTGCATATATTTGCTAGTATCAATAATGAAACTGACGCTGTTGTAAAAAAAAAAAAAAAAAAAAAAAAAACGGACTGTTTTACTTAATATTAACTGTAATTTTTTCCTAATTGGATAACTTGATCTTTGAATTAGCTATTTTTCTTGGTAACAACTGTTTGTTCCTTATTTTTTGCGAGATTTTTTTAAAAAGTTAAAAAGTATTTACGTTCCTTCCTTCAATATTGCCTAAACTGACCACGTGACGTGAATTTGGTGGTACCTAGTAACCATCAACTAAAAGAGAGAAACTTTTTGATTTCGGTATCATTTTTGGGGTCTTCATTTTATATGATTCCATATTGCACATAATTTGATGACAATAAAATGACTATTTTATATGAATACTTCTTTATGAAACTCCACAAGTTCAAGAGTGGGTGACCCGCATTGTATATCCAGGGGGTTATCGATACCCTCGTATCAGTCCCGGGCCTCTGTGTATCATTTCTAAACAAAAAATAACATGAATATTTTTTTTTTTTTAAACTCATATTCAAGGGAGATAATTCATATCAGGCCTGATTTAGTTATATGTGAATTGCCTCCCTTGAATCATTTAACTTGCGACTTCACATCATCTAAGAATTCACAGCTAAGTTTAAGTTACCTTTAAAAACACAGTAAAGTATCGTTCAAGATTCGTCTATAAAGGTCCAATATTGAACATTTTTGTCACCATTTAAAATGTCAGTCATATTTTTAAATCAGAAATTCTTAAAACTGTTTTCATTAATTTTAACTGTTTTTTTTCATTTTTAAAAAATCTTTTGTTGTTTATGCTAAGGTTGTTATTTGGTTTGTTTTGTTTTACGGCATATCAACCTCAGTGGGTCATTTAATGCTGATAAAGTTTTGAAATAAATCAATTCTTAATGGATAATACAATTTTTTTATAAATACATTTTTCTATTTAACCTATAGATGGGACCCTAACAGGTACTACCACTCCGGGTCAGAGTGGACCAGGGAGCAATGGTGACGAAGGGGTGCTCCACATTCCCCAAACCTACAGAACTGGAACCTCACCATCAGATAGAGTTTAACGTCATTCCCAGGACATGTTGACCCGCAGCCACCGCCTTCTAGCACCCATATGATAAAAAGGGATTGGGGCTTGCCATAAGGGCAATAGGGTTGGGAAAATCATATAGGTGCTAGGGCTTGACGGGACCAGCCGATAGACCGCCCGTCTAGCCCAAGATAGGGCCAAAGTGGAGTATTGCATGTCATGAACCCTAAGGTTGTTATAGATATTAAAGAAACATCCTTTCTTTTTTATGGACCATATGACCTTTAGGCACCCCTTTTGCGATCTCGATTCATAAGGACATTTTTTTCATTTACACTATCAAAATCTGGTTGTTTGTTAGGGGTTAGGATTGGGCGTTAGTTTTATAATTTAAATAAATCCCTCTAAAAATTGTCTGTTAACAAACAACCGGATTTTGACGGTGTAAATGAAAAACATGTCCTTATGAATCGGTCATATGGTCCTTTTTTATTGTACATAAAAATTATTTTCAAAATTTTCTCTGCCCTATCAGCTGGGGTTGTAGGATATGCCGACTGCACCTCTACAAAGAGGTAAAATCTCCCACCCACTGAAAGAAAAAAAAACTACCAAAAATCAGGGAATTAACAGATTTTAATAACATTTTCACTGTTGCTATATTAATGAATGGAAGTTATAATGCACCAGTTATTTTATTTAAAAAAACTTTCACATTCTTTTCAGGTCTGTTAACTTTGAATCTCCCCCTCCTTATTTTATGGGTGCAACATATATATTGGGCATTTAAGACTGACTCTAATTTTTGTATAAATAGAAACAGAAAAGATTGAAGATAAGAAGGAAATGAAAAAAAAAAAAAATTAATTGATAGGAAAGTAAAGAAAAATTCTAAAAATTACAAATTGTTTTTCAGATTTTTTAATTATGTAGGGGGTGGTGTAAACGAATTTTGACCCCTTCAAACTGTATTTCAAATGACAAAAAATTAAAAAGACACAGGCTAAACGAAAATGGGGGAACAACAAACACGTGGTATATAGATAATAAAGAACAAAGAATTTTCTTCCATGATCGTGGTCGGCTGAAAGTTGGATTGTCATCAGGCCGGGTCAAAATGACCAGATAATAATGAAATTTATTGTGTACAGTGCTCTGGTGCACCACAACTGATCAAAGTCTCATGTCAAGTACACAGAATAATGTGTTAGTGTCAGGAAAATGAACAGTTTACAATAATAATATGCATGTATGTGTGCATGTGTGTGCATATGTGTGTGGAGAGGGGCATCAGATATAGTGTCGGCGGACTACAGGAAGCATGGAGGCTTTGAAAGATTCAGTGCTTCGGCAGCCTACAACAGACGCGGGCAGTTTATTCCATGCCTCCGCAATTCTGAGCGTGAAAAAGTGTTTCCGAAAGTCATGTGAGCAGTGCTGTTTTCTGCCTTTGTAGGCATGTCCACATGTGTTAGAAAGATGGAGATCAAAAAGGTGCTCAAGGTTGCTGTTATTAAGATGATTAATGACCTTATGAGCATTTACCAGGTCAGTTGCCAGATGCCGATTTTTCAACAAATCTATTCCCAGGGCAGTGAGACGTTCAGAATATGGTAGATGCCTGATGGAGGGTATTTGTTTGGTTGCACGTCTCTGTACAGTTTCTAGGAGGTCAATGTTCTGAGCAAGATAGGGGTTCCAGACTGGTGATGCAAACTCCAAGTGTGGCCGCACCATAGATCGTACTTGATGAATTAGAAAAGGTGTTAATAATCCACATTCCTAAGATAATTTTCTCATCGTTGGAGTATTGTCGGGTTGAAATCTAAGTTGTGCATCTTGATGTTATCAGCATTTATGGCATCAGGCCTGCCGAGTCGTGTAGCTGTATCCGTTTCTTCTAGTCACTGCAGCTCTCTTTGTTCAGGTTGGAAGTTAAACCGTTTACCTTTGATCCTATCAGCAACTCTCACATCGGGCTGGTTGTAAAGCCGCTGTCCATCCAACCACCGTGGATAAAGTCCAACTTACATGCAGGGGATAAGGTCCCATCTTGGTCATTTTTTGTAAGTACATAAGTTACTTCACACAAAGTGCCCAGTTTCGTAAATTTTGGGGAAAATTTTATGTTTAAAATGTATTAAAAATTAATTATATATGTAATATCATTTTCCTTTTTTTTTAATAATGCTCATTATCAATTAATAATGGAGATTAGCTTCCGGTTTTTGTCTGTAATAAAAATTACGTCACTGCTTAAATCCACTCAAAATTTGAACATGCAATATTAGACAGTCCTCATTGTTTTTTAAAACAAGTTTTAATAAATACACAACTGGTATTATATATCTATATATAGTTTGTTTTATTTTAATACATATTTAAAGTTTACATTTCAAATTGATTTATTTTTTAATCCTTTAATGAATTTGATGATTTTACTTACTTAGGGTACAAACTCGCTGACATTGAATTTTTTACTTCCACCCCTCAGGCAATATGTTTCAAAAATCTATTTTTACATCGCCTGGAGGGTGTTTTTATTTTGCTAGTGTTAATACTTATCAACCTTAGATAATCAATTTAATTTCAATTTGTTTTTTTTTTTTTCATTGAAAAAGAATGCATTTTTGGTGGTACCTTAGAAAATGAGTTAAAATAATTGAATACAAATCAAGAAGGAATAAAACAAAATGTCTTCAGCATAAGATAACCCAACAATGGTTGACATGCCGTAAAATCCAACCAACTGATCCAACCAAACCAACATTTTCTATAAATTACTTTCTAGAATTATTTGGATTATTCGGACTATTGTCCTCATCTTTATTGTTATCTACACTATCTCTGAATTTTGAGATGAGGCTTGGATTATTGGACTATTGTCCTCATCTTTATTGTTATCTACACTTTCTCTGAATTTTTGAGATGAGGCTTGATAATTTGTATTATTTGGATTATTCGGACTATTGTCTCATCTTTATTGTTATCTACACTACTTCTCTGGATTTTTTAGATGAGTCTATTTGGATTATTCGGACTATTGTCCTCATCTTTATTGTTATCTACACTATTTCTCTGAATTTTTGAGATGAGGCTTGATAATTGTATTATTTGGATTATTCAGACTATTGTCATCATCTTTATTGTTATCTACACTACTTCTCTGTTTTTAGATGAGTCTATTATTTGGATTATTCGACTATTGTCCTCATCTTTATTGTTATCTACACTATTCTCTGAATTTTTGAGATGAGGCTTGATAATTAGTATTACTTGTATTATTCAGACTATTGTCTGCATCTTTATTGTTATCTACACAACTTCTTTGAATTTTTGAGATGAGGCTTGATAATTAGTATTATTTGAATTATTCGGACTATTGTCCTCATCTTCATTGTTATCTGTACAACATTTTGGCCATTTCTCTTATTTTAAAACTTGAGCGATTTTTTTTGTTTTTGTAATCTGTCCATAAAATAAGAGATACTACTTTCACCTAGTTAATAACTAAATCAATTGTACCTGTGTGTGTGTGTGTGTGTGTGTGTGTGTGTAAGGTAATCCAAATGACTGGTAGTAAGGGATGATTCCACCTGGGATCCTCAAAACCTCACTGTATTACCCTACTGTATGCTCCAGTAGGTGCAAACATATATTCATACAAGGATTTTTATAAATCCCTAAAGAGAGCTCAATGTATAATAATCAATAAATTAGATTAAATACAAAGCAAAATATTTAACTTTCAAATAAAGAAAAAACTTAACAAACCGTAATTCTGTAATAAATTTATTTCGACCAAAAGGCTTTTAAAGAATTTTAACAAAATTTTTAAAAATCCTTAAGAGGCTGGCCTTTTCGGACCTTTTGAGGTTTTGGTTGAAATAAATTTATTACGGAATGACAACTTGTTAAGTTTTTTCTTTCTTTGAAAATTATATATATATATATTGAAAACCAGACAAGTTCTTTGGGAAATTTTATATTATAAATCTTTTTTTTTAATATCAATAAAGTTCTTGATTCTTAATATTTAAAAAAATGTTTTTTTTCCTAGCAGACCTTTCTATATACCATTTTTTCGATTATTTCCTCTAAGTCTAACATGATCAAAGGGGAACCACTCTTGACTGATAAATTATTTATTTTCCCATTAAACTAACCCTAACCCTAAACCCTAAACCTAACCCTGTCTTCTTTTTTCCTAGTAGTAAATAAATAAGTAATTTATCAGTCAAGAGTATTCCCCTTTGATCATGTTAGACTTATAGGAAATAACCATTTTTTTCTTTCTCTAAAGATCCAAGAACGAAAATAGCTCATCAAACAGTTACCTATAGTGGATTTTTTGGCGGGTTGGTTGGTTGTATTTTATGGCATGTCAACCCTTGTTGGGTTATTTTATGCCAAACACATTTTGTTTTATTCGTTCTTGTTGTGTATTCAATTTTTTTCCAAACTTGATTTTGTTTGATACTAATTTTTAAAAGTTCTATTTAATTTATAGATGGAACCCCAACAGGTACTACCACTCCAGGTCAGGGTGGACCTGGGAGTAATGGCGATAACAGGGTATTCAACATTCCCCAGAGATCCAGAATTGGAACCTCACCACTAGATGAATGTTAACGTCATACCCAGACACATAGTCAATTTCTTAAATGGAGTTTAACAGATTTGAATTCATAGTTTTTCTTCTCCTAGACTGGTGGCCTAACCAAGGTTAAAGAGATCAGTCTGTCTTAATATTTACCCATAGCAGGAAGAGAATAGGTGAATGCATACTTTTCCCAAGGGTATTAGCACTATGTGAAATGCAAACTGCCTTGTCCAGGATTTGAACTCAGTTCACCAAGTCCATTTCCTTCGACGATAACCATTACATCAGACACCTCCACTTTTTTTGTATATATGTTTTTTAAGTGAATAGTTTGTAGGCAAATATTTCAGTTTGGTTTAGTAAAATAATTTCCAATGCATGTTGAAGAAAAAAAAAAAAAATTAAAGTTAAATAAAAAGTCTTAGTTGAGGGGGGGGGTATCAAACAATCGAATCCAACGCTTACTGGTAAACTAATCTTTTTCTTCTCCACTTCCTGACTCGTTGCAGTAGATGTCTACTTCTTGTTGTTGTTGCTGCTGCTGCTGCTGCTACTTCTTCTCCTTCTTCAAAGCCTCTGATGCTACTGTCTCTTGGATCTCATAACACGCGCTTTTTCCTTTGCTCCCCTTGGACTTCTGCTGATCTATTTATACACTCAGCACCCACGTGCTTTTAACCGTCATACGGGCATCTTGTTTTAACATACTGGAACTTGGGTTAATTCGATCCTCAGCACTACACTCTAGTATTGCTTTTCCTATTCAAAAGTTGCTGCTGCTACTTCTTCTTCAAAGCCTCTCGATGCTACTGTCTCTTGGATCTCATAACACGCGCTTTTTCCTTTGCTCCCACTTGGACTTCTGCTGATCTATTTATACACTCAGCACCCACGTGCTTTTAACCGTCATACAAGCATCTTGTTTTAACATACTGGAACTTGGGTCAACTCGATCCTCAACACTACACTCTAGTATTGCTTTTCATATTCAAAAGTTGCTGCTGCTACTTCTCTCCTTCTTCAAAGCCTCTCGATGCTACTGTCTCTTGGATCTCGTGACACGCGCTTTTTCCTTTGCTCCCACCTGGACTTCTGCTGATCTATTTATACACTCAGCACCCACGTGCTTTTAACCGTCATACGGGCATCTTGTTTTAACATACTGGAACTTGGGTCAACTCGATCCTCAACACTACACTTTAGTATTGCTTTTCATATTCAAAAGTTGCTGCTGCTACTTCTTCTTCAAAGCCTCTTGATGCTACTTTCTCTCGGATCTCGTGACACGCGCTTTTTCCTTTGCTCCCACTTGGACTTCTGCTGATCTATTTATACACTCAGCACCCACGTGCTTTTAACCGTCATACGGCATCTTGTTTTAACATACTGGAACTTGGGTCAACTCAATCCTCAGCACTATGCTCAAGTATTGCTTTTTTGTATTCAAAAGGACGCAGGTTCAATCTTAGATCAAAAGTCCTACATGCCAGACAAAGCCTAACCCTCTTCCTTTGGGAATACGACAAGTCCTCATTTATACCACTCGACTCGTGTTTTCCGTCACACAATGCATTCCTACAGTAAAATGATTTGCAATTTGTATGTTTTCAGTATTTACTGTCACTATATATTAAATTATTAGAGTGAATGTAAATTTAGATTTAATAAAAACCTTTTTGTGATGTTATTTATAAAAGAAGTTGTAAATGTTTTTTTTATTTTTTGTTTATGATCAATTCTATGTAAACTTACCTGATTGAGCTTCATCTTCTTTCAAACATGTAAAATCGTATTTTATGAAATCTTTTTCTTTCTCCACAGTCACTGAACTGAACTGCAAAAATGACATGACACATTATTATTATTATTTTTATTATTGCATATTATTATAACTTCATTTTATTATTATTTTATAACTAAATATTATTATTATTGCATATTATTATAACTTCATTTTATTATTATTTTATAACTAAATATTATTATATTATTATTATTATTATTTATTATTATTATTTATTATAACTAAATATTATTATTATTGCATATTATTATAACTAAATATTATTATTATTATCGAATATTATTATTATTATTATAATTAATATTATTATTATCGAATATTATTATTATTATTATAATTAATATTATTATTATCGAATATTATTATTATAACTAAATATTATTATTATTAAATATTATTATTATAACTATATATCATCATTATTATTATATCTACATATCATCATCATTGTTATCATCATCATTATTACATATCATTATCATTATTATTATTATGATAACTAAATATCATTATTATTATTATTATTATAACTACATATCATCATCTTTATTATTATTATTATAACTACATTATTATCATTATCATTATTATCATAACTACATTATTATCATTATCATCATATATTATCATTACTACAACATATTATTATTATTACTACTACATATTATAATTATTATCATTACACTATTACTACTACTTATCATCATTATTATTAATATCATTATTATTTTGTACATTATTACTACTACTACTATAGATTATTATTATTATTATTATTATCATTATTGTACATTATTTCTACTACTATATGTCATTATCATCATACATTATTGCTACTACTATATATCATTATTATTATTATTATTCTGGTCAGTGTTATATATTGGATGTGTGAAGAAAAGAAATTGGCACTCATTGGCACTAATTGGCACAGAGAATGTTGACACTCTCTGATCTTGGATGCAGACCCCCTTTTCAACCTGAAGTCATCAAAAAGGAAACAAAATGCAAATAACAAAAAGTGCAGGTGCTTAAGAAGCAAAATAGCGTGATGTAATTCTGAAAGTTATTGGTGAATATTTAAAATTCAGGAGTGATTTAATACATATAAAAGAATACTGTCAATGCGTGCAGGATCGCTTGCTTCAGTCAATGTTACAATTCTCATGAATCATAAATTGTGAGCGTACCTGTAAGTAGGAATCTTAAATAAAGTTTGTTAGAAATAAAACCGGAGGCGGGTAGTTTTCCATAACCGTTGGGAGTTATGATTGACATTTTAGATGATCCCAACTGACCTCTGGTACACGTGATAGTTTTTAGTCAGAGTTTTAGGCATAGCCTATTATTTTTAGAAGGTAGTATAGATTTGGTTGTTTTGGAAAATAATGGCTTTCTTACCACAAAAACACACATGCAGCTGTGGCATTTTGTTTGTCAAAAAACTAAAATAATTCAGTTTTTATTTTTAAAGTAAGCCATGCACATTGATTGGACAATCAGCCGTAGCTTGCCATAACAAAAACTGGGGGAAATTTTGAGGAGGGCATTTTTCCTTACTTCTTGTAGTGAGTTGGTTGTACATGCACAAATATGAGAAAAGGGGTGTTTGAAAGTGATTTTGTAGCAGTGGCATTTTGTTTGTCAAAAGACTAAAGTAATCCAGCTTTCATTTTTAAAGAAGTCACATGCACTGATTGGACAATTGGCTGTAGCTTGCCATAATTAAAATTGGGGGAAATTTTGAGCAGGACATTTTTCCTCACTTCTTGTAGTGAGTTAGTTGAGCATGCACAAATATGAGAAATAGTGTGTGTTACAATTTATGAAAATCATAAATTGTGAGCGTACCTGTAAGTTAGAATCTTAAATAAAGTTTGTTAGAATTAAAAGTGGAGATGTGTAATTTTCCAAAACCGTTGGGAGTTATGATTGACATTTTAGATGACCCCCAACCTTCAAGAGTTTAAACGCTTGATGTTCCATGTGAAAAAAATTATTTATCCTGAAAGAATGAATTACATTAATACCTTAGATTATGAAATGACATCAATATTGTGAACAATAGATAAGGGTCAACAGTAAGGGATTTGTTTCCTCCCATGTTTTGCATGCTATTAAGAAGACATTTTGTGTTTCCTTGAGTGTGATAGCAGCCCAGCCTTGCTGCAAGCTATGAAGCCACACTGACAGATGGAATTTCCTAAAGCGGGAGTCAGATGTTTTTGTTTTAAAGTTAGGCAGAGCTGATCTCGATGCTTCAGTCTATTTTCTTCAAAGCTCTTTAGTCTAGTGAAGCATGTGTTACGCCATTCTTTCCGATTTGATGCTAGATTTTCCCAAGCACTCAGATTAATATTGAGGTGTTTCAAAAAAAAAAAAAAAAAATGTGTGAAGGATGTTAACTAATTAGAACTGAGTCTACTCTAGGAAGTGTAGGAAGTGCGTAGTGTAATGCTTAAAGTCATGGGAAATGGACTTGTCGTTCCGAGTTCAAATCCTGGACGTGCTAATTGCATTTCACTTAGCGCTAATACCCTTGGGAAAGGTATGAATCCTACTCTCCCTCCAGCTATGGATAAATAGTAGGGCAGACTGGGCTGTTTAACCTTGGTTAGGCAATCGGTCTAGAAGGAAAACTCTTAATTCAAACCTGTTGAAATCCACTTAAGAAATTGACCTTGTGTCACATCCTGCTCGTGCGGAGGAGTTAGTAAATATATATATAAAAAAATATATATGTGTGTGTGTCTCTGTCTGTGTGTGTATTGTTGAATTGAGTGATAACAATTAAGTACAACTGAAAAAGCAGTTGGTATTAATAGCATTCTGGAATATTCCATGTTAATTATATACGATAAATGTAGCTTAAATTCAAATTAACGGTTGTGGAAAAACACAGGAAAAATGATGGGCAGATTTTGACCTGTGTTTGACCTCCTCTTCTGGTTCACCAGTGTGAATGTGAGAAAGAGTTTAGGAAAGTCAGATTTTAGTTAGGTGCTGAATAGGACGGTTGCAATAGCGATCTGTTCATTGAAACTAAATTTTCACCCACGTGTTTGTTCATCTGGATCTTATGAAATAATAAAGAGCTCTAATTAAAGCAAAGTCTTGTGTTCATTAACTAAAAATAAACAACAGCACAAGACGTCCCAGTATCAAGTACAGAAGAATCCTCAAGAAGAATATCCAGCCCAGAGATAGATCTGTCCGTTGAAACTAAATTTTAACACACTTGTATGTTCATCTGGATCTTATGAAATAATAAAGAGCTCTAATTAAAGCAAAGTCTTGTGTTCATTAACTAAAAATAAACAACAGTACAAGACGTCCCAGTATTAAGTACAGAAGAATCCTCAAGAAGAACAACCAGCCCAGAAGATAGACCAAGCTAAGATGGAAGATACAGAACTATAAAAGAAAATGAGATAACAGCCATCCAGATCTACTCAGAAGTAAAGAAGCTAAGAATCAGAGATACGTATATCGGTTATTTCCTATAACTCCAACATAAACAAAGGGGAACCACTCTTGACTGATAAATTATTTATTTATTTTCCCATTAAACTAACCCTAAACTGTTACAATCTTTTGGGCTATCCTCTAGGCCTTAAGCAAGAGTGCTTGTCCAGTGGAATTGGATCCTTGGTAAATTCCTTGGTAAAATTCATTCAGAGTGGTTCCCCATTTTTTAGGTTGGAGTTATAGGAAATAACCCAAAAAGTATCTTTAAATCCATACCTAGTCATCCTCTCTCTCTCTCTCACACACACAATCTCTGTCTCTCTCTCTTCTCACAACTCTTGTATTACCATACACAAATATAACAGGAGTAATATATGAAAGATCTCTTTAAAATCCATACCTAGTCATCCTCTCTCTCTCTCTCACACAATCTCTCTCTGTTTCTCTCTCTCTCTCTCTCTGTTCTCACCACTATTGTATTACCATACACAAATATAACAGGAAAGAAAAGATCTATTCTTTTAAATCCATACCTCGTCATCGTCCGCCAACAGTGGTCCTACAAACGGATTGTTTGTGCCCAGCATATTTGTCAAGACTGCCTGCAAATAAAAGTCAGAATATTTTAGAAGATTAAAATAATTTCACTTTCATAAAAACTTTATACTAAATATATAAATACAAATTTCCTTTCTAACTCATTTAAATACTAGCAGCGGCTACCCGGTGTCACCTGGGTAGATTTTTTAAAGTTAGTCCCGCAGATCCATTATTACTGAATCAAGAGTTGAATCCTCGTGGGATACCCCATTTAAATCCCTATGTAAAAAAAATAGACCTTGCATTGATCCAGCTACTCTGAAAAGAAATGTTAATGTCTACTATCTAAAATATTAAATGAAAAAAAGAAATCCACGCTGTTATCATTTGAATTTAATTTTTTTAATTATATTCACGAATATAAATTAAATATCTATTATTTTTACTCAACAAACAAGCCCTGGTGATATTTAATGTGTATATATATTTACTTTGTCGTTAATAGTTTTATTTTCGAAGATTCCTCCGGACATACATATACACACAAATGGAGGTGCGTGATCTAATGGTTAGAGTCGTGGGAAATGAGTTCAATTCTTGGACGAAGCTGTTGGCTTTTCACATGGGAAAGGTATGAATCCAATTCTCCCTCCAGCTATGGGTAAATAGCAGGGTAGACTGGGCTCTTTAACCATGGCTATGTAACCATTCTAGGAGAAGGAAAACTCTGAATTCAAACCTGTTAAACTCTGCTTAAAAATTGACCTTGTGTCGCATCCTGCTCATGCGGAGGGGTTGGTGTATATATATATATATATATATATATATATATATATATATATACACACACCACTGCCCTTTATATATGTATAGATATATTTCTATAGTAAAATCATTTAGTTGTTTGGTTAGTTTTGTCAAAGTGGACCTGGGAGTAATAGCAATGAAGGGGTACACTCCAGATTCTCAGAATGGGAGCCTCACCACCAGATTCAGTTTACTATCATACCCAGTACACTAAAGATTTTTTGATTTAGAGCAAAAGAACATAGAGAAGGTTGTTTCTACCTCTTCATATGTTAGAAGAACTAGCAAGAACTTGTGCCTTCTGCGTGTAAGTATTTAAATTTTAATGCAATGAAATATATTAAATTAGAAAGACTAATGAAATTAAATAAGAACGCATATAAAAAGATAACATTTAGTTTGATTATATTTTAATTGGGTTCTATATAAAATCATTCATATGATTGATTTGAATACACTTGAAATAAAATGATCCGGGTTTAATAAATAATTACTTGGTGTTATTGATCTCTAATATTATTGTTTTATTTTCCAGTGTATTCAAATCAATCATATGAATGATTTTATATAGAACCCAATTAAAATATAATCAAACTAAATGTTATCTTTTATATGCGTTCTTATTTAATTTCATTAGTCTTTCTAATTTAATATATTTCATTGCATTAAATTTAAATACTTACACGCAGAAGGCACAAGTTCTTGCTAGTTCTTCTAAACATATGAAGAGGTAGAAACAACCTTCTCTATGTTTCTTTTGCTCTAAATCAAAAATCTTTAGTGTACTGGGTATGATAGTAAACTGAATCTGGTGGTGAGGCTCCCATTCTGAGAATCTGGAGTGTACCCTTCATTGCTATTACTCCCAGGTCCACTTTGACAAACTAACCAAACAACTAAATGATTTTACTATAGAAATATATCTATACATATATAAAGGGCAGTGGTGTTGTGTATATATATATATATATATAATATATATATATATATATATATACACCAACCCCTCCGCATGAGCAGGATGCGACACAAGGTCAATTTTTAAGCAGAGTTTAACAGGTTTGAATTCAGAGTTTTCCTTCTCCTAGAATGGTTACATAGCCATGGTTAAAGAGCCCAGTCTACCTGCTATTTACCCATAGCTGGAGGGAGAATTGGATTCATACCTTTCCCATGTGAAAAGCCAACAGCTTCGTCCAAGAATTGAACTCATTTCCCACGACTCTAACCATTAGATCACGCACCTCCATTTGTGTGTATATGTATGTCCGGAGGAATCTTCGAAAAATAAAACTATTAACGACAAAGTAAATATATATACACATTAAATATCACCAGGGCTTGTTTGTTGAGTAAAAATAATAGATATTTAATTTATATTCGTGAATATAATTAAAAAATTAAATTCAAATGATAACAGCGTGGATTTCTTTTTTTCATTTAATATTTTAGATAGTAGACATTAACATTTCTTTTCAGAGTAGCTGGATCAATGCAAGGTCTATTTTTTTTACATAGGGATTTAAATGGGTATCCCACGAGGATTCAACTCTTGATTCAGTAATAATGGATCTGCGGGACTAACTTTAAAAAATCTACCCAGGTGACACCGGGTAGCCGCTGCTAGTATTTAAATGAGTTAGAAAGGAAATTTGTATTTATATATTTAGTATAAAGTTTTTATGAAAGTGAAATTATTTTAATCTTCTAAAAATATTCTGATTTTTATTTGCAGGCAGTCTTGACAAATATGCTGGGCACAAAAATCCGTTTGTAGGACCACTGTTGGCGGACGATGACGAGGTATGGATTTAAAAGAATAGATCTTTTCTTCCTGTTATATTTGTGTATGGTAATACAATAGTGGTGAGAACAGAGAGAGAGAGAGAGAAGAAACAGAGAGAGATTGTGTGAGAGAGAGAGAGAGGATGACTAGGTATGGATTTTAAAGAGATCTTTCATATATTACTCCTGTTATATTTGTGTATGGTAATACAAGAGTTGTGAGAAGAGAGAGAGGACAGAGATTGTGTGTGTGAGAGAGAGAGAGAGGATGACTAGGTATGGATTTAAGATACTTTTTGGGTTATTTCCTATAACTCCAACCTAAAAAATGGGGAACCACTCTGAATGAATTTTACCAAGGAATTTACCAAGGATCCAATTCCACTGGACAAGCCACTCTTGCTTAAGGCCTAGAGGATGGCCCAAAAGATTGTACAGTTTTAGGGTTAGTTTAATGGGAAAATAAATAAATATTTATCAGTCAAGAGTGGTTCCCCTTTGTTTATGTTGGAGTTTATAGGAAATAACCGATATACGTATCTCTGATTCTTAGCTTCTTTACTTCTGAGTAGATCTGGATGGCTGTTATCTCATTTTTCTTTTATAGTTCTGTATCTTCCATCTTAGCTTGGTCTATCTTCTGGGCTGGTTGTTCTTCTTGAGGATTCTTCTGTACTTAATACTGGGACGTCTTGTCTGTTGTTTTTTTTTTAGTTAATGAACACAAGACTTTGCTTTAATTAGAGCTCTTTATTATTTCATAAGATCCAGATGAACATACAAGTGTGTTAAAATTAGTTTCAACGGACAGATCTATCTCTGGGCTGGATATTCTTCTTGAGGATTTCTTCTGTACTTGATACTGGGACGTCTTGTGCTGTTGTTTATTTTTAGTTAATGAACACAAGACTTTGCTTTAATTAGAGCTCTTTATTATTTCATAAGATCCAGATGAACAAACACGTGGGTGAAAATTTAGTTTCAATGAACAGATCGCTATTGCAACCGTCCTATTCAGCACCTAACTAAAATCTGACTTTCCTAAACTCTTTCTCACATTCCACACTGGTGAACCAGAAGAGGAGGTCAAACACAGGTCAAAATCTGCCCATCATTTTTCCTGTGTTTTTCCACAACCGTTAATTTGAATTTAAGCTACATTTATCGTATAATAATTAACAATGGAATATTCCAGTGCTATTAATACCAACTGCTTTTTCAGTTGTACTTAATTGTTATCACTCAATTCAACATAACACACACAGACAGAGACACACACACATATATATTTTTTTATATATATATTTACTAACTCCTCCGCACGAGCAGGATGTGACACAAGGTCAATTTCTTAAGTGGTTTCAACAGGTTTGAATTAAGAGTTTTCCTTCTAGACCGATTGCCTAACCAAGGTTAAAACAGCCCAGTGCCCTACTATTTATCCATAGCTGGAGGGGAGTAGGATTCATACCTTTCCCAAGGGTATTAGCGCTAAGTGAAATGCCATTAGCACGTCCAGGATTTGAACTCGGAACGACAAGTCCCATTTCCCATGACTTTAAGCATTACACTACGCACTTCCTAACATTCCTAGAGTAAGACTCAGTTCTAATTAGTTAACATCCTTCACACATTTTTTTTTTTTTTTTTGAAACCTCAATATTAATCTGAGTGCTTGGGAAATCTAGCATCAAATCGGAAAGAATGGCGTAACACATGCTTCACTAGACTAAAGAGCTTTGAAGAAAAATGACTGAAGCATCGAGATCAGCTCTGCCTAACTTTAAAACAAAAACATCTGACTCCCGCTTTAGGAAATTCCATCTGTCAGTGTGGCCTTCATAGCTTGCAGCAAGGCTGGGCTGCTATCACACTCAAGGAACACAAAATGTCTTCTTAATAGCATGCAAAAATGGGAGGAAACAAAATCCCTTACTGTTGACCCTTATCTATTGTTCACAATATTGATGTCATTTCATAATCTAAAGGTATTAATGTAATTCATTCTTTCAGGATAAATAATTTTTTTCACATGGAACATCAAGCGTTTAAAACTCTTGAAGGTTGGGGGTCATCTAAAATGTCAATCATAACTCCCAACGGTTTTTGGAAATTACACATCCTCACTTTTAATTCTAACAAACTTTATTTAAGATTCTAACTTACAGGTACGCTCACAATTTATGATTTTCATAAATTGTACACAAACATTATTTAATGCTATTTCTCTCATATTTGTTGGCATGCTCAACTAACTGCACTACAAGAAGTGAGGAAAAATGTCCCTGCTCAAAATTTCCCCCGCAATTTTATATTATGGGCAAGCTACAGCCAATTGTCACCATCAGTGCATGTGACTTCCTTAAAAATGAAGCTGGATTACTTTTAAGTTTTTGACAACAAAATGTCACTGCTACAAAATCACTTTCAACACCCCCTTTTGCTCATATTTGTGGCATGTACAACCAACTCAACTACAAGAAGTAAGGAAAAATGCCCTCCTCAAAATTTCCCCCAGTTTTTGTTATGGCAAGCTACGGGCTTGATTGTCCCAAATCAATGTGCATGCTTACTTTAAAAATAAAACTGAATATTTTAGTTTTTTTGACAAATCAAAATGCCACCAGCTGGCATGTGTGTTTTTGTGGTAAGAAAGCCATTATTTTCCAAAACAAACCAAATCTATACTACCTTCTAAAAATAATAGGCTATGCCTAAAACTCCTGACTAAAAACTATCACGTGTACAGAGGGTCAGTTGGGAATGCATTCTAAAATGTCAATCAATACTCGCAACGGTTATGGAAAACTACCGCCTCCGTTTTATCTCTAACAAACCTTTATTTAAGATTTCCTACTTACAGGTACGCTCACAATTTATGATTCATGAGAATTTGGTACATTGACTGAAGCAAGCGATCCTGCAGCGCATTGACAGTATTCTTTTATATGTATTAATCATCTGAATTTTAAATATTCCCAATAACTTCAGAATTACATCACCTATTTTTGCTTCTTAAGCACCTGCACTTTTGTTATTTGCATTTTTTGTTTTCCTTTTGATGACTTCAGGTTGGAAAAGGGGGTCTGCATCGCAAAGATCAGAGAGTGTCAACATTCTCTGTGCCAATTAAGTGCATCGAGTGGCCAATTTCTTTTCTTCACACATCCAATATATAACACTGAGCCAGAAATAATAATAATAATAATGATATATAGTAGTAGCAATATGTATGATGATATAATGACAATATAGTAGTAGAAATAATGTACAATAATGATAATATATAATAATAAATAATCTATAGTAGTAGTAGTAATAATGTACAAAATAATTAAT
>CM042169.1:91593-131593 GCA_023376005.1 Doryteuthis pealeii
ACCTCGTTTCAAATTTCCTCCGTACTATACACCACGACTGCCCTATATATGTAAAGAGAAAACCAAGCCTTGTGATATTTTAATGATGTATATATATTTACTTGTCGTTAATTGTTTTATTTTCGAAGTTTCCTCCGTACATACACACGACTGCCCTTTATATATGGATAGAAAACCAAGCCCTGGTGATATTTAATGTGTATATATATTTACTTTGTCGTTAATTGTTTTATTTTGGAAGTTTCCTCCGTACATACACACAACTGCCCTTTATATATGTATAGAAAACCAAGCACTGGTGATATTTAATGTGTATATATATTTACTTTGTCGTTAATTGTTTTATTTTGGAAGTTTCCTCCGTACATACACACGACTGCCCTTTTATATATGGATAGAAAACCAAGCCCTGGTGATATTTAATGTGTATATATATTTACTTTGTCGTTAATTGTTTTATTTTCGAAGTTTCCTCCGTACATACACACAACTGCCGTTTATATATGTATAGAAAACCAAGCCCTGGTGATATTTAATGTGTATATATATTTACTTTGTCATTAATTGTTTTATTTTCAAAGTTTCCTCCAGACATACATATACACACAACTTCCCTTTATATATGTATAGAAAACCAAGCCCTGGTGATATATAAGTAAAGTCGACGGGCAGCCTAAAGTTGGTATCAGCCAATCAGCGAGGGAGTCTATCCCCTTTTCAATAGTGCTAGACCAAGGAGATTGTTTTTTAGCATCTGAGGTGGAGCGCACCTACCATCAGCTCCTTACTTTACCGCACAGATCCCTGTGCTACTCATACGCTGAGTTGGCGAGGACTGGTATCGAACTAGGAACTTTGTGGTTTCTAGCCGAACGCTCTACCGACTGAGCTAACCTGGCCCATCGGTGATATATAATGTGTATATATATTTACTTTGTCGTTAATTGTTTTATTTTTGAAGTTTCCTCCGGACATACATATACACACAACTGCCCTTTATATATGTATAGAAAACCAAGCCCTGGTGGTATTTAATGTGTATATATATTTACTTTGTCGTTAATTGTTTTATTTTCGAAGTTTCCTTCGGACATACATATACACACAACTGCCCTTTATATATGTATAGAAAACCAAGCCCTGGTGATATTTAATGTGTATATATATTTACTTTGTCGTTAATTGTTTTATTTTGGAAGTTTCCTCCGGACATACAGATACACACAACTTCCCTTTATATATGTATAGAAAACCAAGCCCTGGTGGTATTTAATGTGTATATATATTTACTTTGTCGTTAATTGTTTTATTTTCGAAGTTTCCTCCATACATACACACGACTGCCCTTTATATATGTATAGAAAACCAAGCCCTGGTGATATTTAATGTGTATATATATTTACTTTGTCATTAATTGTTTTATTTTCAATGTTTCCTCCAGACATACAGATACACACAACTGCCCTTTATATATGTATAGAAAATCAAGCCCTGGTGATATTTAATGTGTATATATATTTACTTTGTCGTTAACTGTTTTATTTACAAAGTTTCTTCCAGACATACACATACACACAACTGCCGTTTATATATGTATAGAAAACCAAGCCCTGGTGATATTTAATGTGTATATATATTTACTTTGTCGTTAATTGTTTTATTTTTGAAGTTTCCTCCAGACATACACACGACTGCCGTTTATATATGTATAGAAAACCAAGCCCTGGTGATATTTAATGTGTATATATATTTACTTTGTCGTTAATTGTTTTATTTTCAAAGTTTCCTCCGTACATACACACAACTGCCCTTTATATATGTATAGAAAACCAAGCCCTGGTGATATATAAGTAAAGTAAAGTCGACGGGGCAGCCTAAAGTTGGTATCAGCCAATCAGCGAGGGAGTCTATCCTCTTTTCAATAGCGCTAGACCAAGGAGATTGTTTTTAGCATCTGAGGTGGAGCGCCACACCTACCATCAGCTCCTTACTTACTTACATACGCTGAGTTGGCGAGGACTGGTATCGAACTAGGAACTTTGTGGTTTCTAGCCGAACGCTCTACCGACTGAGCTAACCCGGCCCATCGGTGATATATAATGTGTATATATATTTACTTTGTCGTTAATTGTTTTATTTACGAAGTTTCTTCCGGACATACACATACACACAACTGCCGTTTATATATGTATAGGTAGATAGATGGGTGATACTCTATAAAAGTCAGCCAACTTTGGCAGTTTTCAAGTAGATGTCAGCTTAATGAGACTTACCAAAAAGTAGGGTGAATTCTTTGGGGGTTTTTTTTGTTTATTTATTTTTTTTTTTGTTTTATGATATAGTTTCTGTTTGACTCGATCTGGAAGGCATTTAGGACAATTTAGATAATCTAACATTCTCCTCGTTGATTTTTCGCAAAAAATCTTTTCGTTAAAAAAAAAAAAGAAAAAAAGATCAACTCAAAATAATGACTGGTAATTGATTTTTTGCAAAAAAAAAAATATATATATATCTCAGTCTGTTTTTTACTCTCTCTTTCTCATATATGTAATTCAATTTATCTATCTCCATGTCTTTTATCTATCTCTTTTTCTCAATCTGTCCTTTATCTATTATAGTCTGTTCTTTGTCTATCTATCTAAGTTTGTTTGTCTATCTGTCTGTCTATCTTAGTCTGTTCTTAATCTATCTATTTATCTAAGTCTGTCTATCTATCCATCTACCTAAGACTGCCCTTTACCTACCTACCCACCCACCTATCTATCTCAGTCTGTCCTTTACCTATCTATCTATCTCAGCTCTTTTAAGAGCTATCTATCTATCTATCTATCTCAGCTCTTTTAGAGCTATCTATCTATCTATCTATCTATCTATCTCAGCTCTTTTAAGAGCTATCTATCTATCTATCTATCTATCTATCTCAGCTCTTTTAAGAGCTATCTATCTATCTATCTATTATCTATCTATCTCAGCTCTTTTAAGAGCTATCTATCTATCTATCTATCAGCTCTTTTAAGAGCTATCTATCTATCTATCTATCTCAGCTCTTTTAAGAGCTATCTATCTATCTATCTATCTATCTATCTCTATCTCGCAGTCTTTTAAGAGCTATCTATCTATCTATCTATCTATCTATCGCAGTCTTTTAAGAGCTATCTATCTATCTATCTATCTATCTCAGTCTTTTAAGAGCTATCTATCTATCTATCTATCTATCTCAGCTCTTTTAAGAGCTATCTATCTATCTATCTATCTATCTATCTCAGCTCTTTTAAGAGCTATCTATCTATCTATCTATCTATCTATCTCAGCTCTTTTAAGAGCTATCTATCTATCTATCTATCTATCTCAGCTCTTTTAAGAGCTATCTATCTATCTATCTATCTATCTCAGCTCTTTTAAGAGCTATCTATCTATCTATCTATCTATCTATCTATCTCAGCTCTTTTAAGAGCTATCTATCTATCGCAGTCTTTTAAGAGCTATCTATCTATCTATCTATCTATCTATCTATCTCAGTCTTTTAAGAGCTATCTATCTATCTCAGTCTTTTAAGAGCTATCTATCTATCTATCTATCTATCTAAGTCTTTTAAGAGCTATCTATCTATCTATCTATCTCAGTCTTTTAAGAGCTATCTATCTATCTATCTATCTATCGCAGTCTTTTAAGAGCTATCTATCTATCTCAGTCTTTTAAGAGCTATCTATCTATCTATCTATCTCAGTCTTTTAAGAGCTATCTATCTCATCTTTTAGCTATCTATCTATCTCAGTCTTTTAAGAGCTATTTATCTATCTATCTATCTCAGTCTTTTAAGAGCTATCTATCTATCTCAGTCTTTTAAGAGCTATCTATTATCTCAGTCTTTTAAGAGCTATCTATCTATCTATCTATCTCAGTCTTTTAAGATCTATCTATCTATCTCAGTCTTTTAAGATCTATCTATCTATCTCAGTCTTTTAAGATCTATCTATCTCAGTCTTTTAAGATCTATCTATCTATCTTAGATCTATCTATCTAAGATCTATCTACCTATATCTATCTACCTATCTATCTCAGTCTTTTAAGATCTATCTATCTATCTACCTATCTATCTCAGTCTTTTAAGATCTATCTATCTACCTATCTATCTCAGTCTTTTAAGATCTATCTACCTATCTATCTATCTATCTCAGTCTCTTAAGATCTATCTATCTATCCATCTGACAAACTGAAAATAATGACTTGTAATAATATCTCTTTAGTATTTATGGAAATTTTCAGCACTTTTGATTCCATTATTGTCGAAAAAAAAAGAAAAAGATTTTTTTATTTTTTCATTTCTTTTTTTCTTTCTGATTACATAAAAGGCAAATTTCCAAAAAAGAATTAAAATATCAATAATTCAAATAATCAATCAGATATTTGATTCATTTTGCTTTTTCACTTGAAATTGATTTCAATTATTTTCTGGTCAAAATGTCTGACATTTTCAATAAATACTTGGACAGTGTCCAGTGGAAACCTTTTTCTTTTTTTTCTTTCTCTTTTTTTTCTTTCTTTTTCTCTTTTTTCTTTTTTTTTTCTTTTTTTTTTCTTTTTTTTTCTTTTTCTTTTCTTTTTTCTTTTTTTTTTCTTTTTTGTTTTTCTTTTTCTTTTTTTTTTCTTTTTTTTCTTTTTTCTTTTTTTTTTTTCTTTTCTTTTCTTTTTCTTTTTTTTTCTTTTTTAAATTTTTCCTTATTTTTTCTTTTCTGTTTCTTTTTTCTTCTTTTCTTTTACTTTTTTTTTTTCTTTTACTTTTTTTTTTTTTCTTTTCCTTTCTTTTCCTTTTTTTTTTTTTTTTTTTTTTTTTCACTTTTTATCTTTTCTCTTTTTCTTTCTTTCTTTTTTCCTCTTTTCTTTCTTTTTTCTCTTTACAATCAAGTGCAGAAAATGAACTGTGTTGGTTCGTAAATTACTCATACTACCTCAATCCTATAATAGTTGTTACAGTTTCGTATAAAATATATAAACTAATTGTCTACCCTACCAGTTGGGATACAGTAGATTGCACTGACTGCACTTCTGCAGGAGGGGGAAATCTCCCCAATCGGCCATTAAACAAAATAAAAAATACTCTTACTATTATACATTGATTCTGTTGAACCCATTTCCTCATCTTTGTCACAATTTATCAGCCACTGTATGCTCTGGTCTTTCTAAATTTCCCGACCTAAAATACTCTTACTATTATGTTACTATACGGTAACAATAAAGATGAGGACTATTGTCCTCATCTTTATTGTTATCTGTACAATGTTTTCCGAGTTCGAAAAGGTTCCTGAGTCCGACAAATAATACCTGAAGAAGGCCGGAGGGCACATTGACTGAAACGTTGTACAGATAACTATAAAGATGAGGATAATAGTCCGAATAATACTAATCATCAAGCCTCATCTCAAAAATTCAGAGAAATAGTGTTGATAACAATAAAGATGACAATAGTCCGAACAATCCAAATAATACTAATTATCAAGCCTTATCTCAAAAATTCAGAGAAATAGTGTACATAACAATAAAGATGAGGACAATAGTCCGAATAATCCATATAATACAAATTATGAAGCCTCATCTCAAAAATTCAGAAAAATAGTAATTGTAAGAGAAGTTATTAAAAAGAATAAAAAATTGCACTGAGGTTTTATTGACTGTTCTCGATTATTTATAATAAATTTAATGAAATCATCAAGTGAAATAAAATAATTAGAATTTGAACTTTAAGTGCATCTTTTAAATTGGTAGTAAACGCTGTCCGATAACAATTATGTTTAGTTTATAAAAAAAAAAAATATTAAAATGGGGCGGGGTAAAATTAATTTGAGATGCCTCACAATATTAAAGTCTAATTATTTCACTTCATTTGACAATTCATTAAACATAATTTAACATGTGTGTTGCAGGGCTCGATATTAATGCTGTCCCGTCATCCCGGGGACGATAAAAATTACATCTGGGATGATCAATACGTCATCTGGGACAGTTTGCCGGGGACGGTAAATTTTTTTTCCTAAAAGTTAGTACTACATTCCAATAATGGCCGTCCAGTGATTGCCTGAATGCTGACCTTAAAATGAGGCTACAGCACCGCAGGTCTATTCTCAAAGCCATGTAATAAATAATGGTGGAGGGAGATAGTTTAAAAGGACCGAATTATGTACTACTAACCCTACTCAGGGTAACTTAAAGTAAAAAAGTATTTTTTTTTAGCACAAAACACACTAGGAAATAGATTTTTGTCCAAATATCCAGAATTATCACTGCTTCAGCTTTTCTTAATGTTTTATTACATGTTATTATGCTACTGATGACTGACAAGTATAGATGATGCTAATGAATTAAACAAACATATTTTGATTTCGGGACGGTCCAAACCCATTCGGGATGGTTGATAATTTTTGTTTGGGACGGTCATGAAAAAAAGTTAGTGTCGGGGCCTGGTGTGTTGGCATCCTTCTGTCTACTAGAGACGATGACATAGTGTCCATTTTTTAATTTTTTTTTTTTATTATCTGCAAATGTGTGAGTGGCTAAACAGACCAATTTTTGAATGGCAATCTCTGGTGCAGTGACTTCAAACAAACAGTAATACTTGCTGGAGTTGCTGTTGTCTCTCCTTCTTTTTGGCTTTCTTTTCTGTGGCGGCTACTTTCCTCTTATTTTTTGCTCCTTTTTTGCCTCTTTTTTTGCTCCTTTTCCATGTCACTCCAGGTCGCACGGTCTTCTGCACAAGCCTCCCATGTGTTGGTGTTAATGTGGCATGTCTTCATGTTTCTCTTGCAGACATCTTTAAAGCCCTGGTGATATTTAATGTGTATATATATTTACTTTGTCGTTAATTGTTTTATTTTCAAAGATAGATGGATTTGTAGTATATTAAGAAAAATGAAAAAACACAGGTTTAAATGGGTTAAGTGGTGAGTTTATTGGCCGACGCTGCAGTGTTTCGATCTATTAATTAGATCATCTTCAGGGCATTTGTTGGTATATGGAAGGTAATAAGAATTTCTTTTTAACACAGAATAATGAGAAAAGCGAGTGGTAGTCCTTGTTATTCAGTCTGTTTAAAAAATTTTGAGGTTTGAAAAAAGGGAGACGGTTTGAAATATGACTTCAAATATTCTTTTTTATGGTGTGAGTATGGGACGGTGTAAGTGTGTGTATCGAAAGGAAACATTGTGCATTTTTTAGGTGTGTGGTTGCGTGTGTGTGTGTATAAATCTTTTGCGATAAACAGATAACAGATAAACGATAATAGATGGATTTCAACATACCGTAGAATTCGCTTCCATTTTCAACTTAAAATAATATATAAACAAAGATATTTTTAACAAAAAACTTCTTACAACTCCTATGTAGTATGGGTAAGTACTGCTAGTAATAATCTAGCTCATATGCCACAAAATTATTTATTTTTGTATCTATCTATCTATCTATATATATACCAACCACATTGCATGAGCAGGATGTGACACAGTCAATTTTTTAAGCAGAGTTTAACGTTTGAATTCAGACTTTTCCTTCTCCTGGACTGCTTACTAGTCATGATTAAAGAGCAGTCCTCCTTACTGTTTAGCGCCTACGTTTTCCAAAGGCTATGTGCAACAAACAGCCTTGTCCAGGATTTGTGAGTACATTTCCTACAACCATTACTTCCTTCACTTAAGTTGTGCATAAGCTCTGATAGTACTGTTGATAATTTATGTAAGCCTCAAATGTACTATTTATGATACTTGTATATTGGGGGGTGGGGTGGGGGTCTTATGTATAGAAAACTGACTGTACAGGTATTGTTGGACTTTCAGTTTTCTACTCTGTTGTTTTAAGTGTTAGTTATAAATATCCTCATGCAGAACAGCCATCATTGAACGAGGGCTAGCAAAAGAGCCCCTACCTATATTATTGTACCGTCTATATATATATAAAGGGCAGTTGTGTGTATATGTTTGTCCAGGAGCATACTACAAAAATACAACAATTAATGACAAAGTAAATATATATACACATTAAATATCACCAGGGCTTGGTTTTCTATATTCTATACAGTAGTATAGGGTAGTTGTGTGTATATGTATAATAATAATGAAATTTATTGTGTACAGTGCTCAGGTGCACCACAACTCATCAAAGTCTCATGTCAGGTACACAGAATAATGTTGTGTCAGGAACATGAACAGTTCACAGTAGTAATATGG
Organism: Doryteuthis pealeii; assembly: GCA_023376005.1. NCBI lineage: Eukaryota > Metazoa > Mollusca > Cephalopoda > Myopsida > Loliginidae > Doryteuthis > Doryteuthis pealeii. The sequence continues at coordinate 99,807 of CM042169.1, forward strand.
ATGTATGTGTGTGCATGTGTATGTGAAGAGTGGCATCAGGTATAGTGTTGGCGGACTACAGGAAGCATGGAGGCCTTGAAAGATTCAGTGTTCCGGCAGCCTACAACAGATGCAGGCAGTTTATTCCATGTCTCCGCAATTCTGAGCGTGAAAAAATGTTTCCGAAAGTCACGTGAACAGTGCTGTTTTCTGACTTTGTAGGCATGCCCCCGTGTATTGGAGAAATGGAGATCAAAAAGGTGCTCAAGGTTGCTGTTGCTTGGTATGTCCAGAGGATAATACGAAAATACAATTAATGACAAAGTAAATATATATACACATTAAATATCACCAGGGCTTGGTTTTCTATATTCTATACATATTTAAAGGGCAGTTGTGTGTATATGTTTGTCCAGGAGGATACTACAAAAATACAACAATTAATGACAAAGTAAATATATATACACATTAAATATCACCAGGGCTTGGTTTTCTATTCTATACATATTTAAAGGGCAGTTGTGGTGTATATGTTTGTCCAGGAGGATACTACAAAATACAACAATTAATGACAAAGTAAATATATATACACATTAAATATCACCAGGCTTGGTTTTCTATTCTATACATATATAAAGGCAGTTTTGTGTATGTATGTCCGGAGGATGCTACGAAAATACAATTAATGACAAAAAATTATATACACATTAGATATCACCAGGGCTGGGTTTTCTATCCATATATAACGGCAGTTGTGTGTATATGTATGTCCGGAGGATACTACGAAAATACAATTAATGAAAGTAAATATATATACACATGAAATATCACCAGGGATTGGTTTTCTATATTCTATACATATATAAAGGGCAGTTGTGTGTATATGTTTGTCCGGGAGAATACTACAAAAATACAATTAATGACAAAGTAAATATACTTTTTAAGCAAAAATAATGAACATTTGATTTATATTTGGGAAGATAATTAAAAAAATAAAATCTATGTTTCCATTCATATTTTTACAGTCTGTGTAGCATGTCCTTTTTCTTCCTTTTTTTAATAATAAAAACAGAATGGCTCATTATGTATCTGAGGTGACAAAACTCATAAGAAATAAGAATTTGGCAGTAAATCAAGATTTACATTTTGCATTTCATCTTGGATGATTTGGACGGTCTCATTTTTAACCATAGGGTATTGCAAAGATGATAACGGTCGTACTTTTAAGGAACATGAGTATTAATATATAGGTTGAGTGTTATGAATGATCCCTAATTTTTGGCTATACTAGCCTCCACCCCCTCTAATTGAATGCCCCTTTGTTTTTGGAGTGAAAAATTGGTCCTAAAATCATTAATTACAAGTAAATAGCGTACATTATTCTCACCCCATAGATTTTTAATAATATGATATACCAAACTATAGTAATAATTAATACTCATTGTTATTTAAACAATCTGCTAGATAAGATTAATTTTAGAATGATTTTGCTAATTAATTGAAATCAGGCTGAATGTAATTGTTTTATATTAGTATAAACTCAGTAATGCTGATAGCTTTTTAATTTAGTGCATCCTGGGATGCACATATTTGCTTTGAATGAGTCCCCGGGAAAATTTATGGGCCCCCAACTAAAGTTCCTTAATAAATTGTAGGTTTTTTTTATTTATGATCTGGGGAAATAACTAAAGCCGTCTAACTCCTACCTTGTAACTTATCCTGTGTAATTTCTTTATGAGCTTGAAATGGTAAGGAAAGAAAAAAAACCCAAAAAACACTGGCACACAAGGTTATGATTTTACTGCGTCCTTTTTTATTTTTGTGCATCAGGGACGCAGGACGCATACCTATCAGCATCTCTGTAAACTGAAAGATACAAATAGCAAAAACAGGTGACCCAATTAAGCAATGTATCTGATGGTGAGACTCCAGTTCTGGCCCCCATAGCATGGGAGTATTTTCAAACCATCTCCTAGCTATTTTTCCGCTCTGTCGGTGGGGCGTTAGAATGTACCAACTGCACCTCTGCGGAGGGGTAAGACTCCTCCAAATGGGACCAACTATTGGCCATGGATGGCGACCAGCGATGCTTAAGGATGGAGTCTTGGTGGATGAGCAGTCCATGACCTGCAACACTCCACTTAGACCCTTACTTAGGCTAGCGGTCGGAGAGGCCCCCTCTGATCAATTGGCTGGTCACATCAAGCCCTAGCACCTATATGATTGCCCCAACCCTTTTTATCATATGGATGCTAGAAGGTGGTGGTTGAGGGTCTACATGTCCTGGGAATGACATTAAACTCTATCTGATGGTGAGGTTCCAGTTTTGGAGGTTTGGGGAATGTGGAGCACCCCTTCATCACCATTGCTCCCTGGTCCACTCTGACTCGGAGTGGTAGTACCTGTTAGGGTCCCATCTATGGGTTAAATAGAAAAATGTATTTATAAAAGAATTGTGTATCCATTAAAAATTAATTTATTTCAACACTTTATTGGCATTAAATAACCCACTGAGGTTGATATGCCATAAAACAAAACAAACTGTCTCCTAGTTATTTTTTCTTTCGCATCTGATGGTGAGACTCCACTTCTGGCCCCCATAGCATAGGGGTATTTTCAAAACCATCTCCTAGTTATTTTTCCTTTAGTTACATCTCTATTACATTGTTAAACATAGAATATCCTTAAACTTGTTTTAGTGATGATAGCAAAAGACTAACCTGTAATTTTATTACAGATGCTGGGTTGGTGAGGTTTGTTATCAACAACCAGCAGAAGAGAAATCACTTCAGTTTTATTTCAGTACAAAAAAAAAAATGGGCAGTTATATTAATGGACCTTTTGGAAAATTCATAAAACCTCCACACGCACACACCAGAACAGATGACTACACACACATACACACGCACACCAGAACAGATGACTACACACACACACCAGAACAGATGACTACACACACACACGCACCAGAACAGATGACTACACACACACGCACACACACACTAGAACAGATGACTACACACACACGCACATACACTCACATATATATCAAAACAGCTGACTGCACACACACACACACACACATCAAAACTGCTGACTACACACACACACACACACACACATATATCAAAACAGCTGACTGTACACACACACACACACACACACACACAATCTAAAACAGCTGCTGCATATGCTCACACACATCAAAACAGCTGATTGCACGCGCACACACACACACACACCAGAACAGATGACTACACACAAACACATACCAAAACAGCAGATTGTACACACATACACACACAATCTAAAACAGCTGCTGCATACACACACACACACACACACACACACACACACAAATCTAAAGCAGCTGACTACACACACACACACACTCTATAACAGCTGACTGCATACACACATGAACACACACACACACACACACACACACACAAACCACAAGCTAAAACAGATGACTGCACATGTACACACATACACACACACACACATACGCACACGTCTTAACAGCTGACTGCTCATGCACACCAATATCATATACAATCACAAACACATGCTAAAACTGCAGATTCACACAATATCTCACAGATGGACACACATCACACACCTACACAAATTAAAACAGCTGACTGCACATACATACAAGTGCATGCACATAGACACACCACCAAATATCAGACTTCATGTGTACTTACACACAATCACTCCCCCTCACATTCAACACCTTTCTTTTTTTTTTATTTCTCTGAATTTTTTAGATGAGGCTTGATGATTTGTATTATCCAGGTTATTTGGACTATTGTCCTCATCGGAAACCTTCTTTTCGAACTCGGGTTAGGTTCAAGGTTCCGTGATGGCTCCTAATTACTACAAGAAGGTTCCCGATTATGACAAGAATGTTCAGAGTCCGAAAAGAAAGTTCCTGAGTCCGACAATAAATATCTGAAGAAGGCCAGAGGGCACATCGGCTGAAACATTGTACAGATAACAATGAAGATGAGGACAATAGTCTGAATAATCCAAATAATACTAATTATCAAGCCTCATCTCAGAAATTCAGAGAAATAGTGTAGATAACAATAAAGATGAGGACAATAGTCCGAAAAATCCAAATAATCCAAATTATCAAGCCTCATCTCAAAAATTCAGAGAAATAGTGTAGATAACAATAAAGATGAGGACAATAGTCCGAAAAATCCAAATAATCCAAATTATCAAGCCTCATCTCAAAAATTCAGAGAAATAGTGTAGATAACAATAAAGATGAGGACAATAGTCCGAATAATCCAAATAATACTAATTATCAAGCCTCATCTAAAAAATTCAGAGAAATAGTGTAGGTAACGATAAAGATGAGGACAATAGTCTGAATAATCCAAATAATCAAGCCTCATCTAAAAAATTCAGAGAAATAGTGTAGATAACAATAAAGATGAGGACAATAGTCCGAATAATACAAATAATACTAATTATCAAGACTCATCTAAAAAATTCAGAGAAATAGTGTAGATAACGATAAAGATGAGGACAATAGTCTGAATAATCCAAATAATCCAAATTATCAAGCCCGATCTAAAAAATTCAGAGAAATAGTGCAGATAACAATAAAGATGAGGATAATAGTCTGAATAATCCAAATAATACTAATTATCAAGCCTCATCTCAAAAATTCAGAGAAATAGTGTAGATAACAATAAAGATGAGGACAATAGTCCGAAAAATCCAAATAATCCAAATTATCAAGCCTCATCTCAAAAATTCAGAGAAATAGTGTAGATAACAATAAAGATGAGGACAATAGTCTGAATAATCCAAATAATACTAATTATCAAGCCTCATCTCAAAAATTCAGAAAAACAGTGCAGATAACGATAAAGATGAGGACAATAGTCTGAATAACACACATAATACTTTTTTTCTTTTTTTAAAGAAAATCTTTTTCTACAACCAAGTGCAGGTCCTGCCCCATTTAGTGGCATATAATCTCGGTACTAATTACAATCGAGTCTGGATACTCACCCCTGTTTGCTTCTTGTTATTTGTGAACCAGAAACTTATTGTTAAATGATCTAATTTACAATTCTAAGTGGACTGACTATGTACTAATTATCTAAGGTTAATTACTGTGCTGAGGTCATAGTCACAGGCCCGGCAATACTACTATTAGTATTTGGTCGTTGTCTTTCGGATACAAAGTCAAATTCTTTGCCAAACAAATTGTTCACATAAGTCACTTTTCGTTCACAAGTTGTGAATTTCTTAGACAACACACCCACACCCTACCTGTTCTTAATATAAGTAAATAGATTTACGATCAAAGTTTTACGAAATGAGTTTTATTGTTTACGAGCTATTAATATATCTATATATCTACCTATCTCATTTTATTCATATCTATCTATATCTATCTCAAATATTCGCCTCATCCAATAATTTTAGGTTTGAGTCTATCTATCTATCTATCTATCTGATTTTGTTCATATCTATCTATCTATCTATCTGATTTGTTATATCTATCTATCTATCTATCTCATTCTGTTCATAACTATCTATCTATCTCATTCTGTTCTAACTAATCTATCTCATTCTGTCTATCTATCTATCTCATTCTGTCATCTGATCTATCTATCTATCTCTGTTTGTATCTATCCATCTATCTATCTATCTATCTATCTCTGTTTGTATCTATCCATATATCTATCTATCTATCTATCTCTGTTTGTATCTATCCATATATCTATCTATCTATCTATCTCTGTTTGTATCTATCCATATATCTATCTATCTATCTCTGTTTGTACTATCCTATCTATCTATCTATGTATCTATCCATAATCTATCTATCTATCTATCTCTGTTTGTATCTATCCATATATCTATCTATCTCTATCTATCTCTATCCATATATCTATCTATCTCTGTTGTATCTATCCATATATCTATCTATCTCTGTATCCATATATCTATCTATCTATCTGATTTTGTTCGTATCATCTATCTATCTATCTATCTATCTATCTCTGTTCGTATCTATCCATATATCTACCTATCTCATTTTATTCATATCTATCTATATCTATCTCAAATATTTGCCTCATCCAATAATTTGGGGTTTGGGTCTATCTATCTATCTATCTATCTATCTATCTAATTCTTTGCCAAACAAATTGTTCACATAAGTCACTTTTCGTTTACAAGTTGTGAATTTCTTAGACAACACCCCCCACCCGTTCTTAATATAAGTAAATAGATTTACGATCAAAGTTTTACAAAATAAATTTTATTGTTTATGAGCTATTAATATAACCCTTGATATCAGGGGTAAGTTTCATTAACTCTGAACATCCTGTTGGGAATTTTCTAAGTCCAAAGCCCCATTCCTCTAAGAATTTATCAGTAAACTAGCAGCAGCTACCCAGCATCGCCTGGGTAGAGGGGGATTTAAAAAATTTCGTCCCACAGATCAATTATTACTGAATTGTGAGTTGAATCCTCATGGGATGCCCTGTTTAAATCCCTATGTAAAAAAAAAAATAAAAAAAAAAAAAAAAATAGACCTTGCATTGATCCATCTACTCTGAAAAGAAATGTTAATGTCTACTATCTAAAATATTAAATGAAAAAAATTCCATGCTGTTATCATTTAAATTTTATTTTTTAATTATCTTCACGAATATAAATCAAATATTTATTATTTTTGCTTAAAAACCAAGCCCTGATTATAATTAATGTGTATATATATTTACTTTGTCGTTAATTGTTTCATTTTCCAAGTTTCCTCCGGACATACATATACACACAACTGCCCTTTATATATGTATAGAAAACCAAGCCCTGATTATAATTAATGTGTATATATATTTACTTGTCGTTAATTGTTTCATTTCCAAGTTTCCTCCGGACATACATATACACACAAACTGCCCTTATATATGTATAGAAAACCAAGCCCTGGTGATATTTAATGTGTATATATATTTACTTTGTTGTTAATTGTTTATTTTTGAAGTTTCTTCCGGACATACATATACACACAACTGCCCTTTATATATGTATAGAAAACCAAGCCCTGGTGATATTTAATGTGTATATATATTTACTTTGTTGTTAATTGTTTTATTTTTGAAGTTTCTTCCGGACATACATATACACACAACTGCCCTTTATATATGTATAGAAAACCAAGCCCTGGTGATATTTAATGTTTATATATATTTACTTTGTTGTTAATTGTTTTATTTTCAAAGTTTCTTCTGGACATACATATACACACAACTGCCCTTTATATATGTATAGATGGCTAAAAATGGCTTTTTCTTTTAAAGTTACCTGTTATTTCCTGTAAATCAAAGACTGCTAAATATGTTTAATATTACATTTAAACAAAGGCTATCGTAAATTCTTTGCCAACCTAATTATCTTATTATAATGGAGATTGTGGGTTTGTCTGTCTGTAGCCGAAACTATATTACTATTCAAGTCACAATTCCCTTTGTTATTTACATCACATTTTCCATGATTTTATTTTTATTTAAACCTCAATTATTAATAAAATTGTTTTACATCATTAAGTCTGCTGACCATATCTACATACTAATAACATGCAATTGTATTTAAATATACAACAAAATAGCGGTTTACAGTGTGAACGGGAAGGCTAATCTGCATATTGATATTTAAAATTTGATATTAATAAATATGTGCTTAGTATTATTGATTTCTAATTGTTTGGTTTTATCTTATTGAATATGAGCAAAAATCTCGGGGATAAATCTTAAAAGAAATCCATTAACAAGAAGAAATAACTGTAATATTATTATTTACTTCCTATTTTAACTAAATAGTTAAATTAGGAAAATTTACCAATGAAAGACGGGAGTAAGGGAAAATGATGGAAGAGTTAGTTTCAAAGCTGTTCTGTTTTTCGATTATACCCCCTCTGTTCCAAATATTTTTATCTGCATTCTTATTCAGTTTCATTAGCCTTTCTAATTTAATATGATATTTTATTACATTAGAACTTAAATACTTGCACCCAGAGGGTGCATATATTTGCTAGTTCACATAAATCACTTTTCGTTCACAAGTTGTGAATTTCTTAGACACCACCCCCACCCATTCCTAATATAAGTAAATAGATTTACGATCAAAGTTTTATGAAATGAGTTTTTTTTTGTTTATGAGCTATTAATATAACCCTTGATATCAGGGGTAAGTTTCATTAAACTAATACGGAAGAAGAAAAATTGAATTTACTTTCAATTACTAGACCAAGAGATTGTTTTGGCATCTGTGGTGGAGTGCCACACCTACCGTCAGCTCCTCACTTTACTCTTAATTACTTAAAAGTGGCTTTTAATGAGTTAATCATTTTCTTAATAGACACTGTCCTATTTCTAGAATATTTACAAAATTGGCTCCACCCTGTTAGGTGGGGCTGTAGAATATGCCGATTGCTCCTCTATAGAAGAGTAAGACCCCCCTCCACAATGGGGCTCTTTGTTGATTGTAAGTAATGACCTGTAATGCTTGAGGGGAGTCACCATGGCATAGTGGTTAATCTACTGAACTAGTAAGCAAGTTCAAATCCCAGTTGCGCTATTACGGCTTTTAATGACTGAATCATTGACTTAATGAATAGACATAGTCTGATTTTTGGAACGTTTACAAAAATGGCTCCGCCCTGTCAGCTGGGGCTGTAGAATACGCCAACTGCATCTTGTTTTGTTTGGTTTACGGCATATCAACCCCAGTGGGTCATTTAATGCCGATAAAGTTTTGAAATAAATCAATTCTTAATGGATAATACAATTTTTTTATAAATACATTTTTCTATTTAACCAATAATGGGACCCTAACAGGTACTACCACTCTGGGTCAGAGTGGACCAGGGAGCAATGGTGATGAAGGGGTGCTCCACTTTCCCCAAACCTCCAGGACTGGAACCTCACCATCAGATAGAGTTTAACGTCATTCCCAGGACATGTAGACCCCCAGTCACCGCCTTCTAGCACCCATATGATAAAAAGTGTTGGGGCTTGCCATAAGGGCAATAGGGTTGGGAAAATCATATAGGTGCTAGGGCTTGACGTGACCAGCTGATTGATCGGAGGGGGCCTCTCCGACCGCCCGTCTAGCCCAAGATAGGGCCAAAGTGGAGTATTGCATGTCATGAACTGCTCATCCACCTGGGCTCTATCCTTAAGCATCACGGGTCGCCACCCACGGCCAACAAGTGGTCCCATTGGGGGAGTCTTAACCCTCTGCAGAGGTGCAGTCGGTGCATTCTAATGCCCTATCGACAGGGCGGCTGCATCTTGTGGTGAGGTTCCAATTCTGGAACTCTGGGGAGTGTGGAGTACCCCTTCATTGCCATTACTCAGGTTCCATCTGACCTAGAGTGGTAGTACCTGTTAGGGTCCCATCTGTGGGTTAAATAGATTAAGAAAATGAGTATCAAAAAAAGTTTTTTTAAAATTGAGTTGGAAAAAAAAATTGAAAATCCCATGAGAATGAATAAAACAAAATGTCTTTGGCATAAAATAACCCTGCAAGATTTTGTTTTTATTTCTCTGAATATTTGTGATGATGCTTGATAATTAGTATTATTTGGATTATTCGGACTATTGTCCTCATCTTTATTGTTATCTACACTATTTCTCTGAATTTTTGAGATGAGGCTTGATAATTAGTATTATTTGGATTATTCGAACTATTATCCTCATCTTTATTGTTATCTACACTATTTCTCTGAATTTTTTAGATGAAGGTAGATAATTAGTATTATTTGGACTATTGTCCTCATTTTATTGTTATCTACACTATTTCTCTGAATTTTAGATGAAGGTAGATAATTAGTATTATTCGGACTATTGTCCTCATCTTTATTGTTATCTACACTATTTTCTCTGATTTTTAGATGAAGGTAGATAATTAGTATTATTTGGACTATTGTCCTCATCTTTATTGTTATCTACACTATTTCTCTGAATTTTTTAGATGAAGGTAGATAATTAGTATTATTTGGACTATTGTCCTCATCTTATTGTTATCTACACTATTTCTCTGAATTTTTTAGATGAAGGTAGATAATTAGTATTATTTGGACTATTGTCCTCATCTTTATTGTTATCTACACTATTTCTCTGAATTTTTTAGATGAAGGTAGATAATTAGTATTATTTGGACTATTGTCCTCATCTTTATTGTTATCTACACTATTTCTCTGAATTTTAGATGAAGGTAGATAATTAGTATTATTGGACTATTGTCCTCATCTTTATTGTTATCTACACTATTTCTCTGAATTTTAGATGGTAGATAATTAGTATTATTGGACTATTGATCTTTATTGTTATCTACACTATTTCTCTGAATTTTTTAGATGAATAGATAATTAGTATTATTTGGACTATTGTCCTCATCTTTATTGTTATCTACACTATTTCTCTGAATTTTTTAGATGAAGGTAGATAATTAGTATTATTTGGACTATTGTCCTCATCTTTATTGTTATCTACACTTTTCTCTGAATTTTTAGATGAAGGTAGATAATTAGTATTATTTGGACTATTGTCCTATCTTTATTGTTATCTACACTATTTCTCTGAATTTTTTAGATGAAGGTAGATAATTAGTATTATTTGGATATTGTCCTCATCTTTATTGTTATCTACACTATTTCTGTAATTTTTTAGATTAGATGAAGGGTAGATAATTAGTATTATTTGGACTATTGTCCTCATCTTTATTGTTATCTACACTATTTCTGTGAATTTTTTAGATGAAGGTAGATAATTAGTATTATTGGACTATTGTCCTCATCTTTTGTTATCTACACTATTTCTCTGAATTTTTAGATGAAGGTAGATAATTAGTATTATTTGGCTATTGTCCTCATCTTTACTGTTTATCTTACACTATTTCTGTGAATTTTTTAGATGAAGGTAGATAATTAGTATTATTGGACTATTGTCCTCATCTTTATTGTTATCTACACTATTTCTCTGAATTTTTAGATGAAGGTAGATAATTAGTATTATTGACTATTGTCCTCATCTTTATTGTTATCTACACTATGTCTCCTACACTTTCTCTGAATTTTTTAGATGAAGTAGATAATTAGTATTATTTGCTATGTTCATCTTATTGTTATCTACACTATTCTCTTCTGACTATTTCTTGAATTTTAGATGAAGGTAGATAATTAGTATTATTTGGACTATTGTCCTCATCTTTACTGTTATCTACACTATTTCTCTGAATTTTTTAGATGAAGGTAGATAATTTAGTATTATTGGACTATTGTCCTCATCTTTATTGTTATCTACACTATTTCTCTGAATTTTTTAGATGAAGGTAGATAATTAGTATTATTTGGACTATTGTCCTCATCTTTATTGTTTATCTACACTATTTCTCTGAATTTTTAGATGAAGGTAGATAATTAGTATTATTGGACTATTGTCCTCATCTTTATTGTTATCTACACTATTTTCTCTGAATTTTTTAGATGAAGTAGATAATTAGTATTATTTGGACTATTGTCCTCATCTTTATGTTATCTACACTATTTCTCTGAATTTTTTAGATGAAGGTAGATAATTAGTATTATTCGGACTATTGTCCTCATCTTTATATTGTTATCTACACTATTTCTCTGAATTTTTTAGATGAAGGTAGATAATTAGTATTATTTGGACTATTGTCCTCACTTTATTGTTATCTACACTATTTCTCTGAATTTTTAGATGAAGGTAGATAATTTAGTATTATTTGGACTATTTCCATTTGTTATCTACCTTTTTCTCTGAATTTTAGATTAGATATTAGTATTATTTGGACTATTGTCCTCATCTTTATTGTATCTACACAATTTTCTCTGAATTTTTTAGATGAAGGTAGATAATTAGTATTATTGGACTATTGTCCTCATCTTTATTGTTATCTACACTATTTCTCTGAATTTTAGATGAGGTATTAAAATGACTATTGTCCTCATCTTATTGTTATCTACACTATTTCTCTGATTTTAGATGAAGGTAGATAATAGTATATTTGGACTATTGTCCTCATCTTTATTGTTATCACACTATTTCTCTGAATTTTTTAGATGAAGTAGATAATTAGTATTATTTGGACTATTGTCCTCATCTATATCTACACTATTTTCTTGAATTTTTTAGATGAAGGTAGATAATTAGTATTATTTGGACTATGTCCTCATCTTTTATGTTATACACTATTTCTCTGAATTTTTAGATGAAGGTAGATAATTAGTATTATTTGACTATTGTCCTTATCTTATTGTAAAATGAGGACAAATAGTCCGAATAATCCAAATAATTCTAAGATTTTGTTGTACTTTGATAATGTATTTGTCTCCAAATGGTTTTTTTGATTTTACATTGAAATTTTCTTTTCCTTTTTTTTGGTTTAGGTAAGTTGATTGAATTTCTGATGTTTCAAAATGGTCAAATCATATTTAAAAGCAAAAATATTGCCAGGTAAGCTATTATTTATTTATCCATTTAAACAAAAACAATTTTAATTCATTTATAACTTTAAAAAATAATTAAACGACAGCATTAATTGATGTTGTATAGATTTAAAGTTGTTGCATAGTGATTCAGTTCTTATACACCTCACATGGTGTAATTGTTGGCAAGCTAGATTCACAGCCCATTGTTAGTGAGTTCATTTCTCACTGGGTGCCTCTTACTTCTGGCCTTGTGTCACATCTAAGCTAAACTTAGTAAATAGCTATAAGCTGAAGAAAAGGGCACCTCACCATTGTTAGTGAGTTTGATTCTTACTGAGTGTTCCATATTTCTGGCCTTTGCCACATCTAAGCTAAGCTTAGTAAATAAAGGGCACCTCAGTGGTGTAATGTTACAAGCTAGATTCGCAGACCATTGTTAGTGAGTTCGTTTCTCACTGGGTGCCTCTACTTCTGCCTTGTACCACATCTAAGCTAAGCTTAGTAAATAACATGAGCACACACGTGGTGTAATGGTTAGCAAGCTAGATTTCACAGCCCATTGTTAGTGAGTATGATTCTCACTGAGTGCCTCTTACTTCTGACCTTGTGCCAAATGTAAGCTAAACTTAGTAAATAACTATAAGCTGAATAAAAGGGCACCTCACGTAATGAAATGTAGCAAGCTAGATTCGCAGATCATGTTAGTGAGTTTGATTCTTTACTGAGTCCCATATTTCTGGCCTTGTGTCACATCTAAGCTAAGCTTAGTAAATAACTATATTTTATTAGGATTGTTTTTTTGTTTTTGTTTTTCTGCTCTTCGTGTGCAGTTTAGTAGTTCTTTGTAAATGCTGACCCCCCCCCCCACGTCTATCCCTGTTTGGTCACCTGCTTAATCGGTTAAAAACCTGGACAGGTCATCAATCAAACTGATGGTGTGTGTGTTCAGGTAATGTCAAATTTGAATTATTATTTATTATTTATTGTTTATATTTCCTGGATCATTCTTTATATATTATGTCATAATAACTTTACTATATCATTTTCTTAGTGACCGGTGTCTGCTTGTACTTTTGGGGGGGTGGGGGTTAGGGTTAGGGGAAAAAGACATATCTCTTGAAATAAGATCAAGGTCTCTTAAGTTTATAGTTCAATTGTTCGGGTGGTATTTGTTTGCTTGTGCATTAGAAACCATAAGGTTCTTAGTATGATATTGGCCCTCCCATCTAGGCGTGAAAGTGAGATGCTGACGGTAGGTGTGGCGCTCCACTTCAGATGCTAAAAACAATCTCCTTGGTCTAGCGCTAGTGAAAAGGGGATAGACTCCCTCGCTGCCTGGTTGATACCGACTTTAGGCCACCCCGACGGCGTATGAGTAGCACAGAACTCTGTGCGGTAAAGTGAGGAACTGATGGTAGGTGTGGTGCTCCACCTCAGATGCTAAAAACAATCTCCTTGGTCTATCGCTAGTGAAAAGGGGATAGACTCCCTTGCCGATTGGTTGATACCAACTTTAGGCCACCCCGATGACTTTACTTTACTTATTTGCTGGCGAAATACCTTTGTCTAATGTCAGTTACCCAATCTGTCCACCAAGAGCAGGATGTGACGCATTACAATTGCCTTAAAAAAAATATTAATAATAATCTTATTATAATGGAGATAGTGTGTTTTTCTGTCTGTAACCGAAACTAAATCACTACTCAAGTCACAATTCCCTTAGTTATTGACATCACATTCACCATGAATTTATTTTTATGTAAAACTCAATTATTGATAAAATTGTTATACCTTTATAAATACTGTTGGATCTACATACTAATAACATGGAAGTATATTTATATATTCAACAGAATAGCGGTTTACAGTGTGAACGAGAAGGCTAATTTGCATATTGATATCAAGAATTTGATTTTAATAAATATATGCTTAGTATTATTGATTTCTAATTGTTTGGTTTTCTCTTAACGAATTTGAGCAAAAATCTCGGGATAAATCTTAAAAGAAATCTATAAACAGACGAAAGAACTGAAATTTTATTAAATACTTCATAATCTAACTAGATAAATTAGGAAAAATGAAAGACGGAGTGATGAAAATAATGGAAGAGTTAGATTTAAAGCTGTTCTATTTTTGATTTACACCCCCCAGTTTATCATCTTCTAAATAGTTTCTAATTTGATACCAAAGTTTTACATTTCAAAACCTTAAATACTTGACCGAAGTGCATATATTGCTGTAATAATATAAAAAAATAAAAATAAAACCTCCCCATACAATATATACACAATGTCAAGGCAATATAAAACTTCTAATATATATATATTATAATTATATATATATATATATATTATGCTTTAGGAAAAGCAAAGTGGTGACTTCAGTAAACCAATTTTATGGAACCTTGTACTGTGACGAGAGAAAAACAAGAAGGTAAATAGTGATTGGTAGTTGTTTTGATCACAGTTGCCCCACCCCATGTCGTGAGTTGGGACATTTTTGTAGGTCACTGTTAATCTGCTCAAGACAAAAAAAAACATTGTTCAGAGCATTGGACTGAAATCACTTAAGGACTGTAGGACCATGCTTTGTTGGAATTATTTGTCTTGTTTGAATTTTATTATTATTATTATTATTATTATTACTAGCAAATATTGCACCCTTCGGGTGCAAGTATTTTAGGTTTTGATGTAATAAAATTGTATCAATTAGAAACTATTTAGAAGATGATAAATGAGGGGGTGTAATCAAAAATAGAACTTTAAAATCTAACTCTTCCATTATTTTCCATCATCCGTCTTTCATTTTTCCTAATTTATCTAGTTTAGATTATGAAGTATTTAATAAAATTTCAGTTCTTTCGTCTTGTTTATAGATTTCTTTTAAGATTTATCCCCGAGATTTTTGCTCAAATCGTTAAGAGAAAACCAAACAATTAGAAATCAATAATACTAAGCATATATTTTATTAAAATCAAATTCTTGATATCAATATGCAATTAGCCTTCTCGTTCACACTGTAAACCGCTATTCTGTTGAATATATAAATATACTTCCATGTTATTAGTATGTAGATCCAACAGTATTTATAAGTTATAACAATTTTATCAATAATTGAGTTTTACATAAAATTATAAATTCATGGTGAATGTGATGTCAATAACTAAGGGAATTGTGACTTGAGTTTAGTGATTTAGTTCGGTTACAGACAGAAAAAACACACTATTCTCCATTATAATAAGATTATTATTTTAATATTTTTTTTAAAGGCAATTGTAAGCGTCACATCCTGCTCTTGGTGGACAGATTGGGTAACTGACATTAGACAAAGGTATTTCGCCAGCAAAATAAGTAAAGTAAAGTCATCGGGGTGGCCTAAGTTGGTATCAACCAATCGGCAAGGGAGTTCTATCCCCTTTTCACTAGCGATAGACCAAAAGGAGATTGTTTTTAGCATCTGAGGTGGAGGCACCACACCTACCATCAGTTCCTCATTTACCGCACAGAGTTCTGTGCTACTCAACGCCGTCGGGGTGGCCAAAGTCGGTTCAACCAGCAGCGAGGAGTCTATCCCCTTTTCACTAGCGCTAGACCAAGGAGATTGTTTTTAGCATCTGAAGTGGAGCGCCACACCTACCGTCAGCATCTCACTTTCACGCCTAGATGGCGAGCGGCCAATATCATACTAAGAACCTTTATGTTTCTAATGCACAAGCAAACAAATACCACCCGAACAATTAACTATAAACTTAAGAGACCTTGATCTTATTTCAAGAGATATGTTCTTTCCCCTAACCCTAACCCCCACCCCCCAAAAGTACAAGCAGGACACCGGTCACTAAGAAAATGATATAGTAAAGTTATTATGACATAGATATATAAAGAATGATCCAGGAAAATATAAACCAATAAATAATAAATAATAATTCAAATTTGACATTACCTGAACACACACACCATCAGTTTGATTGATTGACCTGTCCAGGTTTTTAACCGATTAAGCAGGTGACCCAAACAGGGATAGACGTGGGGGGGGGGGTCAGCATTTACAAAGAACTACTAAACTGCCACACGAAGAGCAGAAAAAACAAAAAAACAAAAAAAAACAATCCTAATAAAATATAGTTATTTACTAAGCTTAGCTTAGATGTGACACAAGGCCAGAAATATGGGCACTCAGTAAGAATCAAACTCACTAACAATGATCTGCGAATCTAGCTTGCTAACCATTTCATTACGTGAGGTGCCCTTTTATTCAGCTTATAGTTATTTACTAAGTTTAGCTTACATTTGGCACAAGGTCAGAAGTAGAGCACTCAGTGAGAATCATACTCACTAACAATTTGGCTGTGAATCTAGCTTTGCTAACCATTACACCACTGTTGGTGCTCATGTTATTTACTAAGCTTAAGCTTTAGATGTGTACAAGGCAGAAGTAAGAGCACCCAGTGAGAAACGAACTCACTAACAATGGGTCTGCGAATCTAGCTTGCTAACATTACACCCATGAGGTGCCCTTTATTTACTAAGCTTAGGCTTAGATGTGGCACAAGGCCAGAAATATGGAACACTCAGTAAGAATCAAACTCCTAACAATGGTGAGGTGCCCTTTTCTTCAGCTTATAGTTATTTACTAAGTTTAGCTTAGATGTGTACACAAGGCCAGAAGTAAGAGGCACCCAGTGAGAAACGAACTCACTAACAATGGGCTGTGAATCTAGCTTGCCAACAATTACACCATGTGAGGTGTATAAGAACTGAATCACTATTGCAACAACTTTAAATCTATACAACATCAATTTAATGCTGTCGTTTAATTTTTTTTAAAGTTATAAATGAATAAAATTGTGTTTTGTTTAAATGGATAAATAAATAAATAGCTTACCTTGGCAATATTTTTGCTTTTAAATATGATTTGACCATTTTGAAACAATCAGAAAAATTCAATCAACTTACCTAAAACAAAAAAAAAAGAAAAGAAAATTTCAATGTAAAAATCAAACAAAAACATTTGAGACAATACATTATCAAAGTACAAACAAAATCTTAGAATTATTTGGATTATTCGGACTATTGTCCTCATTTTACAATAAAGTAAGGACAATAGTCCAATAATACTTATTATCTACTTCATCTAAAAAATTCAGAGAAATATGTAGATAACAATAAAGATAGGCAATATCCCAAATAATACTAATTATCTAACTCATCTAAAAAATTCAGATAAATAGTGTAGGATTAACAATAAAGATGAGGACAATAGTCAAATAATACTATTAATCTACCTTTCATCTAAAAAATCAGAGAAATAGTGTAGATAACAATAAAATGAGGACAATAGTCCAAATAATACTAATTATCTACCTTCATCTAAAAAATTCAGAGAATAAGTGTAGATAAACAATAAAGGATGAGGACAATAGTCCAAATAATACTAATTTATCTACTTCAAATCTAAAAAATTCAGAGAAATTAGTGTAGATAACAATAATAGATGAGGACAATAGTTCCAAATCAATTACTAATTATCTACCTTCATCTAAAAATTCAGAGAAAATAGTGTAGATAACAATAAAGATTGGGACAATAGTCCCAAATAATACTAATTATCTACCTTCATCTTAAAAAATTCAGAGAAATAGTGTAGATAACAAAAAGAGAGGACAATAGTTCAAAATATACTAATTATCTACCTTCATTCTTAAAAAATTCAGGAAATAGTGTAGATTAACAATAAAGATGAGGACATAGTCCAAATAATACTAATTATCTACCTTCATCTAAAAATTCACGGAAATAGGTGTTAGATAACAATAAAGATGAGGACAATAGTCCGAATATAACTATTATCTACCTTACTAAAAAATTCACAGAAAAGTGTAGATAACAGTAAAGATGAGGACATTAGTCCAAATTAATAACTAATTATCTACCTTCATCTAAAAATCAGAGAAATAGGTAGATAACAATAAAGGATGAGGACATTAGTCCGAATAATCTAATTTATCTACCTTCATCTAAAAAATTCAGAGAAATTAGTGTAGGATAAACAATAAAGATTGAGGACAATAGGTTCCAATAAACTAATTATCCTACCTTCATCTTAAAAATTTTCATGGAGAATTTCAGATGTATTGATCAGAGCTATCACACATACATAGATTTGAGGGAATCAAATTAGTGTGTTCAACTTCGTCAGTCCGGAATAATACTAGAGGAGATACATCGGTGTAAAACAAAGATGAAGGTGTATTTTCTCAAAGAGTCCGGATGCCTAGGTAAGGTTAATCAAGGCAGAATACGACACAACTAATTTGACTCACCAAAGAATACAAAGAAAGAAAAATATGCCCCCCTATTCTTCAAAAAAAAAAAAAAAAACAAAAAAACATAATTTTCTTGATGAACACGTGTACCAGGTGATTGATTGGTTGGATTTTATGGCATGTCTACCCTTGTTGGGTTTATTTTATGCCAAGCGAACATTGGCTTATTTGGATCCAAGTAACAATTAAGCCACCCCAGGATCATCCAAACTTTATGGAAAGGTTCAATATTTTTACTTATCATCCTGCCTTCCAAATTTTTGTAAACAAATGGATTTTAATCAGAAGTTTATGGAAGATGTTGAATTCACCAATAATTAAATAGATTGGTTCATACACGTAATCAACTTATAATTCAAATTGCAACAATCTTTTTAAATAAATTAAATAAATAGGATGGTTGGTAGCACGTAATCAAGTTAGAAAATTCAATAGCAAAATCTTTTTTTTAAAATTTAATACTTTTTAATCCGAAATTTTATAAATATTTTTCAACACTTTACGATGATTAAAAAAGACCAAAAATAAAACATAATAAAATAAAATGAAAAAAATTAAATGTAATAAATATAATTAAGATAAATTAAAAGAAAATATGAAATAAAATATAATATAATAAAGTGAAATAAAAGAAAAGAAAGAATATTGAATTAAAAAGATGAATATAATAAATAAGATATAATAGAATAACATAGAATAAAAAGTAAAATGATAATAAATATAATAAGATAAATTAAAATAAAATATAATGAAATAGAATACAATAAAATAAGATAAAAGAAAAGAAAATATAAGAAAATAAAACATAATAAAAATAAAAAAAAAAGTAAAATAAAACAAAATAAAGTTTTGTACTAAAATAGTTTTTACTTAATCAATTATGTGATTATGTTTACATCAATAAAATATTTTTATGTTTTATTTAAATAAAAGGATGGTCGTTCAGAAATAATGTATCACACATTTGTAAAAATTTTTTGTCAGATATCTTTGAGGGTGTAACACAGATTCTCAAAGATATCCTGGTTCAAAGTAACTGACCTGTAAAAATATAAAAGTTTTTAATAAAATAACTGGGTGCATTATATCTTTTATTCATTAACTCTTTACATCCTGTTTGAGATTTTTCTAAGTCCAGTAGCATTCCTATAAGGATATATTAAAAAAATAGCTAAAAATGACCTTTGCATCTAAAGTTACCTATTATTTCCCTTAAATCAACAAGATTTCTACATATGTTTAATATTAAATTTAAACAAAGGCTATTGTTTGGGGCTGATTAGTTAAAATGAATGTGACTTCCAGCCAGGTGAATGAGGCGGTATAGGACTTTTAAGAGTTAATGTATCAACACTTGAAAATTTCATTAAATTCGGTTTAATACATTGATTTTTGGAATTTTTTTCTTTCTTTTGACCGGGGTGAGATACAAGAGTGGAATTTAGGTCTGAATAAGTTCGATTTAACAAAAATTCCCATTCTGTTTACTTTGGGGTAACTTGAATTAAATACATCATCTGCTCTAAGCAACTTAAGGTTAATATTCACAAAGTTACGTCCCGGCTGTCCAGCCTCAAAAAAGCTAGCCGGTGGCTGCTGAAGAACCCCCCCCCCAGCTACGATTGAAGTCCGTAGCCGAAGCGGTGTCACTTGACAAAAAAATAGGTTTAGGGTTAGTTTAATGGGGAAATAAAATCAATAATTTGGGCTCTGTTTTTTCTGGGTCACTCTGTATACAGGGTGCCCAGAAAAAAACAGAACCCACAAATTTTGTAATAAAACTGTTAATTTTAACTATGAGGGTCTAGGGTTAGGGTTTAGGTTTAGGGTTAGAGTTAAGGTTAAGGTTTAGGGTTTGTTTTAATGGGAAAATAAATCAATAATTTGGGCTCTGTTTTTTCTGGGTCACTCTGTATACAGGTCTAGCACCCAGAAAAAAAAAGAAGCCACAATATTTTGTAATAAACTGTTAATTTTAACTAGGGGGTTTAGGGGTTGGGGTTGGNATTTGGTGTTTTTCGGGAAAAAACGCCCTAAGTTGGTTGTTTCTTTTTTTCAAGTGACACCGCTTCAGCTGCGGACTTCAATCGTAGCTGGTGTTTTTGTTTTTTTTTCAGCAGCCACTGGCTAGCGGTTTTTGAGGCAGGAGGCGGAGACAGAACTCTGTGAATATTACCCAACTTAATTAGAACAAAAATATTTGGTTAAAAGAAACCAAATCATTTAAACTCGTCCTTTACTCTGTTCATAATCTCCCTTGATGCCATTTTTTTTTCACGTGCTTCAGGCTATGTATATATTTGGCATTGAATAACCCGAAAGGATTGATATGCCATTAAACAAAATAACCAACCAGCATAAGAATTAATTCTTCCAATTCTTTAATGAAAATTATTTCTGCCAATTTATTAATTCGTATTAAACTAAATAAATCCCCACACACACACACACAATATATATATATATATATATATATATATATATATATTGAATTTTTTGAAATTTTTTGGATTTTCCTCACATTTGAAACATCTTCACCTGATGAATGCATTGCATGAAACCAATATGGTTGTGAAAAGTTCCTTTGTCACCCAATAAATAGATATGTAAAACCTATATATTTATCTTATTATTTATATATATTATAATATATCGTTTTACCTGATGAATGCTTTCAGCAAGAAACCGCTGGTTGTAATACCGTTCCGAAATAAATAAATAAAAGCAAAAACTTTTATTTGTTACTTCATTGAACTATATAATATATATATATATATATATATATATATATATGTGTGAAAATAAAATGGAAATTAATCCGACAGTATGAATATGATATAATGAAAAAACAAAAGATGTTTACAACTGCATGGGCTCATCAGGAGAGAATGTGCAAACCGTTTCGGGGCCTATCTCTCGACGGTTTAAAAAGCAACACCGGCCCTACCTCACTGATATGAGGACTCTCGCAATATAATGCATCGACCGCACGTGGGTAGGTCATCAACAAAAAGATAGAGAGATAGGCCCTGTCGAGAGATAGGCCCCAAAAACGGTTTGCACATTTCTCTCCTGATGAGCCCATGCAGTTGTAAACATCTTTTGTTTTTTCATTATATCATATTCATATATATATATATATATATATTATATATATATATATATATATATATATATAGTCACCCACAGACACTGTGTTTTAACGTTTCATGTCTCATCAGTGTGGCTAGACACAACCGCTAACTCCAACCAGAAGTGAACTCCGACTGACTTTACACCTGTCCGCTCCGTTAACCTCTAGCCATTGCCAGCTGCCGTTTAAGGAGCAGTGTTTTAACTGTTTTAAATACATACATCTGTGTATATACTTTACAATCACCAGAGAGATCAAATCTGTAAACAGATTATAATTGCATTATGCTGGCAGTGAAAGTTTATTAAAGTCACTCCTAAAGAGCTCTACCGGGTTATGGGAGAATATATTTTATATATATATATATATATATATATAAATATAATAAGATAAATATATAAAGGTTTTACATATCTATTTATTAGGTGACAAAGGAACATTCACAACCATATTGGTTTCATGCGATGCATTCATCAGGTGAAGATGTTTCAAATGTAAGGAAAATTGAAAGAATTTCAAAAAATTTCACAAAATTCAATAGACATGGGATGCGTATGATTGGATAAAATGATGTGTGTATGTATGTGAAGTGTTTGAATGTATGAGAGTGTTTATGGGCAGCATAAAGGTTGCGTACGTGTGGTAACAGGTCACACACATAATACGTTGATCTGTGAGTGTGTGGTATTTTGACACACATATACATAGTATATATATATATATATATATATATATATATATATATATATATATATATTGAGAGAGAGAACAAGAGAGAGCAATAATAGGCATTAAATAGCCCAAAAGGGTTGATATGCCATTAACCAACCAACATAAGAATTAATTCTTCAAATTTATTGATATACATAAAATTAATGAAAATTATTTCTGCCCATTTATTAATACATATGAAATTAAACAAATCATATATATATATATGTATATATATATGTAAGAAAGTTTTATAGAAAAACAACAAGATGTTAAACATTTTAGCTGACAGATATCTGTTTCGACATTATGAATATGTCTTTTTCAAAGCAATATTGTAAGTGGAAAAACGAAATGAATATATTAGTAATTGCAAGTCAACGAACGCTCTCGAACAGTACCGGAAAATTTCTAAAAAAATTTAAAAAAATACATACTGTCCATAGAAAAACAAATTTTGGAATTACGCAAATCATATCACCGGAGGCTCATATTTTCGGATGTAATAAGGATCCCAACTCTGCGAGTTTAACATCATTGCAAATTCATGTTGCTGGACTTGTTACATTTTTAAACTTTCATTTGTAACCGGAACATTTTCCTGAACTTTTTTGATATTCATTTACATTTTTACTACAAACTCTTTTGAGTTTTTATGATAAAAATGCTGAAACATTTTAAAAATAAAATTTATTTTATTTTTAACAACAATTATGTATTTTTAAAAATATTTTTTTAAATTTTCCGGTACTGATCGAGAGTGTTCGTTGACTTGCAATTACTAATATATTCATTTCGTTTTTCCACTTACAATATTGCTTTGAAAAAGACATATTCATAATGTCGAAACAGATATCTGTCAGCTAAAATGTTTAACATCTTGTTGTTTTTCTATAAAACTTTCTTACATATTGTCGGATTCAATATCCATTTTTACCTTCATATATATATATATATATATATATATATATGGTATTTGTGGAAAAAAGTGACTTACCGGTGAAGCAGGTCACAATGGTTAGTTGATTCAAGTTTCACAATGATAAGGCAGCGATATAACAAATATAAAGTGCTCAATACGTAGTAGAGCAAATTTATTAACATAAAGGTACACTGCCATTAATCAATATCTTGATTAATCCAGTGGATTTAACCCTGAAGATCCTTATGGTGAAACTCAAGTAGGTTATTACCGTGTACAGGGCCGGGTTAGCACAGTCGGTAGAAACGTTTGGCTAGAAACCACAAGGTTCCTAGTTCAATACCCGCCCTCGCCAACTCAGCGTATGAGTAGCACAGGGATCTGTGCGGTAAAGTAAGGAGCTGATGGTAGGTGTGGCGCTCCACCTCAGACGCTAAAATAATCTCCTTGGTCTAGCGCTAGTGAAAAAGGGAATAGACTCCCTTGCTGCATGGCTGATACCGACATTAGGCCGCCCCGACGACTTTACTTATATATATATATATATATAAATAAACCGAGATTTGGCATTAAATGACCTAGAAAGGTTGATATGCTATTAAACCCCAACCTCCCAAGTTTTTAAACAGTCAAACATTGTATGCACATGTATTCTGGTTGGAGGAACGAAAAAGAAGGCACCCAAGTCGAGAAAAGGTTAAATTGTGGAAGGACAGAACAATGTTGAAACTGATCTTTATTTATATGGAATACAGCCAAAAAAAAAAGAAAAATTGATAAAGGTTAATGTTGTAAAGAATCTTTTGAAGTAAAGTAGCTTCATGCCCCCTACCCCCCGTCCCCCCCCCATTTAAAGTTGGATTCACCTTCCAGGATTTCAAAAACACGAGCACTCGACCCTGGAAAATAATAATTTCTTAAGTTTTAATGAATAATGGCTCCAAAGTGCAGGAGTGAGAATGTTACTTTTCTACTCAGATTGATAGTACTCTCCTAAGGAAATGGGCTGTTCCAGAAAGTGCATTTATTTTGTATTTGAATATTATTATTATTATTATTTGGACTAACAACAGAAAACACCCTCTGGGCATCATAAAAATTAATTTTTGAAAGACATTGCCTGTGAGGGTGGGAGTTAAAAATTCAATGTCAGGGGGTTTGTATCATAAGTAAGCAAAATCCTCATATTTATTAAAGGAGTAAAAAAAAAAAAAAAAATAAAACAAATTGAAATGAAAACTGAGCCCCGTCCCTCTCAAATAAAATGTTGCGTGCATGTAATAATCAAACAATTATTTTGAATATTTTCCACATCAATTTTCCACAAAATCGTAGGTATTTATTTATTTGTAAACTTTTTACTTAACTTCTTGTTACTGTAAAAAAAAAAAAAAAAAAAAAAGACGAGAGTAAAAAACATTTTTTAAATTGTTTACTCAAATTTTGGGTGTATATAGCATAAGAATATTGTGACGTAAGCTGTGACGTATAGCTATGACATAGTTTTTGTTACAGACAGAAATACAGACAATCTCCATTATTAATAGATAATTCAGACTATTATCCTCATTTTTATTGGGTTATTTCCTCTAACTCCAACCTAAAAAAGGGATATGAATGAATGAATTTTATCTGTTAATTAATCTACCCATTATTTTCCCATTAAAGAAAGGAAAAAAGAAAATGGGGTTAGGGTTAGGTTTAGGGTTAGTTTAATGGGAAAATAATGGGTTGATTAATTAACAGATAAAATTCATTCAGAGTGGTTCCCATTTTTTTAGGTTGGAGTTAGAGGAAATAACCTTTTATTGTTATATACACGTTTCGGCTGATGAGCCCTCTGTATATATTATTAGTATTAGATAGGAATACTTGAAACCATATAATTGTATGCAAATTATTTGTATTAGCTAAGAATACTTGAAACCATATAATTGTATGCAAATTATTTGTATTAGATAGGAATACTTGAAAACATATAATTGTGTGCAAATTATTGTATTAGATAGGAATACTTGAAACCATATAATTGTATGCAAATTTATTTGTATTAGCTAAGAATACTTGAAACCATTATAATTGTATGCAAATTATTTGTATTAGCTAAGAATACTTGAAACCATATAATTGTATGCAAATTATTTGTATTAGCTAAGAATACTTGAAACATATAATTGTATGCAAATTATTTGTATTAGCTAAGAATACTTGAAACCATATAATTGTATGCAAATTATTTTGTATTAGCTAAGAATACTTGAACCATATAATTGTATGCAAATTATTTGTATTAGCTAAGAATACTTGGAACCATATAATTGTATGCAAATTATTTGTATTAGATAGGAATACTTGAAACCATATAATTGTATGTAAATTATTTGTATTAGCTAAGAATACTTGAAACCATATAATTGTATGCAAATTATTTGTATTAGATAGGAATACTTGAAACCATATAATTGTATGCAAATTATTTGTATTAGCTAAGAATACTTGAAACAATAATTGTATGCAAATTATTTGTATTAAATAGGATTACTTGAAACCATATAATTGTGTGCAAATTATTTGTATTAGCTAAGAATACTTGAAACCATATAATTGTATGCAAATTATTTGTATTAGCTAAGAATACTTGAAACCATATAATTGTATGCAAATTATTTGTATTAGATAGGATTACTTGAAACCATATAATTGTGTGCAAATTATTTGTATTAGCTAAGAATAATTGAAACCATATAATTGTATGCAAATTATTTGTATTAGCTAAGAATACTTGAAACAAATATAATTGTATGCAAATTATTAGTATTAGCTAAGAATACTTGAAACCATATAATTGTATGCAAATTATTTGTATTAGCTAAGAATACTTGAAACCATATAATTGTATGCAAATTATTTGTATTAGATAGGATTACTTGAAACCATATAATTGTGTGCAAATTATTTGTATTAGCTAAGAATACTTGAAACCATATAATTGTATGCAAATTATTTGTATTAGATAGGAATACTTGAAACCATATAATTGTATGCAAATTATTTGTATTAGCTAAGAATAATTGAAACCATATAATTGTATGCAAATTATTTGTATTAGATAGGAATACTTGAAACCATATAATTGTATGCAAATTATTGTATTAGCTAAGAATACTTGAAACCATATAATATGCAAATTATTTTATAGATAGGATTACTTGAAACCATATAATTGTGTGCAAATTATTTGTATTAGCTAAGAATACTTGAAACCATATAATTGTATGCAAATATTTGTATTAGATAGGAATACTTGAAACCATATAATTGTATGCAAATTATTTGTATTAGCTAAGAATACTTGAAACCATATAATTGTATGCAAATTATTTGTATTAGATAGGATTACTTGAAACCATATAATTGTGTGCAAATTATTTGTATTAGCTAAGAATACTTGAAACCATATAATTGTATGCAAATTATTAGTATTAGCTAAGAATACTTGAAACCATATAATTGTATGCAAATTATTTGTATTAGATAGGAATACTTGAAACCATATAATTGTATGCAAATTATTTGTATTAGATAGGAATACTTGAAACCATATAATTGTATGCATATTATTAGTACTAGCAAATATATGCACCCTCCGGGTGCAAGTATTTAAGTTTTGATATAATAAAATATCATATTAAATTAGAAAGGCTAATGAAACTGACTAAGAATGCAGATAAAAAGATCTGCAACAGAGGGGGTATAATCGAAAAATAGAACAACTTTGAAACTAACTATTCCATTATTTTGCATTACTCCCCTCTTTCATTGGTAAATTTTCCTAATTTAACTATTTAGTTAAAATAGGAAGTAAAGGATAATATTACAGTTTTTTCATCTTGTAAATAGATTTCTTTTAAGATTTATCCACGAGATTTTTGTTTATATTTCTTAAGATAAAACCAAACAATTAGAAATCAATAATACCAAGCACATATTTATTAAAATAAAATGTTAAATATCAACATGCAAATTAGCCTTCTCGTTCAAACTGTAAACCGCTATTTTGTTGTATATATAAATATAATTGCATGTTATTAGTACGTAGATATGGTCAACAGTATTAATAATGTAAAACAATTTTTATTAATAACTGAAGGTTTAAAAGAATGAAATCATGGAGAATTTGACGTAAATTATTAAGGGAATTGTGACTTGAGTAGTAATATAGTTTCGGTTACAGACAGAAAAACACACAATCTCCATTATAATAAGATTAGCTAAGAATAATTGAAACCATACAATTTCATTTTTAACAAGAGGGTGTTGCAAGATGATACTGGCTGTATTTTTGAGGAACATGGGTATTTATATATAGATATATAAATTGTATAAATATGACTTAACATAGACTACTGAAAATGGCTTTTAATCAGGGTGTGTGTGGGGTGTGCTGGGGGGGTTGGTACTAATTTGAAATTAGTTTTCATTGCATTTAGTTAATTGGTATTACCATGATTTACATTAGTGTGAAAATTTGAACTTTAGACAATGCAACGTCAAATGTTATTGCATCTCTCTCTCTACTGATCCTTTTCCTCAGTCACAACCAATTTAGGGGGGAAGGAAATTACACACAACTCACACCCCAACACCCCACACACCCCACCCCACCCAGTTAGACTTTGACCTTCCAGTTCTCTCCCCCTGACTGTTCTTGCCCATTTTGGTGCTCTGTGTGTATGTGTGTGTAATTTGTATGTATATGGTGTAATTATGTGTGTTGTGTGTGTGTAATTATGTGTGTGTGTGTTTAATTGTGTATGTGTATGTGTGTATGTGTGTGTGTGTATGTATGTGTATGTGTGTGTGTGTGTGTGTATGTAATTGTAATTGTGTGTATGTATGTGTGTGTATTGTGTGTATGTATGTGTGTGTAATTGTGTATATGTATGTATGTGTGTGTGTAATTGTGTATATGTATGTATGTGTGTGTGTAATTGTGTATATGTATGTATGTGTGTGTGTAATTGTGTATATGTATGTGTGTGTGTGTAATTGTTATATGTATGTGTGTGTGTGTGTAATTGTTGTATATGTATGTGTGTGTGTAATTGTGTATATGTATGTATGTGTGTGTGTGTGTATATATATGTGTAATTGTGCATATATGTGTGTGCGTGTATATACATGTGTATGTGTATATATACATGTGTGTGCACGTGCATGTGTATATATACATGTGTGTGCACGTGCATGTGTATGTATGTGTATATATACATGTGTATATATGTGTGTATGTGTGTGTATGTGTATATATATACATGTGTGTGCACGTGTATATATGTGTGTATGTTATATATACATGTGTGTGCACGTGTATATATGTGTGTATGTGTATATATACATGTGTGTGCACGTGCATGTGTATGTATGTGTATATATACATTTGTGTGCATGTGCATGTATATATATATATATATATATATATAGATGTGTGTGTGTATCTGCACATGCGTGTGTGTGTATATATATATATGTTTGTGCACGTTTGTATATATCTGTGCACATGCAAGTATATATATATATGTGTGTGTGTGTGTGTTAATTCACTGATTTAAGAGAATATAAGAGATGCAAAACCCTGACATAGTCTCCTTTATTATTAAGGATTGTGCGATGTGACAGCTGCGATTGAAGTGTTGTGTTAAATTAACTTCTAAATGTCATCCTCCATGATTTCACAAACATTCTTTATAGAGAATGAGACTCTCAAAAAACCATGTGAAGAAGATCATTAGACTGGATATCTTAAGGTCTGTTGTTCAATGCCTCTTGTGGAAGAACATCTATTCATATATGTTTGTTGGTTAGTTTTAAAGTTTGGTTGGTTATTCATATTTATTATTATTACTAGCTAATATATGCACCCTCCGGGTGCTAGTATTTAAGTTTAAATGTAATAAAATATTAGATTAAATCAGAAAGGCTAATGAAACAAATTAAGAATTCAGATAAAAAGATTTGAAACGGAGTGGGTATAATCGGAAAATAGAACAACTGAAACTTACTCTTTCATCACTTCCGTTTTTCAATGCTAAATTTTCCTAATTTAACTATTTAGTTAAAATAGGAAGTAAAGAATAAAATTACAGTTATTTCTTCTTGTTAATGAATTTCTTTTAGGATTTATTGAAGAGATTTTTACTCATATTCATTAAGATAAAACCAAACAATTAGAAATCAATAATAACAAGTACATTTTTATTAAAATCAGTTTTTTTAATATCAATATGCAAATTAGCTTTACGTTTACACTGAAAACTGGTATTTTGTTGTATATATAAATACAATTACATGTTATGAGTATTTAGGTAAGGCCAACAGTATTAATAATGTCAAACAGTTTTATTATTAATTGAGGTTTAAATAGAAATAGAATCATGGAGAATGTGACGTAAATAACTAAGGGAATTGTGACTTGAGTAGTAATATAGTTTCGGTTACAGACAGAAAAAAACACAATCTCCATTATAATAAGACTAGCAAAAAGAAAACGCCCTCTGGGTGGTGTAAAAATTATTTTTTGAAAGATAGTGCCTGAGCGCGGTGGGAGTTTAAAAAAATCAATGTAAGAGGGTTTGTATACAAGGAAGAAAAATCATCAAATATATTAAAGGAGTAAAAAAAAATGAATAAATAAAACAATTTGAAATGGAAACTTACACCTACCATCAGCTCCTTACTTTACCGCAAAGATCCCTGTGCTACTCACACGCTGAGTTGGCAAGGGCTGGTATTGAACCAGGGACCTGGTGGTTCCATAATTAATATTGAAACTACAACAAAAAGAGAGAAAACAGAAATGCCGTTTTGATAGGGCATGTTTTCAGCTACAAGACACTATATAAACACCAAATGGTTTTGTATATTTTCTTTTTATTTTCTGTGTGTTCTAACAAGCCTAGAAATCGATCTGATATAAATGCCTCCTATTTATTCACACTGTAATTACAGCAGAAACAAAGGGAACACAATAACACCGTTTTGATAGGGCAAGTTTTCAGCTAAAAATATATGATCAATCTAAATATTTTGCACATAGATCTTACACAAAATAATAGGTATTTATTTGTTAACTTTTTAGTAAACCTCCTGTTACTGGAAAAAGGCGAGGGTACAAAATAATTTTTAAAACTGATTACAGGGTTGTTCTTTATTTTACGTATTGATGAATTATGGTATTGTGACGTAACAATGACATAGTTTTTGTTACAGACAAATAGAGAGCGAATCTCCATTATTAACTCTTAAAATCCTGCTGAGAATTTTCTAAGTCCAGAGCCTCATTCCTATCAGGATTTATCAAAAAATGGTTAAAAATGGCCTTTTAATTTAATGTTACCTGTTATTTTCCTTCCATCAAAGACTTCTAAATGTTTAATATTACATTTAAACAAAGGCTATCATTTGGGGCAGATTAGGAAAATGAATGTGACTTCTGGCCGGGTGGAATGTTAAGAGTTAACTCTTATAGAAGATATACACATACATGCTGTTGCACCCCCCCCCCAAAAAAAAAAATCTTCATTAATATACATAAATACATATATAAAAGTAAAAGTAATTGGTAATTTGCTTGAAGCATTGTTAAGTATGTTATGAAATAATAAAATTCGAAGGCAATACAATGCGTAAAAAATAAAGACAAAAAGATGTTTTATATGTCTAATCGATTTCAAAGCAAAGCTTTATCATCAGAGTGTATTTTTTTTTTTTTTTTCTGAAAAATACACTCTGATGATAAAGCTTTGCTTTGAAATCGATTAGACATATAAAACATCTTTTTGTCTTATTTTTTACGCATTGTATTGCCTTCGAATTTTATTATTTCATAATATATAAAAGTGTTTTATAATTTGCTTGAAGCATTGTGTTTATATTGGTTTGGTGGTTGGTTTTGAAGGCTATCACTAAATCAAAGACTTCTAAATATGTTTAATATTACATTTAAACAAAGTCCAGATCCCCATTCCTATAAGGATTTATCAATAAATGGCTAAAAATGGTCTTTTTCATTTAAAGTTACCTGTTATTTCCCATAAATCAAAGACTTCTAAATATGTTTAATATTACATTTAAACAAAGTCCAGATCCCCATTCCTATAAGGATTTATCAATAAATTACTAAAATGGTCTTTTCATTTAAAGTTACCTGTTATTTCACTTA
>CM042169.1:134093-145161 GCA_023376005.1 Doryteuthis pealeii
CGGAACATTTTCCTGAACTTTTTGATATATTATATATACATCTTTACTGAAAACTCTTTTGAGCTTTTTTAATGTTAAAAATGCTTATAATTTAAAAAAATAAAATTTATTTTATTTTTAACATAGAATACGCATTTTTTAAAATTTTTTGAAAATTCCAGTACTGATCGAGTGGTAGTACCTGTTAGGGTCCCATCTATGGGTTAAATAGAAAACATGAGTTTATAAATAAAATTGATTATCCATCAAGAATGAATTTATTTCAAAACTTTGTCGGCATTAAATGACCCACTGAGGTTGATATGCCGTAAAACAAAACAAACCAAACCAACATCAATCAGCTCTGCAGATTCTGGATGCTGTGCAGAGGACCTCCAAGGGATGATGAGTGATAGGGATGGTTCTTGAGAGAGGGTGATAGGTATCTGTGCTGTCATGCAACCTGATGACAATAACATAACTAAAGATTTGTGGGGTGGGGTGTGGTGGAAAAGTTCTTGATCCCCCCCCCAACCCCGAATAAAATTTTTTAGTAAGATTTGTTATTCTATAATATCAGTCAAAATATAATCTTTGAGGTACTATTTACTTTATAAATAGTACCCAGGAAGTCTTTTTGAAGTTCTTCCCTTTCATTTGGGGCACCCAGAGGATATCTTCAAATAACACCCACACGGATATACCTATGTTGCAATATATGTCTTAACGCTTTTATTTCTACTAGCAGGACCCCCTGTCGGCTGGGGCATTAGAATACACCGACTGCACCTCTGCAGAGGGGTAAGACTCCCCCAACTAGGGCCACCTGTTGACCGTGGGTGGCAACCATGATGCTTAAGGATTGAAACCAGGTGGTTGAGCAGTCCATGACATGCAACACTCCACTTTGGTCCTTACTTAGACTAGGCTCCCTCTGATCGGTCAACTGGTCACATCAAGCCCTAGCAACTCTATGATTGCCACAACCCCCAACCCATTGCCCTTATGGCAACCAACCCTTTTTTATCATATGGATGCTAGAAGGCAGTGGCTGAGGGTCTACATGTTCTGGATTGACGTTAAACTCTATCTAATGGTGAGGTTCCAGTTTTGGAGGTTTGGGGAATGTGGAGCACCCCATTCATCACCATTGCTTCCTGGTCCACTCTGACCCGGAGTGGTAGTACCTGTTAGGGTCCCATCACTGGGTTAAATAGAAAAATGTATTTATAAAAAACATTGAGTATCCATTAAGAATAGATTCATTTTAAAACTTTGCCGGCATTAAATGACCCACTGTAGTTGATATGCCGTAAAACAAAACAAACAAACATTTTATTAGAATGAAATGTAGAAGTTTTAACAAATCTATTGTATCTGGTAAATACGTTGTATAATGTAATGTTTAATTGCAAGGCATTGAATTCAGCCCTACATATTAATTTATCTGTGCTGTCAAATCTGTATGCCTGCTTGTGTGTGTATAAGACCAGGTCTATGTGGATACTGGATGCTGTGCAGAGGACCTCCCGAGAGCAATGAATGATAGGGACAGTTGCCGAGAGAATGGCATGGGTATCTGTGCTACTGGCATGACATGATGATGATGATGATGTGTGTATGTATCTATATATGAATATATATTGATGAAGGTTTTGTTAACCACAGAGCAGAGTTTTTTTTTTTTTGCAAGAGCATGTATATGTATATAATAATAATAATAATATATGAATATGTCTATGTCTGTGTAGTAAGGGATGATTCTATATGGTATCTTCAAAATTTCAAACAATGTATACTCATATTGCATGTTTTAGTAGGTGCAAATACAAGGATTTTTATAAATCCATTTAGAGAGCTCAATGCATAATAATCTATAATTTAGATTAAGTACCGAGCAATATTTACCTTTGAAAGAAAGGAAAAACTCAATAAACCGTCATTCTGTAATAAATTTATTTCGACCAAAACTTAAAAGGCTTTTAGAAATTTAAAGAAATTTCCAAAACTCCTTAGGAGTTCAGTCTCATCAGACAGGAGACACAGATCTGTGACTGTTTTTATATGTGTTAAAAGAAAGGAAATGAATCCGACAGTATGAATATATATAAAAAAGATATGAAAACAACACAAAATGCTGTTAAAGTCACAGATCTGTGATAATTTTTTCAATAATAATTGAAAAAATAATTCCCATAAATTAATCCAAATTTTTAATTCAATAATCAAAAACCGTTCCTGATCTACGAAAATGTAAACAAGCGTTCCTCTACTAAATTTAAGTCCCATTCCAACGGGCATGTTTATAACACCAAAGATTAATCGTAAACTCGATTAATTTAAAAGTAACCCTGAAGAATCTATCGATGAAACTCGAGTAGGTTACTCATTTCCATTCTTAAATAAATTTATGCTCTACATTGTATTGAGCACTTTGTATTTGTTTTTCCTCAACCTTAACCTCTGGATATTGTGCGCTTCCAACGATCGTTCTTATACCACCGGTAAGTTAATACTTATACATATACAAATATATATATATATATATATATATATATATATATATAGTTCAATTGCACTTGAGCATTTTCGCTGTTGTAGCATTAGTTGTTCATACAAAAAGTGCTCAATATATTTAATAAAAATAGAGCTTTATCAGTAGTAGAAAACTACACACACACACACACACACACACATCTAATATATAAAACAGAGATTTTGGTATGTACGTGTCAACGTAAAACAAAAAAACGGGAGGTCACTCAGATTCAAAATCTTGCATACACATTGATATCGTTCTAACTAAGAAAAATTCCAAATTTGGTTATTGATTTTTATTGATTAAGGGATTTAATCGATTAATTAATCCAAAATCACCCAATTTGTGGAACTGTCCGTATATCAGCCCCT
This sequence comes from Doryteuthis pealeii, assembly GCA_023376005.1. Taxonomy (NCBI): domain Eukaryota; kingdom Metazoa; phylum Mollusca; class Cephalopoda; order Myopsida; family Loliginidae; genus Doryteuthis; species Doryteuthis pealeii. The sequence goes on from CM042169.1 coordinate 136,983, forward strand.
CCTGATAATAAAATATTGTCTCTGCCTGCTTATTGTTAAAGCGATAACAGCAGCGAAGTTTTAATTTTAATGAATTAATTTTGCAGTCTAAGCCGTTCAGTTCCGATTTATGGCCTATTTATGGTCCAGTCTTTAATAATTTTTATATCGTTAGAAAGATAAGAAAATACTCTTTCAAAATATGTAATTTGTGTGAGTTTATTAATTGAATCATTTTTTACAGCAAGTTAAAAAATTAAAAATGGCTTCGGATAGCCACGCTGCCTATGATTATTGCGATACAAGCAGTGCAGTCTATAAACAGTCAGATCGGAATCTCTTACCTATTTAGGATTTTAATCTTTAAATATTTATATCTTTAGTAATAAGATGAAATAGTCTTTCTGAATATGTAATTTGTATGTGTTTTTATAGATTTATTTTTTTTTACAGCGAGTTAAAAAAAAAAAAAAATAATACGTATAGGCGATAATACGAATACGGCAGTTCGGAATCTCTTAGTCTTTCTGAATATGTAATTTCAAAACACATACAAATTACTAATTTGTATGTGTTTTTATAGATAGATTAAATTATTTTTTACAGAGAGTTTGTCCATATTCTTAAATTGTACAGTACACTCATTTTAATTTTAATTTTTGTAATGCATAAAAATTGTAGAAAATCAAAATGCACGTTTTACGGTTACATTATTAAAAAAATATTTTAATCCGTAAATAACAGTATCATGAAAATCAGTTTACGTCGTAAGTACGGTTACATATTTGTATAAATTAAACTAAGATTTTATTCGAATAAAATGACTTTTAATTCTTTAATTTATTTATTTAATTTTTATTGTTAGAGTTTTAAAGGGTTAAAAATAACAATAAGATTGACGAATTTCCTTAGAAACTGTTTTTCTTTTGGTTCGTTAACTAATTATTTTCTCAAACCAGATAAAAAAACAAAAAACAAAGGTTACTAATATGGACAAAATCCGGTGTTTTATCTTTAGTCGAAGACCCGACTGGAGATAAGTAGTCAATTATTTGTAAGACGAAATTTATTTCAAGTTTATCTGACAATATCCAGTTATTGGAACATTTAAAAAAAAAATTATATGTAAGTACGAAAAATTGTAAGCGCTTTTTATCAAAATGACATGATTCGTTAGTAAATTACCGAAAAGTTGATAAAACAAAACAACTAACAACCAACATTTAAATTATTATTCAAAATACAATTTAAAATATTCCTCAGAATTTGCCTTACAAATTAAATTTTAAGTTTTATGATTTTACTCTTTATTGTGAAGTCAATAAACATTGCTGAGTTTATAGTGCAACTTTTCAGTTCTGAAAAATTGGCATGTTTAAATAGAGATTTCATAGGTGACATTTGAACTTTTATGAAAATTGATGTTTTGTAATTAATATAAATTTTATAATAAACTTAATTTTAACTAGGGGGGGGTAGGGGTTAGGGGGGTAGTTTAATGGGAAAATAAATAAATAATTTGGGTTCCGTTCAAGCGGTTCCGATATGGGGATCAATTTACTATAAACTTATACGAGGAAATGAGCACCCGTGAATACTCAAATAATAAAGAACTTTTAAGAATTTTTTTTTTTCAATCTGATAGATTGGTGTGTAATCGATAATAATCAACTGAAGGGGAAAAAAAATAGATGGGGGGGGGGAGTCCAGATAATCAGGTCCACCAAAACGTTTTTAAACAATGTTTTTAAAATACTAGGTACCACCAATTTTACCCTGTGAAATTTACCCTCCCCCCCTATATTTAACACTATGAAACTTGCAGAAAAATTAATATTTTCTTGAAAAAAATTTTCCATTTGAAAGAAAAACATTAAATAAACTCCTGATGATTCTTTAACTTTTTTCAGCTTACGGAAATAATGAAAATTATGATTGAAAAACAATGTTTTCATTTTTGCACTGTTAAATCAACTGAAAATTAACGTAGCTAAAAACAAGTTACGATAAGAGTTTTTTTAAATTCTATGAAAAATCAATTAATTATAAATAATAACAAAATATTTCCGTTTTATTCAAGATGGCCTAAACTGATCAATTGGTGGTCCCTATAATACTATCTTAGGTTTTAGCAAAAATAGATATTGCAATACGAAGAATTTAAATTTTCGATTCTCAGCTTCTTTTAAACTCAACATGCAATTAAGAACTAAATGTGAATTGTTGTCATGTACAAAAAATTTTAAACAATAACAAACAAATATACAAACGAATACTTTCAATTTGTTGTATAATAATATGAAATAATTTTAAACTATAAAACAGAAAATACAAATCCTGAAATATACAAATTCTCAATGATTTTAGTTTCAAGAATTATTTTCCTCTTACCCCTCTCTAACTACTGTCTTCCACTTTCTCTCTCACTCCCTGGTGATCCAAATCTCATTTTAGTCCGGTCATGGACCGGTACTTTAGCTAGTATATATATATATATATATATATATATATATTATATATATATATATATATATAATTGTGAAAGATTATGTGTCTACCTTGGTTTCAACTGCCAGTCCAGTAAGATTAAGTTCCTGATGAGATCTTGACTGATCGAAACCACGTTAAACCCATAATTTTTCACAATTATCATTATAAAATGTCTACTTTTTACAAAGTATTGAGCACTCTTGGATAAATTACTGACATACTACTATTCTAACAATAACATGCAAAAAAGTTGTGGCGGATGTGGCTTATATTTGAAACTACTGCATAACTTTTTTGCAACATCAATGTTTTCGTTTTGAATTTATATTATTTTTGTCTCCGCTCTTGATAAGTCCGGGGTAAAACAAGCTCTGAAGATGATTTTTATAAATTGAAATATTGTTCAATATTAGCTATGAATATGATATAAAATCTTTTCACTTTAACAGCATATTGTGTTGTTTTCATATCCTTTTATCTATACTCATATATAAAGTAAAAAAATATAACAGAAGATTTAGATTTTTAGCGTTATAGCCTATATCTGAATCTAAATCTTCTATTATATTTTTTACTTATATAATTTTGCTCTGTGACTGACAAAAAAAACCCCACACATTGAGTTCTGCAAATTACGACTTGTTTTTAAAAAAAACTTCTATGTCGTAAGGATTTTTGGATTGATTATATATATAAAAGATATGAAAACACCACAAAATGCTGTTAAAGTGAAAACATTTTATAACTTTGCTGATATTGAACAATATTTCGATTTTATGAAAATCGTCATCAGAGCTTGTTTATACTCTGTGTTATTAAGAACGGAGATAAAAGTCATAGGAGTTCAAAACAAAAACCTTGGTGTTGCAAAAATAAGCTCTGATGACGATTTTCATAAAATCGAAATATTGTTCAATATCAGCGAAATTATAAAATATTTTCACTTTAACAGCATTTTGTGTTGTTTTCATATCTTTTTTATATATACTAGCAAATATATGCACCCTCCGGGTGCAAGTACTTAAGTTTTAATGTAATAAAATATCATATTAAATTAGAAAGACTAACGAAATAAGAATGAAAATAAAAAGATTTGAAACAGAGGGGGCTATAATAAAAAAAATAGAACAACTGAAACTTACTCTTCCACCCCTTCCGTCTTTCATTACTAAATTTTTCTAATTTAACTATTTAGTTAAAATAGAAATTAAAGAATAAAATTACAATTATTTCTTCTTGTAAATAATTTTTTTTAAAGATTTATCTCCGAGATTTTTGCTCATATTCATTAAGATAAAGCCCAACAATTAGAAATCAATAATACCAAGCACATATTTATTAAAATCAAATTTTAAATATCAATATGCAAATAAGCCTTCCCGTTCATACTGTATGCCGCTATTTTGTTGTATATATAAATACAATCACATGTTATTAGTATGTAGATATGGTCAACAGTATTAATAATGTAAAACAATTTTATTAATAATTGAAGGTTTAAATGAATTAAACCATGGATAATTTGACGTAAATAATTAAGGGAATTGTGACTTGAGTAGGGATATAGTTTCGGTTACAAACAGAAAAACACACAATCTCCATTATAATAAGATTTATACTGTCAGATTCATTTCCTTTCTTTTAACATATATATATATATATATATATATATAGTCCCATTGTGTTGTGTACAAAAGTAGATGTTAGCTTTGTGTTTAGAGTTGTTGAAATGTCATCACGTAACAGGAATTAAGATTTGTGTAAATATACTGTCAGGTAGGTATAAACCCCCAGAAACTTGATATACATTTACTCATCTACAAATATGTGTGTGTGTGTCTGTATATTCTCCTGGGTTAAGGGTTTTCATGCATATAATACTGATATTCTCTACGGAAAAGACAGAATATTGTTTTTTTGCTCCACAAATTGCTTCTTGGAGTGGTAGTACCTGTTAGGGTCCCATCTATGGGTTAAATAGAAAACATGAGTTTATAAAAACAAAATTATCCATTAAAAATGAAATTATTTCAAAACTTGGTTAGCATTAAATATTTTTATATGAGTATATATAAAAAATATATGAAAACACCACAAAATGCTGTTAAAGTGAAAACATTTTATAACATAGCTGATATTGAACAATATTTCGATTTTATGAAAATCATCATCAGAGCTTGTTTATACTCTGTGTTATTAAGAACGGAGATAAAAGTCATATGAGTTCAAAACAAAAACCTTGGTGTTGCAAAAACAAGCTCTGATGACGGAAAAGACAGAATATTGTTTTTTTGCTCCACAAATTGCTTCTTGGAGTGGTAGTACCTGTTAAGGTCCCATCTATGGGTTAAATAGAAAACATGAGTTTATAAAAACAAAATTATCCATTAAAAATGAAATTATTTCAAAACTTTGTTAGCATTAAATATTTTTTTTTACCGATAGAAATATTCGGCATAAACTAAATTGCTTCTTCCTTTTTTCAATCTATGGCCCATATCAATAAGGTTTGGTTTATTTAACGGCATGTAGGCGTTATTCTTGTATTCACCTGGGGAGTTGTCTGCCCATTTAGTCACTGGTTCCCGCTAGGGGCCTTTGATATTTAAGCGGCTGGTTTGAATGTCTCTTTTCTCTTCTCTGCTGCTCAACCTACGAGACACCACTATGGGTTAGACTCTGTCTACCCCCTTCTCGTTGGGGCTTCGGCCCTTAACACTGGCCACTCACTGCTATAAGTCTTGTATACGATATATGACTATCCTTTAGTCATGTATCCGTAACTATGTTTTTATGTACTTTTAGGTATCTCTTTGATACCTAAATATCTTGTATTTTACCATTCATGAATGTGTCTCTACTCTTGTATATGTATTTATATTACTTTTGTATGTATGTTTATGTACACCTCTATGTATTATGTACCCTGTTAATTCTTGTGCTGTATATAAAATATTTGGTCTATCAAACTTTGTCGGAGTTTTATCTCAAGTATAATCACCTTGAATCTTACAGGCATATCAACTCCTTATGGTTTGTCTGAATTTTTGAGATGAGGCGTATGATTTTGATTTTTAAGACTGTTGTCCTCATCTTTATTGCACTATGTAAAATGACTTGACAGCTAGGGCAATTCAAGAGATTTTGGCAGCTAGGGCAATTGAAGAGATTTTGGCAGCTAGGGCAATTGAAGAGATTTTGGCAGCTAGGGCAATTCAAGAGATTTTGGCAGCTAGGGCAATTGAAGAGATTTTGGCAGCTAGGGCAATTGAAGAGATTTTGCAGCTAGGGCAATGAAGAGATTTTGGCAGCTAGGGCAATTGAAGAGATTTTGGCAGCTAGGGCAATTGAAGAGATTTTGGCAGCTAGGCAATTCAAGAGATTTTGGCAGCTAGGGCAATTGAAGAGATTTTGGCAGCTAGGGCAATTGAAGAGATTTTGGCAGCTAGGGCAATTGAAGAGATTTTGGCAGCTAGGGCAATTGAAGAATTTTGGCAGCTAGGGCAATTGAAGAGATTTTGGCTAGGGCAATTGAAGAGATTTTGGCAGCTAGGGCAATTGAAGAGATTTTGGCAGCGAGGGCAATTGAAGAGATTTTGGCAGCGAGGGCAATTGAAGAGATTTTGGCAGCGAGGGCAATTGAAGAGATTTTGGCAGCTAGGGCAATTGAAGAGATTTTGGCAGCGAGGGCAATTGAAGAGATTTTGGCAGGGCAATTGAAGAGATTTTGGCAGCTAGGGCAATTGAAGAGATTTTGGCAGCTAGGGCAATTGAAGAGATTTTGGCAGCTAGGGCAATTGAAGAGATTTTGGCAGCTAGGGCAATTGAAGAGATTTTGCTAGGGCAATTCAAGAGATTTTGGCAGCGAGGGCAATTCAAGAGATTTCGATAACAATCTAGAGATTACATTCCCTACTTGCCATGGTTCACCTCACTGACCCAAGGGGGCACAAGTGTTAATTACCCCCGTGTCTGCCAGTAGGCACTAGCATAGGTGGCAGTATTATAAAACCAAATGCAGCAAATCCAAAGTCTCTTTTACCTTCAAGCCCCGGGAAATCTAACACACACCACTTGCGTTTCCAGCTTTCGGACAGGGGACTTTCTTCCTCAGCATTTCGTGTCTCATGGCACAAGAAAACATGCTTAACATGTAGGTCTTTATATACTTCCCTTTTCAAACACCTACATAGCAAGGACTCAAAAATATTTCGTGTCTCATGGCACAAGAAAACATGCTTAACATGTAGGTCTTTATATACTACCCTTTTCAATATTATTTATCTTCTATAATTATCGAATTTTATGCGATATGCGCATTGTAATTGGCTTCAAGCAAAAATATAAATATTAATATATACTTTATTCACCAATGCTTCTAAAAATAAACAAACATCCCAAAATCTTATTTCCTTCGCCGAAGAGCATAAAGCACTGTGTTTGTTGTTCACTTAGCGTTCCCTTGCCTCATATGGTAGAGACGTCCCAGTATCATTGACAAGTTAATTTCACTTGAATTTATCGGTGCTGTATCGGTGGCTGAGGCAGTATATCTGTCTATCCTGCTGAAGTCCCGGTTTCGATTTCTGTCGGAGAGAGATCGTTAGTATATATCGCTGATGAGACTTAATAAAGTCGAAACAGCTGCTGTATGATGTTCTACACACCGAATAATTCTTTGCGAGATTCACTTGTCAATGTTATTTATCTTCTATAATTATCGAATTTTATGCGATATGCGCATTGTAATTGGCTTCAAGCAAAAATATAAATATTAATATATACTTTATTCACCAATGCTTCTAAAAATAAACAAACATCCCAAAATCTTATTTCCTTCGCCGAAGAGCATAAAGCACTGTGTTTGTTGTTCACTTAGCGTTCCCTTGCCTCATATGGTAGAGACGTCCCAGTATCATTGACAAGTTAATTTCACTTGAATTTATCGGTGCTGTATCGGTGGCTGAGGCAGTATATCTGTCTATCCTGCTGAAGTCCCGGTTTCGATTTCTGTCGGAGAGAGATCGTTAGTATATATCGCTGATGAGACTTAATAAAGTCGAAACAGCTGCTGTATGATGTTCTACACACCGAATAATTCTTTGCGAGATTCACTTGTCAATGTTATTTATCTTCTATAATTATCGAATTTTATGCGATATGCGCATTGTAATTGGCTTCAAGCAAAAATATAAATATTAATATATACTTTATTCACCAATGCTTCTAAAATAAAACAAACATCCCAAAATCATATATATATATATATTATATAAGGTTTGCAAAAAGGATTGTTTAAAAAAAAAAAAATTTTTTACTATTATCTTACATATGCGACACATGTTTCAGATCTTCTGTTATCTTCTTCAGGCATTAATTAACTATATTTTTGGCAGAATATTAATATGTACATGTGTGTGTTTTTAACTTACTTTTTATTTATAACAGTTGTATTATAATGGTTAAACACTATGGCATTTTTCTTAATCCTTGTGTGCGGCCTGCGCACAAAAATTGAGTAAAAACGATGTATCGTTCAACACGTGCATATATATATATATATATATATATATAATATGTGCACGTGTGGAACCTTACACCAGGCACTTCCTATACGTGTGTGTGTTATATGTATTATATATGATATACGTGTAGGAAGTGCTGGTTTGTAATGGTTAAAGTCATGGGAAAATGGAGTCGATCTCTTCTT
>CM042169.1:145261-157761 GCA_023376005.1 Doryteuthis pealeii
TATCCCATTTGAGGATTCCACTCATGATTCAGTAATAATGGATCTGCGGGACTAACTTTAAAAAATCCCCCTCTACCCATGTGAGGCTGGGTAGCTGCTGCTAGTTCAAGTATAAAGTAATGAGTGTACATTTAGTTTGTTTTGTTTTACGGCATATCAACCTCATTGGGTCATTTAATGCCGACAAAGTTGTGAAATAAATTCATTCTTAATGGATAATACAATTGTTTATCAACTCAAATTTTTCTGTTTAAACCATAGATGGGACCCTAACAGGTACTACCATTCCGGATCAGAGTGGACCAGGAAGCAATGGTGATGAAGGGGTGCTCCACATTCCCCAAACCTCCAAAACTGGAACCTCACCATCAGATAGAGTTTAACGTCATTCCCAGGGCATGTAGACCCTCAGCCACCGCCTTCTAGCACCCATATGCTAAAAAGGGGTTGGGGCTTGCCATAAGGGCAATAGGGTGTGGGCAATCATATAGGTGCTAGGCATTTAGTTTGACTTATTATTTTAATATATGACTGATAGATACTATTTCTTTTGATACTTTTTGGTATCTTTTCTGTGTAGCATGTCCTTTCTTTCTTTAGTAGACCCGCCCCTAGTAGTAATTGTATCTTACAATTTCTTGTTGAGAATATTCTTAGAACCCTAGCCGTTTTTGATCTCCCCTTTCTTTCTTTATAATAAAAACTGAATGGTTCATTATTTACCTGAGGTGACAACACTCATAAGAAATAAGAATTCGGTGGATAATCAACACCAGATAATCATTACATTTCATCTTCGTGTTTCACAGCTTTTACAGCTCTCAGGCAAGATCCAGGTATTTGTCTATATTTACATTTACTTTCATTTTTACTCGTTATCTTATCAATAGATTTGATCTTCTGGACAGGATTTGGTGATCCGTTTTTATTTTTATCTTAAAATCCCAGACAATTTTATAGGTCTCGTTCTTTAGGAGGGATTCCAGCTTCTGCATATACCATTTATTAGATTTTCATAGTTAATTTCTACAATTGTTGCTATGTTTACATAAGAGCTATTACAAATAGTTCATTAAATAAAACTCTTGATTTAACTCTCTCTCTCTCTCACTCACTCACTCACTCACTCACTCACTCACTCACTTTCTTTCTTTTCGTCTTTTCATTATGTTTGACTGAAACAGATCAGCAATATTGCTTCCGCGCGCTCACCTCTCTCTCTACCTTCTCCTACTCTCTTTCTTTATTATTATTTTTTCTTTCTGTGTAGCATGTCCCTTTTCTTTCCTTTCTTTATAATAAAAACGGAATGGTCCATTATTTACCTGAGGTGACAATACTCATAAGAAATAAGAATTCGGTGGATAAGCGATGCCAGATAATATTAATTTACGTTTTTGCATTGCGTCTTGTACTGTCTTATTTTTAACCAGACGGTGTTGCAAGATGATAACGGTCAAAAAAAATTTAGGAACACGTGTATTAATGTATAGATGGACAGATGTTAAGATTAACCTCTAAATTTTTCCTGCAACACCCTCTGGTTAAATTTGAGACCGTCCAAGATGCAATTCAAAAATGTAAATCAAGATTATCTGGTGTCACTTATCCACCGAATTTTTATTTCTTATGAGTGTTGTCACCACAGGTAAATAACAAACCCTTCCGTTTTGTTTATAAAGAAAGAGAGGGAAAAAAAGGACATGCTACAGAGAAAAATATAATAAAAGAAAGAGAGTAAGGGAATGATAGAGAGGGGGTGAGCTTCAATTGAACCTAATGAAAAGGTGAAAAGAAGAAAAGAAAGAACGAAAAAAAATGAGTAAGAGAGAGTTAAATTAAGATTATTATACTTTTTACATATTGAACTATTTAGCAATAGCTCTTAAGTAAACATATCAGATGTTGTAATAATCGTCCAAGATGAAATATGAAAATGTAACCCCTGATTATCTGGTGTTGATTATCAGAACAACTATAAGAAAGAGAAAGAGAGTAAGGGGAATATATAGAGAGTGGGTAAGCGCGCAGAATTGATAAAGGTAATCTGTTTTAATCGAACATAATGAAAAGATGAAAATAATGGGGGAGAGAGTTAGAGTTAAATAAAGATGAGTATAATTGTCACCTTAGCTAAATAATGGACTATTCCGTTTTTATTATAAAGAATGTAAGGGAAGAAAAAGGTCATGCTACACAGAAAAAATATAATGCTGTAAAACCCAACCAACCTAACCAACCTTTTGATCATTTTTTAAAAAAGTTTACTTTTTCTTTTCTTTTTAATAGGTAAGTGAAATCCATTTTTGAATGTTTTATGTGGTAAAAGCATTCTGATGTCTAAAAGAAGTTAAAACGTTGACCGAAATAAACAGGTAATAATCTATTTGTTTTTATTTTTGCAAACATTTTCTTTGAATCAAATTTTTTGGGAGACTGGAGACCAACTTTAAGAAAGTCTAGAAAGGAACAAGTCATTGTATCTCGATCACGCATTGGTCATACAAGACTAACGCACTCCTATATACTCAAACAAGATCAACAACCACAATGTGGAACATGTCAAACACCTTTGATAGTTAAACACTTATTCATGGAATGCAGGTTTCTTGCTCACATCAGAAACCGTTATTTTAAAGCAAACAATATGAAAGATCTGTTTGAAAAGTCATCATCGAGGATATTCTCTCTTTTTTTAGGGAAATAAAATTATACCATAGAATATAGACATGAAACAAATCAATACCATACAACATAATCTCCAACACATTTTTAAAACCAATTATTAAAAAGTATAAATATAAATACATGATATGTATAACTTCCTAACCGTTAGGCATGACATAACCCCAGACTTTTACTTCATGTGTCTGCTACTCTAACTTTTACACACACACACACATATATATATATATATATATATATATATATATATATATATATATATATATATGTGTGTGTGTGTAATTTCTAAGATACACTGTATTATTATTGTATGATCCAGTATGTATAAATACAGCGAATCTTTAAATCACTAAAGAGAGCTCAATGTATAATAAACTTTTTAGATTATATACAGAGCAATATTTATCATAGAAAGGAAGAACTCAACACCGTAATTCCATAATGAATTTATTTCGACCAAAATTGGGGCCTATATAAATCTAAGTTGATTTAATATAGCACCCCAAAATTCAGTCTCATCAGATGGGTATCAGTTTACTTTATATATATATATATATATATATATATATATATATATATATTGGTTAGGAGGTTGATTTAGAAGGCTATCACAATGCAGTTTGGAATAAATAAAAATAATAATACGGTAACAATGGTGTTGTGTGTTGACCTGTATTTTTATAAAAAAAAAATAAAAATACAGGTCAACACACAACACCATTGTTACCATATTATTATTTTTTATTTATTCCAAACTGCATTGTGATAGCCTTCTAAATCAACCTCCTAACCAATACATACACAATGCTTCAAGCAAATTATGAAACTCTCTTATAAAAAAGAAGGTCCGCAAAATGTATTATGTTTTCAGAAAAAAATGTTTAAATTCTTTTTATCTTACATATGCAACATGTAACCAAAAAAAAAAACCTTAATACTGCAAAAAACGAAAGACGTTAGAATATTCACCAACGTGGGCATTTCGCGCCATATATATGTCGGTATACATGAGACATGACCGACATATATATGGCGTGAAATGCCCACGTTGGTGAATATTGTAACGTCTTTCGTTTTTTGCAGTATTAAGGTTTTTTTTTTTTTTTTTTTTTTTGTTTTGTAAACTCATTTTGACTTTCCTCTCCGACCCAAACAACTACGGGAGTGAATTAGCTCTGATGATGATTTTTGTAAAATCGAAATATGGATCAGTATCAGCTATGATTATATTATAAATTGTTTTCTTCTTTAACAGCATTGTGTGATGTTTTCATTCCACCTTTTCTTACTCATATATATATATATATATATATATATATATATGCATACACACGTACATAGAGCAAAAAATTAAAAAAGTAAATCTGAGAATGAGAATTTGAATATTATATGTACTAGCAAATATATGCACCCTCCGGGTGCAAGTATTTGAATTTTAATGTAATGAAATATGTTAAATTTGAAATACTTTTGAAACTAAATAAAAATCCAAATAAAATGATTTGAAACAGAGGGGGTATAATCGAAGAATAGAACAACTTTGAAACTAAGTCTTCCATCATTTTTCATCACTCCCTCCTTTTATTGCTGAATTTTCCTAATTTAACTATTTAGTTAAATTAGGAAGTAAAGAATAAAATTACTGTTATTTCTTTATATTAAAGGATTTCTTTTAAGATTTATCCCCGAGTTTTTTGCTCATATTCTTTAAGAAAAAAACAAACAATTAGAAATCAATAATACCAAGCGCATATTTAATAAAATTAAACTTTTAATATCAATATGCAAATTAGCTTTCCTGTTCACACTGTAACCCGCTATTTTGTTGCATATATAAATACAATTGCATGTTATTAGAATGTAGATAAAGTCAAAAGTATTAATAAGGTATAACAATTTTATCAATAACTGAGGTTTAAATAAAAATAAATTCATGGTGAATGTGACACAAATAACTAAGGGAATTATGACTTGAGTAGTGATTTAGTTTCGGCTTCAGACAGACAAACACACAATCTCCATTATAATAAGATTTTCACTTTATTCCTAAAAATAAGTTTTCTATTTGTTAGGAATTAGTTTAAATGCAACAAATAAAAAATAAATAAATAAACGAAAGAAAGAAAATGTCTGATAAAATTTTCTTTCTTTTAGAGTTTCTATAATTATAGATAAGCATCATCACGAGAAAAAGAAAAGAAAAAAAAAAAGGATTTTTTTTGTTGCACCTGTCCAACTAAAAGGACAGTGTAGAGAAAGTTTTCCTATTTGTGTAAAAATCCTTTTCTATCCCCCCACCCCCCGAAAAAAAAAAAGATCTGCATCTTTGCTTTATGCTTTGTGAGTTTTTCATCTTCATCTTGTTTTTTTTTTTTTTTTCCGGATTTTTTTACCCCCCCCCCCAAAAAAAAACCCCCATAACATTTTTGCCATTTTCTATACTTTATATATATATATATATATATATATATATATATCCAAAGTATAGAAAATGGCAAAAATTTTATTTGAATACAAACAATAACTTGTTAAATAAGAGAAGTGAACTCGTTTCGAAATGTAGGCATTTGAACAAATTTTTACTGTGTCACTTACCACCTGACCCTAATTGATCCCTTAATTTTCGCTCTCCTTTTATTTATTTATTTAAAAAAAAAAAAAAAAAAAAAAAAAAAAAGAAATTCATCTGAACACCGCGTGCATTAAAACCAAAGCAAGTTTGTTTGATTATGTTGTTTTTTTAAATACAAATTTAACGTCATAACATTACATCACGTGAACACGATCTATCTCACATAAACGTTAAACAAGCCACAGTTTAAAAAAAACAATTTTTAGATTTATATTTTTCATCGCGTGAAAACACTTCACGTTTATATGAATGCTAAAAAATTACTGGTTTTTAAAATCTCAACCATTTCACGACTGGTTTTTAAGATCTCAACCATTGGACTCATCTGATGTTTGGATTACCATGAAACTTCAAGTTATGAGTGTAAATCCATAATATTACCATTGATTATATATATATATATATATATATATATATATAATCCAAAAGTCCAGTGAATAAATCTTCCTTACGACACAAGAGTTTTATTTAAAAGAACAAGCCGCAGTTTGAGAGCTCAATGTGTGCTCTTAATGTTAGAGTCACAGAACAAATATATAAGTAAAGAAATAACAAAAGACTTAGAGATTTAGCTTTATAGTCTATTTCGGGAAGCTTAGACAAAGTGTCTAACTCTCCCGACTCATCAGATGTGAATGAGTCGGGAGAGTTAAACACTTTGTCTAAGCTCCCTGAAATAGACTATAAAGCTAAATCTCTAAGTCTTTTGTTATTTCTTTACTTATATATTTGCTCTGTGACTCTAACATTAAGAGCACACATTGAGCTCTCAAACTGCGGCTTGTTTTTTTAAATAAAACTCTTGTGTCGTAAGGAAGATTTCTTCTCTTGACTTTTGGATTATATATATATATATATATATATATATATATATATATATATATATATATATAAAAAAATAGATAAAGGAAAGGAAATATAGAATGGATAAAATAGGATATTTTAATCAATTTTACCTACACGTGTTTCAGTCAGGAGTTTATCCATATGTACATTATTCAAACTATTATTATTTTTAAATAACCAAATGAAATGAAATAATAATAGAAAAAATGTAGAAATGTTTCGCACACAAAGGAATTCGACTTTCATCAGAGTAAATCCTTATTTGAAATGAAATTTTCAAATTACATTTTTTTTACATATACATATATATATATATTGTTTTATTGGCATATCACCCTTTATGGGTTATATAAGGCCACAGCCGTTCTTGTAGAAGAACAGTAGTGGTGCTATTTAACCCATAGCTGCAGGAAATATAACATAGCATAAATGTCAACTACAGTTGCATATAGCATGACAAAATGAATTTGACTATCGTCACAGGGTGAAAAAAGGGGTTAATAAAATGTATGTCTGTTTCCCATAAAGAACATGGCATATTGACCTTCATAGGTTATTTAATACCAAAGCCATCCTTGTAGAAGAACAGTAGTGGTACTATCTAACCCAGAGCTGTGGCAAACAAAAAAGGACGAGGGTAATAAAATGTATGTCTTCCATAAATCTTTTTCACATGTTTATCCCTAATCTGAAAATCTCTAAAAATGCAACATTTCTTTTTTATTCAAATTTTAGGCCTTTTTTATGGGTGGGTGGGGGTTGCTCAAATCTATTTAATAATAATAATAATAATAATACCAGTAACAGAAATAGCAGGGAGCTATAACCATTATATGATTGTATATATATAAGCCTGGCTTAATTTACAGGTGATTACCATGAAAAAGCATTTTAGTTCTGGCCAATTCTGAGCCTCTTCAAGAATATAAAGACAAGTTTTTCATGTATAAAGCCCATTTGAGACGCCATAAAGATTATCTGGCTTCAAATGAAGCAAGTCAATTGCCCTCTTTACCTTTTATTCCCCTTGTCGTCGTCTTCTTTTTTCGTAAGTTTAGAACGACCGCTATTATTTGAATCCGAAAATAAATCCAGGACCCTAAAATGGGACTCGCTCCTCTTAGAACTGCACCTGCAATTCACCCGGTTTATACCCACTGCTTTTAATTAGTTAATAATAATAAAAGCGAAAAAGTCATACGAGTACCAGCTGGGGAAGATTAAGAATAAAAATTTGTAGGGTTAGTTCAATGGTTATAGTCGTGGACAAGATACACAAGAGGTTTTCGATTCTAAAATAAAAAAAAAAAAAAAAGAAAGAAAAAAAGATTTATAAATTACATCATGACGATGTGGTTGGGGGCCCCTTTGATACAAGGAATGCAAAAATCTGCAGGGTCTTTGAAGCCAGGGCACAAGACCCCACCTTAAAGAAGAAGGGTAAGGAATGGTGTAAGAGCTTAATGGAATGGTACCCAAGAAATAACAAGTGTGGTAGAAAAAGCTCTGACAAAAAAACAGAGAATAAGAAAAAATGAATGAATGAAAGAGAGAAACAAATGAAAAAGGAAAATGAATAAAAGAGATGAAGAAATGAAGAAGGGAAATGAATGAATAAATAATGAAGTGAAAAAGGAAAAATGAAATGAAATAGATAATGAAGTGAAAAAGAAAAATGAATGAAATAGATAATGAAGTGAAAAAGAAAAAATGAATGAAATAAGAAATGAAATGAAAAAGAAAAAATGAATGAAATAGATAATGAATGAAAAAGAAAAAATGAATGAAATAGATAATGAAGTGAAAAAGAAAAAAAATGAATGAAATAGATAATGAAGTGAAAAGAAAAAATGAATGAAATAGATAATGAAGTGAAAAAGAAAAAAATGAATGAAATAGATAATGAAATGAAAAAGAAAAAATGAATGAAATAGATAATGAATGAAATGAAAAAGAAAAATGAATGAAATAGATAATGAAGTGAAAAAGAAAAAATGAATGAAATAGATAATGAAGTGAAAAAAGAAAAAATGAATGAAAAATAATGAAGATGAAAAAGAAAAAATGAATGAAATAGAGAACAAACAAATGAAAAGGAAAGTGAATGAAAGAAGTAAAGGAATGGAAATGAAAACTGAATGACTGAAATACAGAAGAAGAAGAGTAAGAGATTGTTGAAGCAATATTCCAGTTACCATCAAATTGACAGACAAAGCAATAAGCAAGCTGTAACTCAATACAGACCCTGCATTGTTGCAAGCCTACTGCAGAATATTGCTTGTACAGAGATGGTGCAAGAGCTTAATAGAATTGTACCCAAGAAATAACAAGAGTGGCAGGAAAAGACCTGCCAAAAACAGGAGAGATGAGATAGAAAATTATCTGAGTCATTTTGAAAAATGAAAGAAAAAAAAAACTCTGGAATAAACGTGTTGGATGCTAATGGGAATATTTTCAAGAAAATTAACATTTCATTCATGGTTGGTTGGTTGGTATTATGGCATCTTAATCCTAAAGTCATTATTTTCTTTTTCAAGCAATTATATACTTTCAACTAACTATTTCTATTTAATAATAATCATTTTCTAACAATTATATATCTTCAATTAACTAGTCCTATCCAATCTATTAATAACTAGAAGCAGCTACCTGGCGTCACCTGGGTAGAGGAGGATTTTGTAAAGTTAGTTCATTATTACTGAATCGTGAGTTGAATCCTCGTGGGATGCCCCATTTAATTCCCTATGTAAAAAATAAAAAAATAGACCTTGCATTGATCCAGCAACTTTGAAAAGAAATGTTAATGTCTACTATCTAAAATATTAAATGAAAAAAAAATCCATGCTGTTATCATTTGAATTTTTATTTTTTTAATTATCTTCACGAATATAAATCAAATCTCTATTATTTTTGCTCAAAAACCAAGCCCTGGTGATAGTGAATGTGTGTGTGTATATATATATATATATATATATATATATATATATATATATATATATATATATTTACTTTATCGTTAATTGTTTTATTTTCGAAGTGTCCTCTGGACATACATATACACACAATTCCCCTTTATATATGTACTAGCAGCAGCTACCCAGCATCACCTGGGTAGAGGGTTGTTTTTTTTTTTTTTTAAGTTAGTCCCGCAGATCCATTATTACTGAATCATGAGAGGAATCCTCGTGGGATGCCCTATTTAAATCCATATGTAAAAAAAATAGACCTTGCATTGATCCAGCTACTCTGAAAAGAAATGTTAATGTCTACTATCTAAAATATCAAATGAAAAAAAAATCCATGCTGTTATCTTTTTAAATTTTATTTTTTAATTATCTTCACGAATATAAATCAAATCTCTATCATCTTTTGCTCAAGAACCAAGCCCTGGTGATAGTTAATGTGTATATATATTGTTGTGAGGTTTTAAGGGGTCAAAAGAACAAAACGACGGGTAACAAAAGTAGACAAATGTATTAACAGAAAGTAGACAAATACAATAGAGAGATGTGGAAAACTACGTCCGGCAATAGAATATTGGCTTGCTCGCATTGGCTTACTCCTAAGCCACAATTATCCCTGTTATTTATAGTAACCTGTCGGCGCATTCCATTGGTCAATAGGGTGTATCACCTATAACATATATATATTTACTTTGTCGTTAATTGTTTTATTTTTGAAGTTTCCTCAAAAGTTAGGGTTAGTTTAATGGGCAAATAAATAATTTATCAGTCAAGAGTGGTTCCCCTTTGTTTATGTTAGAATTATAGGAAATAACCTTGTTTTTTTTTGTTTTTACTTTTCTTTTAAATTCTACTGAATAGAATGGCAACTATAATAACAATAAAAGAGTAAAAGAGTAAAAGGAAATAGAGTACTAATTAGAGTTGCCGGGGACCAGTATCGAAGCAGGAAAAAATTTAAGAAATAGAAATGAAATATAAAAAAATTAAAAATTAAAAAAAAAATTAAGAAATGAATAAAATAAATAAATAATAAAAATAAAATAAATATAGAAGTAAATTAAAAAAAAAATGAAAAACATTTTTTAATTACTATTTCTCTGAATGTTTGAGATGAGGCTTGAGGATTAGTATTATCTGCGTTATTCGGACTATTGTCCTCATCTTTATTGTTATCTACACAATTTCTCTGAATGTTTGAGATGAGGCTTGATGATTAGTATTATCTGCATTATAATAAATAATTTATCAGTCAAGAGTGGTTCCCCTTTGTTTATGTTGGACTTATAGGAAATAACCTTGTTTTTTTTTTGTTTTTACTTTTCTTTTAAATTCTACTGAATAGAATGGCAACTATAATAACAATAAAAGAGTAAAAGGAAATAGTACTAATTAAATATGCGCATAATAAGTAGGAGAAATATGCATGCAATTAAGTCATTAAGAGATTGGAATGAATATGAAGAAGCAGTGAAGAATTCAGATTAACAATTAATGGGATTCTTATGCATTTCATTTTCAAAAAGATAAAAAAAGAAAAAATAATATGAAAATATTTAAGAAATAAAAACGAAATATGAAAAATAAAAAATTTAAAAAAATAAAAAAAATAAATGAATAAAATAAATATAGAAATAAATTAAAAAATATGAAAAACATTTTTTAATTAATAGATAAAAAAAAAAATTAAAAATCAAAAATAGATAAATAGAATAGAAATGATTTTATTTGAGATAAATAATTTAATTTTGAGAGAGAGAGAGAGAGAGAGATCCTTAAAAATATCAGATAAGATTAGATCAATCTGTGCTACTCATGCACTGAGTTGCCGGGGACCAGTATTGAACCAGGAACCTTGCAATTCTTAGGCAGGTGCTCTACCGACTAAGCTAAACATAAAAAATGAAAGAAAGAAAAGATGCAAATGAGAGAAAAGAGAGAGGAAGGTGTGAGAGAGAGAGAAAGAGGAAGGTGTGAGAGAGAAAGAGGAAGGTGTGAGAGAGAGAGAGGAAGGAGACAGAGAGAGAGGATGGAGACAGAGAAAGAGAGAGAGGAAGGTGAGAGAAAGATAAGAGTAGTGAGACAGATAGAGACAGACAAAATGAAAGAAAGAAAAGATGCAAATGAGAGAAAAGAGAGAGGAAGGTGTGAGAGAAAGAGAGAGAGAGAGGAAGGTGAGAGAGAGGAAGGTGAGAGAGAGGAAGGAGACAGAGCGAGAGAGGATGGAGACAGAGAAAGAGAGAGAGGAAGGTAAGAGAAAGATAAGAGTAGTGAGACAGAGACAGAGTTTGAACTTGTTTATTACAATGTCACAGTCAAGCATGTTAGCCATTACGCCACAGAGACTCCCACAGAGAGAGGGAGGGAGGGGGGTATTTCCTATAACTCCAACCTAAAAAAAGGGAAACCACTCTGAATGAATTTTATCTGTTTATCAATCTACCCATTATTTTCCCATTAAACTAACCCTAAATATGTAAGATTCAAAGTGATAATACTTGAAGATAAAACTCCGACAAAGGTTGATAAACAAAACATTTTATATACAGCACAGAATAAACAGGGTACATAATACATAGAGGTGTACATGAACATACATACATAAGTAAATACAAAGTTACATGTAAAAGGATAAACATAGAAGCAACAGACATGAGACTAGGAATAGTCCATGCTGTAAGAATCACTTACAGTAATGTAAGGGGGGGGGGGCAAAGCCCCAACAAGAGGGGGGGGTAGACCAGAGTCTAACCCATAGTGTCTCGTAGGTCGAGCAGCAGCAAAGAGAGAGAGAGAGAGAGAGGTTCAAATCAGCCGCTTAAATACACCCGAGGCCCCTAGCGGGAACCAGCGAAAATAAACGGGCAGACAAATCTCCAGGCAAATACGAAAATAATGCCACAAATAAATAAATAATTCATCAGTCAAGCAGAGTGGTTCCCCTTTGTTTATGTTGGAGTTATAGGATATAACCGAGAGAGGCAACACACAAAGAAGAAGGAAGAAACACAAAGATAAAAAAGGATAAAGAAAATAGTGAGAAAAAATATGAGAAAATCTCTTCACATTAAGAAAAAAGAAAGAAATGATGTAATAATTTTAAACTTATCACAAGAATTTTACCACCCTGTTGGCCAGGGCATTATAATGCACCGACTGCACCTCTGCAGAGGGGTAAGACTCCCCCCAATGGGGCCACCTGTTGGCCGTGAGTGGTGACCCGTGATGCTTAAGGATAGAACCCAGGTGGTTGAGCAGTCTATGACTTGCAATACTCCACTTTGACCCTTACTTAGGCTTGACGGGCGGTCGGAGAGGCCCCCTCTGATCAATCGGCTGGCCACATCAAGCCCTAGCAACTATATGATTGCCCC
>CM042169.1:162761-226466 GCA_023376005.1 Doryteuthis pealeii
AAACTGCATCTAATGCTGAAGTTCAAATTCTGGACCTCAGTGGAATGTGGAGTACCCCTTTATAACCATTACTCCCAGGTCCACTCTGACCCGAAGTGGTAGCACCTGTTAGGGTCCTGTCTATGGATTAAAGAGATTTTTTTCTAAAAATGAGTTTTAAAAAAAAGTGTTTATAAAAATTTTTTAAAAAATTGAAAACCCAACAAGAATGAACAAAAAACAAAAAAATTTCTTTGGTTTAAAATAACCCAACAAGGGTTGACATGCCGTAAAATCCAACCAACCGAACCCTACCTATATTATACTGAATAATGATTCATCTACTGCACATCACTTGTGCCTCATTGAAAACTTCTATCAGATAAATTAAATTTCTTTTTTCTGTAAATAATATGGTCGTTTTTGAAATCTGTAATCTAACACCCACCAGTTTCTGATTCATCTCTCTCTCTCTCTCTCTCTTCTCTCTCTCTCTCTCTCTCTCTCTCTCTCTCTCTCTCTCTCTCTCTCTCTCTCTCTCTCTCTCTCTCTCTCTCTCTCTCTCTCTCTCTCTCTCTCTCTCTCACTCACTCTTTTCTCTCTCTCACTCTTTCTCTCTCTTCTCTCTCTCTCTCTCTCTCTCTCTCTCACTTCTCACTCTTCTCTCTCTCTCTTTTCTCTCTCCCTCTCTCTCTCTCACTTTCTCACTCTTCTCTCTCTCTCTTCTCTCTCTCTCTCTCTCTCTCTCTCTCTTCTCTCTCAGCTTTTTTCTTTTATCTCTTTTCTTTCTGATTTCTTTCTTTTCTCTCTCTCTCTCTCTCTCTCTCTCTATATATATATATATATATATATATATATATATATATATATATATATATATATATAATCGCTCTTTCTTTCTCCCTCACCTTTTTCCTTTATCTCTTTTCTTTCTGATTAATTTCTCTCTCTCTCTCTCTCTCTCTCTCTCTCTCTCTAGTGCAAATAAAGTGTTAAGTAATAAGCAATGAAATGTTGAATAAATTGTTCTGTCAAGCTGTGTGTGTGTCATTTATAATTTATATTAATGTTTTGACCTCAAATAAGACGAAGACTCTTTAATGCCTATCATGTTCCGTTGAATACATGCTGTTTGGATTCTGTGTTCAACTGGCATCTCGTGTGGTGACACCCCCACTGCTGAGACATATAGCATCATTGCCCTTCCCTTGGACTAATAATGGTCTTGTGAAGCTGGGAGAGACTTGCAGCATTTGGCAATTGCCTCGTCTTCTATGCCAGTGGTTTCCCAACCTATGCAATATGCTTCAAAAATCTATTTTTACATTGCCCAGAGGGTGTTTTTTATTTTGTACTAGTCTAAGCCATACTATAGAAATGCATTGCTACTTAATTTATTATAGAAATGCATTGCTACTTATTTTACTATAGAAATGCATTGCTACTTATTTTATTATAGAAATGTGTTAATGCATATTTTGCTATGGAAATACATTGTTTAGCCTTGGCTGGCAACCCATCTAGGACAAGGAAAAGTCAGATACATGTTCCCTTGAATACATACTGTTTGGATTCTGTGTTCAACTTGCTTCTGGCATCTCGTGTGGCGACACGCCCACTGCTGAGCAATATAGCATCATTGCCCTTCCCTTGGACCAATAATGGTTTTGTGAAGCTGGGAGAGAACTGCAGCATTTGGCAATTGCCTCGTCTTCAATGCCAGTGGGTTCCCAACCTATACATTGCTACTTATTTTACTATAGAAATACATTGCTACTTATTTTACTATAGAAATACATTGCTACTTATTTTACTATAGAAATACATTGCTACTTATTTTACTATAGAAATACATTGCTACTTATTTTATATAGAAATGCATTGCTACTTATTTTACTATAGAAATGCATTGCTACTTATTTTACTATAGAAATGCATTGCTACTTATTTTTACATTGCTATTATTATAGAAATGCATTGCTACTTATTTTACTATAGAAATGCATTGCTACTTATTTTACTATAGAAATGCATTGCTACTTATTTTTACTATAGAAATGCATTGCTACTTATTTTATTATAGAAATGCATTTAAAATCAGAAATAGAAATAAATTGCTACTTATTTTACTATAGAAATGCCTTGCTACTTATTTTACTATAGAAATGCCTTGCTACTTATTTTACTATAGAAATTCATTGCTACTTATTTTAATATAGAAATGCATTGCTACTTATTTTAATATAGAAATGCATTGCTACTTATTTCATTATAGAAATGCATTGCTACTTATTTTAATATAGAAATGCATTGCTACTTATTTTAATATAGAAATGCATTGCTACTTATTATAGAAATACATTACTACTTATTATAGAAATTCATTGTTATTTATTCTACTATAGAAATGCATTGTCAATGATTTTAATATAGAAATGCATTTAAAATCAAAAAGGAAAAAAATGTTTATTATAGAAATGCATTGCTACTTATTTTACTATAGAAATGCCTTGCTAATGATTTTACTATAGAAATGCATTTAAAATCAGAATAGAAATTCATTACTACTTATTTTTACTATAGAAATGCATTGCTAATGATTTTATTATAGAAATGCATTTAAAATCAGAAATAGAAATTCATTACTACTTATTTTACTATAGAAATGCATTGCCAATGATTTTATTATAGAAATGCATTTAAAATCAGAAATAGAAATAAATTGCTACTTATTTTACTATAGAAATGCATTACTACTGATTTTGACCATAAAACTACATTGCCACTTATTTTACTATAAAAATGCATAGAAAATCAGGAAGATGCAATTTTCTTAGATGTTTGTTTGTGATAAAAGTGCACATCTACCTTGATAATTCTACCAGGTGTGCACATATAAACACACCATTTAGATGTCTAAAATGTACGTTCTATTTATATCT
Organism: Doryteuthis pealeii; assembly: GCA_023376005.1. Lineage (NCBI taxonomy): Eukaryota > Metazoa > Mollusca > Cephalopoda > Myopsida > Loliginidae > Doryteuthis > Doryteuthis pealeii. Next base: position 165,683 of record CM042169.1, read on the forward strand.
ATGTGCCTCATTTAGTCCCTACCTATTTCAGCCTATTTTTACCTGTCAGCACTCATAAGTACATATGGCATAGGTGTGTATGTTAATATCCCCCGTATTAAATTCCATGTAAAAAGACCGTTGTCCTCCCCATATCCAATTCACATATTTCTCTCTACAAGAATGTCCAATGACAACTTCCTGTTTGAATGCCGTCTGCATCATAATCTTTTAATGATGATTGCAGAGAGCACCATCAACAATAAATCACATTTTAGCTAAAAAGAGGAGTGGTTTAACTATATATATATATATATATATATATATATATACCAAGCGTGTTGGTAGATCCTTGCGGAGAGAAAAAACCCGGCAGAGAGTTTGATTGTAAAAATATACTACCAAACATCAACCAGGAAGAAAAAAATTTTTGAAAAAAAGAAAAGACTAAGATATTAGTACCAACAAAAAATAATCTATTGGTATAGTATTTGGCCAAAAGGAAAAACAATTTATATGTATATATATGTATATAAGATATATATATATTCATATAACCGCTAGGAGAAGCTAATTTGTAAAAAGTGCTCGATACCTAAGTAGAGCCAAGTAATAAAGATAATCTACTGAGTCAGACGAACCTACTATTAGTTTCGCATAAAGCTCTTCAGGCTAATAGTAGGTTCGTCTGACTCAGTAGATTATCTTATATATATATATATATATATATATATATATATATATATATGTGTGTGTTTGGGCAGCATTCTTTCATTTATACATGTAGAATTAAACAAAAGACACATCTCCTGTTTAACAATTTTATTTTTGATCTTTTCTAATTTTCTGGCCAACTTTTTAATGTTTGGGTGGAATTGGTGGATAAGTCCACCAAAGTTCAGTTCCCGAGTACAGCACCTTAAATAGCATTCATGCTCCCGCTCTAATTACCGAAATATTCTAACAGAAAGTACACACATTCTGCACAAAGAAAAAAATAAACAAAAACTCCAAATACTAGAAGCTTTATACATAAAACAATACAAATCATTCTTAAACAAAATTAATTTCCAATACAGTACACACATTTTAAAATGCCTCTAACACCTTTCTCATCAATTCTTCTCCTTCTAGTCTCCACATTAATATAATTAGAAAAAAAAAAAACAAAAAAAAACTGGAATACATCACCCCTGATGATGGCACTTCAAAGTGCCAAAAGTACTCGGGAACTGAACTTTGGTGGACTTATCCACCAATTCCACCCAAACATTAAAAAGTTGGCCAGAAAATTAGAAAAGATCAAAAATAAAATTGTTAAACAGGAGATGTGCCTTTTGTTTAATGTGTGTATATATATATATATATATATATATATATATATATATATAGTAGGAGATGTATTTCGTTAAGCATTAAGCTCAGCATCATCAGTCATTTATTGATTATTAAGGAATCATACAAGTGGATGGGAGAGGGTGGATTAGGGGAAGGGGTCAAGTGGGTGGAATAGTTTTTGTGACCTCTTCCCCTAATCCACCCCTCTCCCATTTAATTTTTGTATTTTTTAAATCCCCACTAAGGCTCCCTAGTTTGACAATGTAGAAGTTATCCCCCAGATATCATAGAAACAATACAATACTCACCGTCGTAGTGGGATTCTAACTACTGTCGAGTTAGCAGACAAGAACAACATGCAAGCTGTAACTTAAATACAGTCCTTGCATGCTGATGTGCAGACTGATAGGTTAAAATGTTGTGTAGATAACAATAAAGATGAGGACAATAGTCTGAATAATCCAAGGAAATTGTTCTACCTCCCCTCTAGTCCGTAAAAGAATGGTTGTGTCTATCTTATAAATTACCTGTCAGACAGACAAGATGAGGAGTTAGTATGTAATGCGTTGAATCTATTTATTTGCTTTGCTTCTTATTCACTATTATTGGTCGTCAAAACATAGTTTATATGGCAAGCCCACCCCCCTTTTTATCATATGTGCTAGAAGGCGGTGGTGTCTACATGTCTTGGAATATTAAACTCTATCTGATGGTGACAGACATCACAAGGGAATGGTAGTACCGTTAGGGCCCCATCTATGGGTTAAATAGAAAAATGTATTTATAAAAAAATTGTATTATCCATTAAGAATTGATTTATTTAAAACTTTATCGGCATTAAATGACCCACTGAGGTTGATATGCCGTAAAACAAAACAAAACAAAACCAAACCAAACCAACTTGATTCGGCATTAAATGACCCAAAAAACAAAATGACCCGTAAAACAAAACAAACCAAAATTGGCCACCTTTACTCACAACACAAAAGAAATAAAACAAGCAAATAAAACCTCAGATTTCTTGACCACCAGTTCACTGCTCTGACCCATACTCACTAAACCTGCTTTGTAACACTTTTTTTACCTGACCTGTTATTAGAATCGTATTGCATAGCTGATCAGTCATCGACATACCTGGTTTTCTGACTTGTCTATTTTATAAAGATTTTTCTTTTCTTTTCTTTTTTTTTAAGGGATAGAAACACTGGTTGATTATAGACATTTGCTTACGTTAGTTTAGTTCAGCATGGGGTGGGGGGAATATGGTGGAGGTTGGGGGAAGATAATATGGAGCCAAATCTTCAAGTGGGGAGGGCCTGCTTACCTTAAAAATCAGCATTAAAATCTTTTGGATCAAGCAAATACCTTGACACCTGTAAAAAATACAGAAGTAACTTAGTCACTATAGGTTGAGAAGGCACTGTTTAATTAATATATATATATAATATATATATATATAGTTATTAAATAAACCTTTTAACTCCCTGCATGTATGCATTCGGTAATTGACTCGGTAACTAATATAATTTCCGCAGCCCTTACTAATCTATTTTAAATTTCTTGAGAATTTGTCAACAGAAGACATCTTTAAGGTATTTCTGCAGCTGATGGTAATCCCGGAAGAATACTTTAGGGATTGTTTAAAGAGTAGCCCTTACTAATCTATATTAAAATTTCTTAACAATTTGTCAATAGCAGACATCTTTAAGGTCCTGTCTGCAGCTGATGGTGATCCCAGAAGAGGACTTGTTTTAGAAGTGGAGAGATGTTAGGTTTTAAGTTGTGTGCGACGGGATGGGAGGGGGACACATTTTTTTATTATTTTATTTATTTTTTTATTTTTTATTTTTTATTTATTCCTATTGTTATTAAATAAACCTTTTAACTCCCTGCATGTATGCATTCGGTAATTGACTCGGTAACTAATATAATTTTCGCAGCCCTTACTAATCTATTTTAAATTTCTGAACAATTTGTCAACAGAAGACGTCTTTTAAGGTCAGATCTACTTCAAAAGGGGGTGATAACATCAAAAGACGTCCGAAAACATTATATTGACAATTATGTAGCATTAACAGTTGCACTGGTTTTATAGCTTGTCTTTTTTTTTCCTTTTCATTTTTTTTTTTTTTTTAAGACAATTTTCTTTGAGTCTCCATCTTTTTCTTCTGCTCCTTCTTCTTCTGCTTCTTCTTCTTCTTCTTCTTCTTCTTCTTCTTCTTCTTCTTCAGTACAGCTCGGCTCGGCATGGAACATATAAATTTCTGTTGGGTCTTGTCGCTTGTATGAATTCTCTTGAATAGTTATTGCTTGTTAAATGTTGTAATGTGAGATACTTGAATGAAAGTGCAGAAAAATATTCTTTTAATGTTTTTTCGGGTTCTATCTAAGTGTGCACTGAAAGTGAATGGCCCTTGATAGAGGATTAAAAATAGTCGAATATTACTCGATATTTGATATGTGTCTCTATATGTATAATCTTTGTCAGTTCATATGGTTCCCTATATGTGCCCACAGATGTTTTTGATATCAAGCAGATATACACAAACATGTATATATATATATATATATATGAAAAGGTGGAATGAAAACATCACACAATGCTGTTAAAGAGAAAACAATTTATAATATAATCATAGCTGATATTGATCAATATTTCGATTTTACAAAAATCATCATCAGAGCTCATTTACTCCGTGGCGTTTGGGTCGGAGAAAAATGTCAAATCAGTTCAAAAACAAAAAACCTTAATTTTGCAAATAAGAACGAAAGTTGTTACATTATTCACTAATGTGGGCATTCGCGCCATATTTACAGAGTAAATGAGCTCTGATGATGATTTTTGTAAAATCAAAATATTGATCAATATCAGCTATGATTATATTATAAATTGTTTTCTCTTTAACAGCATTGTGTGATGTTTTCATTCCACTTTTTCATACTCATACTGTCGGATTCATTTCCTTTCTTTTAACTTATATATATATATATATATATATATATATATATATATATATATATCTGATGAGACTAGGTGTATATTGAGTTCTGGTCGAAATAAATTTATAATAGCCAAATGACGGTTTTGTTAAGTTTTCTTTCTTTGAAAGTATAAATATTGCTCTGTATATAATTAATTTATTAGTTATTATACATTGAGCTCTCTTAAGGATTTGTAAAAATCCTTGTATAAATCTATAAGTTTGCATTAACATGAGCATGCATTGTGGATATACAGGAAATATTGATGATCCCAAATAGAATTATCCCCTACATACTAGTGAGTTGAATACTTTTACACCCACACACACACACACACACATATATATATATATATATATATATATATATATATTAAGAATGAAAAAAACACAGCTTTAAATGAGTTAAGTGGTGAGTTCCTCTTACATATCAAACACACGCAGTAACTCAAAAAGTTTAAAGAATATTCTCTTGCTACCTGAAACATACATCGTTTCTCAATGGGAACCATGCTCACCTTGAGGTCTGTTTCGCTGTCGTTTATCGCAAAAGATTTATACACACACGCGCAACCACACACCTAAAAAATGCACAATGCTTTCTTTTCGATACACACACTTACACAGTCCCGTACTCACACCGTAAAAGAAATATTTGACGTCATATTTCAAACCGTCTCCTTTTTTCAAACCTCAAATTTTAAACAGACTGAATAACAAGGACTACCACTCGCTTTTCTCGTTATTCTGTGATAAAAATTTTCTTATTACCTTCCATATACCAACAAATGCCCTGAAGATGATCTAATTAATAGATCGAAACACTGCAGCATCGGCCAATAAACTCACCACTTAACTCATTTAAACCTGTGTTTTTTCATTCTTTCTTAATATACTACATACCATCGGATTCACTTCCTTTTCTTCACATATATATATATATATATATATATATATATATATATATATATAAAATGGACACTCGTCGATTTTCGATGCATGAGTGTTCATTCGGTGAACAACCATCACAGTAAGTTGTTTATAGTGGTGAAAGTTTGTGTTGGACCATTCCGCACTTTTTGGCACGGTCGATAGAAAAGTATTGGTGCACAGGAATGCCACAAACCCAATCAACGACTGACCTCAGGATTTTTGAATTCAGAGTTTTCCTTCTCCTAGACTGGTTACCTACCCAAGGTTAAAGATCCCAGTCTGCCCTACTATTTCACCCATACCTTTCCCAAGGGTATTAGCGCTATGTGAAATGCAACCAGTCTTGTCTAGGATTTGAACTCGGGTTGACAAGTCCATTTCCCACGACTCTAACCATTAGACCATGTGCCTCAATAATATATATATATATATATAAAATGAATATATAGATAAAAATAATAATAATGTACTCAGCTGATTTTTTATTTATTTCTCTTCTCAGCTGTAAGTGGGCAGCGAGTGTTGACAATGACTACTACTACTGCTGGGATATATATATGTATATATATATATATATATATATATATATATGTGTGTGTGAATAAGATATAATGAAAAAACAAACGATGTTTACAACTGAAATAGGCTCATCAGAAGAGAAAGTGTGCAAACCGTTTCATATATATGTGTGTGTGTATGTGTATGTGTGTGTGTAGAATTAAACAAAAGGCACATCTCCTGTTTAACAATTTTATTTTTGATCTTTTCGAGTTTTCTGGCCAACTTTTTAATGTTTGGGTGGAATTGGTGGATGAGTCCACCAAAGTTCAGTTCCCGAGTACTTTCGGCACTTCGAAGTGCCATCATCAAGGGTGATGTATTCCAGTTTTTAAAAAAAAATTATATTAATGTGGAGGCTGGAAGGAAAAGAATTGGTGAGAAAGGTGTTATAGGCATTATATATTAATATAATTTAAAAAAAAAAATGGAATACATCACTCCTGATGATGGCACTTCGAAGTGCCGAAAGTACTCGGGACATGAACTTTGGTGGACTTATCCACCAATTCCACCCAAACATTAAAAAGTTGGTCAGAAAATTAGAAAAGATCAAAAATAAAATTGTTATACAGGAGATGTGCCTTTTGTTTAATTCTACATGTATAAATGAAAGAATGTTGCCCAAATACACACACATATATATATATATATATATGAATTTGTATTTATGATAATTATAGAAATATGCGAAAAGTGAAAAAAAACAACTAAACTTACTCAATCCTCTTCAGCAAGAGCAATATGCAATTAAAACAACGTTAGAATTTAAAAAAAAAATAATTTCATACTACTTCCCTGTTTTGATTCCCAGGTAGACGTCAAAATGAATTAAACTTTATTTTGCTGCCTGTCTGAGGATCGGAGACGAGAATGTTGGAAATGTTTGAGATTTCATATTTTGTATTATACAAGGTCTGTCAAAAAAATATCGAGATTTTTGGTAGTTTTTGACACATCTTGTATTCTGAAGAAAAAAAGTTCCATTAATTAATTTCTATCTTTGTAAATGTCACTTGGAAATCTTGTTTTTGACACACCTTGTATTCTGAAATTTACGTTACATATATTGTTCATTCCTATCTTGGTAAATACAGCTTCAATCTCGATAACTTTTTTGATACATCGTGTGTGTGTGTGTATATATATATATATATATATATATATATATAATATATATATATATATATAAGTAAAGAAATAAGAAAAGACTTAGAGATTTAGCATTATAGTCTATTTCAGGGAACTATAATGCTAAATCTCTAAGTTTTTTGTTATTTCTTTACTTATATATTTGCTCTGTGACTCTAACATTAAGAGCACACATTGAGCTCTCAAAATGCGACAGGTTTTTTTAAATAAAACTCTTGTGTCGTAAGGAAGATATCTTCTCTGGACTTTTAGATTTATATATGTATGTATACTGGAGAGAACATGGAGGGTTGGAAATATCGGACATGTGGTCGAATTCTTTCTAAGTCTGGCTATGTCAATCATAGGAAATCTCACCAGGGTCAATCCATACAAACTCCAGGAACAAACAATGTGTCTTGTGCTATCTGTGGCAAGGTCTGTAGGTCGGCTTCTGGTCTTAAGAGACATATGGTAGTGCATAAGCATCAAATTTTATCATCTGATTCATCTGAATCATCAGGAAGAATGTCCTTTCTATGTCATATTTGCATCAAACTTTGTGGATCTGCTGCGGGTTTGATGAGTTATTTGAGGGCTCATGCAAGGAAGGGTTCTGGTAGGGGAGTTGTGCGATTGTGAGGGCAGGCAATGATCTCTAAAGATTATGCTATTGCTTGCTATATATATATATATATATATGGAGAAGGAGAGAGAGATAGAGAGAGAAGGAGAGAGAGATAGAGAGAGAAGGGGAGAGAGATGGGAGATAGAGAGAGAAGGGAGAGAGATGAGATAGAGAGAGATGGAGATAGAGAGAGGGAGAGATATAGAGATAGAGGGGGAGAGAGATGGAGATAGAGGAGAGAGATGGAGATAGAGGGGAAGAGATGGAGATAGAGAGAGAAGAGAGAGAAGGAGATGGAGATAGAGAGATGGAGATAGAGAGAGAAGGGGAGAGAGATGGAGATAGAGAGAGAAGGAGAAGATGGAGATAGAGAGAGGAGAGAGGAGAGGGAGATAGAGGAGAGAGATGGAGAGAGAGAAATGGAAAGATGGAGAGAGAGAAGAGAGAGAGAGAGAAGGAGAGAGAGTTACGAGTAAGGAAATGAATCCTCGTTGCAGAATCGTGTATATTAAATGAAATTTCTTCTTTCTTTCTTTCTTTCCGATGACACTAAGTAATATATAAAAAAAGATCCTCTGCCGAAAGGGAAAAATGATCTCATGCCAAAAATTAAGATGCAAATTTATGGATAAGTTTTCAATTTAATGTAAATAACATATTTACCTAACGCCTTGTGCTTCTCATTACATGTGTACCCCCAGGAGGTGGGGGGTCAAAGATTACGTACTGGACATGTGTGCCAAAAAAGGGGGGTGGGGGTCTCGTAATGAAAAATTGTGATATTGTAAAAAGTACCTGGTAGCTATTACTTAAAGCATAACCATTTATTATCTAGATGTAGATATATAAGTAATTTATTTATATCTTATTATAATGGAGATTCAGGGTCTGTCTGTAACTACATCACAATACCCTCAAGAATTGCGTAAGTTTATCAATGAGTATGTAATTTATTGTCAAAATCATTAATTCAGAGAATAAATCCTATTTATCAACAATGTCTATGAAAATCTGAATTAGATTTGTCACAATACCCTCAGGAATTGCATATGTTTATCAATGAGTAATTAATTCATTGTCATAATCATTAATAAAGTAAGTAAAGTAAAGTCGACGGGGCGGCCTAAAGTCGGTATCAGCCAGTCAGCGAGGGAGTCTATCCCCTTTTCAATAACGCTAGACCAAGTAGATTGTTTTAGCATCTGAGGTGGAGCGCCACACCTACCATCAGCTCCTTACTTTACCGCACAGATCCCTGTGCTACTCATACGCTGAGTTGGCGGGGACCGGTATCGAACTAGGAACCTTGTGGTTTCTAGCCGAACGCTCTACCGACTGAGCTAACCCAGCCCATATGAATCATTAATACATAGCATAAATTTTATTTATTAACGATGTCTCTATGAAAATCTGAGTTAGATTTTCTTCAAAACAGCCCATGTTATTAGTGTATTTAAAATCCTGCAATGTGTCTTATATATCACTAAGAAATGAAGGTTTACATAATTTATGGTGTGTTTAATTTGCATACTGGTTTTAACAAAACTGGGTTTAATGAATAATTATTCAATGTTATTGATCTCTAATATTTATTCTTCAGTATTAAAATAAGTAATCTTTTTACATGCATTCTTATTTAATTTCGTTAGTCTATTTTTCTGACTCAAGGGAGATAAGTTTTTTGGACCATATGACCTTTTGCGATCTCGATTCATAAGGACATTTTTTTTATTATACGTCAAAATCCGGTTGTTTGTTAGGGGTTAGGGTTATGGGTTAGTTTTATAATAAAAAAAACCCTCTAAAAATCGTCTGTTAACAAACAACCACATTTTGACGGTGTAAATGAAAAACATATCCTTATGAATCGAGATCGCAAAAGGGGTGCCTAAAGGTCATATGGTCCAGTTTTTTTTAATTGTTCACTTTTAAAACAATAACCAAAAATTAGGGAATTGTTCAATTTTAATGAAATTCTTGCTAGTCTAGTTAATAAATCAAAATAATTCATAATAAATTATTTTTATTTATTTATTTATTTTTTTAAATGCATGCCATTGTTTCCTTTTTTTCTATCAACTTTAAATTTTAACTTAACTACTCAAGTCATTTTATAATTTGACTAGCAGCGGCTACCCGGTGTGGCCTGGTTAGAGGGGGATTTTAAAAAGTTAGTCCCGCAGATCAATTATTACTTAATCATGAGTTGAATCCTTGTGTTGATGCCCCATTTAAATCTCTATGTAAAAAAAAAAGACCATGCATTGATCCAGCTACTCTGAAAAGAAATGTTAATGTCTACTATCTAAAATATTAAATGAAAAAAATCCATGCTGTTATCATTTAAATTTTATTTTTTAATAATCTTCACGAATATAAATCGAATGTCTATTATTTTTGCTCAAAAACCAAGCCCTGGTGATATTTAATGTGTATATATATTTACTTCGTCGTTAATTGTTTTATTTTTGAAGTTTCTTCTGGACATACACATACACACAATGCGAAATATTCTGATACCATTTAAATTTAAATATCATGTTAAGCTTACTAAATCCTCATGGACTTGACTACGGAATCAATCCATTGAACGAAATTGACTGATAAACATTTGAAAGTAATTCTCTTGATTGGATGTAGCAATTCCAAACCAAACATTGACGATATCTTGAAAGGCAAAGTTCAGTTTCACAAATCTCACTAAACCATTCTGCTAATGGTGCGTTCTTTGATAATGTTTTGAAAATGAATATGTTGGTTAAATTTGTTTTTGTGCATCTTACGCCACTCGTCCATGAATATAACATGGAAAGATAGATTTTGTTTTACATCTTTTTCTCAGAGCTTTTGTTGTGGCTAGCAAATATTGAACACATTAGTATATCTAACTTAGGCAACTCTTTCGGTGTTTTTTAAATAAATAATATATATATATATATATATAATATATATATATATATATATATATATATATATGTGTGTGTGTGTAAGTAAGTAAAGTCGTCAGGGTGGCCTAGAGTTGGTATCAGCCAATCAGCGAGGGAGTCTATCCCGTTTTCACTAGTGCTAGACCAAGGAGATTGTTTTTGCATCTGAGGTAGAGCGCTACATATACCATCAGCTACTTACTTTACCGCACAGATCCCTGTGCTACTCATAAGAGACTTGGTGAGATGCCAGTATTGAACTAAGAACCTTACACTGTCATAAAAAAAAAATATATATATATGTGTGTGTGGACAAATGTAGTAAGTAAAGTCGTTGGGGTGGCCTAGAGTCAGTATCAGCCATTCAGCAAGGGAGTCTATCCCCTTTTCACTAGCACGACCAAGGAAATTATTTTTGCATCATCCCTGTGCTACTCATAAGAGAGTTGGTGAGGACCAGTATCGAACTAGTAACCTTGTTGTTTTTAGCCGAACGCTCATACACACGTATATGTATATGTATGTATATATATATATATATATATATATATATATATATATATATACACGCATATATACATACACGCATATATATATATATATACATACACACATATATATACATATATGTATATATATATATATATATATATAGCTAAGTACCTACTCAAACCATACATGTATTTATTTCTCGATGTTTTTCTGATAAATTATGCTAATAAACATCATATTTGGATTTAGTCTTTACCACCCACCCCCACCCCACACACCCCAAAAATAATGGCGTGATTTTAAAAAAGATAATTTTTTTTTTCTAAAAAGATAATCATTCTCATATTACTCTATTTGCAAGTCTCGGTTGAAAAACCTCATCTTGAGGTTGACCACAAAAACTCACATTTAAATAGAGGCACTCCCCCCCCATGTCGCAGCAGACCAATTCCAAAAATAGGGTTGGTTGCTTTTTGCGGCTTGTCAACCCTTGTTGGGTTATTTTATGCCAAAGACATTTTGTTTTTCTCTGAATGTTTGAGATGAGTCTATTTTTATACTCAATTTTTACACATTCTTTTAACTCATTTTTCCTATTCAACTCATAGATGGGACCCTAAGGGTACTACTACTCCAGTTCAGAGTGGACCTGGGAGTAATGACGATGAAGGGGTTCTACACACTCCTCAGAGCTCCAGAACTGGAACTTTACCATTTGATCCGCCCTGTCTGCTGAGGCGTTAGAATGCACCGACTGCACCTCTGCAGAGGGGTAAGATTCCCCCAAATGGGGCCACCTGTTGGCAGTGGGTGGCGACCTGTGATGCTTGAGGATGGAGTCTTGGTGGATTAGCAGTCCATGACCTGCAACACACCACTTAAAACCTTACTTACGCCAGACGGGCGGTCGGAGAGTCCCCCTCTGATCAATCGGCTAGTCACGTCAAGCCCTAGCACCTATATGATTGCCCCAACCCTATTGCCCTTATGGCAACACCCAATCCTTCTTATCATATGGGTGCTAGAAGGTGTGGCTGAGGGTCTACATGTCCTGGGAATGACGTTAAACTCTATCTGATGGTGAGGTTCCAGTTTTGGAGGTTTGGGGAATGTGGAGAACCCCTTTATCACCATTGCTCCCTGGTCCACTCTGACCCGGAGTGGTAGTACCTGTTGGGGTCCCATCTATGGGTTGAATAGAAAAAGATGAGTTTATAAAAAAAATTGTATTATGCATTAAGAATGAATTTATTTCACAACTTTGTCGGCATTAAATGACCCACTGAGGTTGATATGCCATAAAACAAAACAAAACAAACCTTTACCATTAGATACAGTTTAATATGTCATACCCAGGACATTCCACAAAAAATTTGCATGCAAAAGATGAGGAAGAGTTTGAAGACTAATTTTTTATTTTCTGTTATAAAATATTGGGCTGATAAACTTCATATTTTGAATAAGTCTTTAAAAATTACACCCTACTAATGGTCTGATTTTAATTTTTTTAAATTTTTTTAAAGATAATTTATCTTATATTAGCATCTTTAAAATTCTATCAGTCAAGAGTGGTTCTCCTTTGTTTATGTTGGAGTTATAGGAAATAACTAAAATTGTTTAAGGATTTAACCAAAAAGAAAAATAAATTTGCTAAAAAAAATTGTGTTGACCAATGAGGAAACATCTTTTTTTATTTATTTTTTATTTTTTTACCAACAATCAAAAAGTGAGATAAATACACAATTTTTCATTTTATTTTAATTCATTGAATTAGATTTAACCTTTTTTGATTCTCCATTTAATATTTACCTTTAGGCTTTTCCTTCCTTCTTTTTTGAAGAGTTATGACAAAATTCTTGGTTGACAAACCTATCTCGAATTTGACGACAAAACTCACATTTAGATAAAAGCCCTTTCCGTATATCACAGGAAATTGATTCCAAAAATATGAAGACAAGATGAGGAAATGACGTTTGAAAACTAATTTTTTTTTTCTGATAAAATATTGTGCATATTTTGAAGAAGGTTTTGAAAATTGCCCCTCACCCCTCAAATTAGATAATTTAATTATCTAAAAAAAAAAAAATTAAAAAATTAAAAATTTAAATCAGGCCTTTTTGAGGGGGAATTTTTAAACATGGTAATATTAGAATATCTTTTAAAGAATTTAAAAATAAAAATGAATTTTTTTTTTATATCATTTATTGGTGGTTGTCACCAATAAATGATTTTTTAAAAAATTCATTTTTATTTTTAAATTCTTTAAAAGATATTCTAATATTACCATGTTTAAAAATTCCCCCTCAAAAAGGCCTGATTTAAATTTTTATTTAAAAATTTTTTTTTTTTTTTTTTTTTTTTTTTTTAGATAATTAAATTATCTAATTTATTAATTAAATCAATTTGATATTAACATCTTTAAAAATATCCCCCCTCCCTCCAAATGGCCCGATTAAAAAAAAAATTTTTTTTTTTTTAAAAGATAATTAATCTCGTATTACCATCTTTAAAAGTCTCAGCTGACAAACCTATCTCGAGATTGACCACAAAACGCACATTTAAATAAAGGCAGTTTCCCCCGTATCGCAGGAAACCGATTCCCAAAATATGCAGGTAAAAGATTAGGAAGCGACGTTATCTATTGCAATAGGTAATGAAGCTGAATGCAACGTTACAGTTTCTTGGAGAGAGTGCACCAATTTCTGCAGATGCTCTTTCACCCAAATTGCTCCCGAGGCTGACGGGGTGGAGGCTGGGGTGAGGGGATAGATTTTCTCTTACAGAAAACAGAACGTGAATTTAATAAGCCACAACATCGGCCATATCCGATTCATGTGAAGTCATTCGGCTATATGCTAATTTCGAAAAATTTTGAGAGTAGGGAAAAGGCGCTGCGCAAATCCTAAAATGGAAGGAGACAATATAGAAAAGAATGTACTAGGTGAGTGTGCAGGGTCTCACAAAGAAAGAAAAAAAACACGAAAAATAGAGTCGAATAAATGATGGGGTAAAACCAGGAACTGGAGTCCCTCGGGCAATCTGACGTTGGAATCAACCTAATTTTGGCAACTCTTGAGGCAATACTGATGCCAGTTTGAATAACATCAGGTGTTGTGAAAAGGGGAGATCTGCTGCATGGGAAAGTGATGGTCTTTACATATATGGGCAGAGAGTCTTGGTTCTTTCATCTTTATTACTTACTTTGTGTAGGCTGGTGAGCTGAAATAGAATTTAACGAAAAGGACAGAGACAGGGAAGACCTTTATTATCGATCATCAGGTGTTGTGAAAAGGGGAGATCTGCTGCATGGGAAAGTGATGGTCTTTACATATATGGGCAGAGAGTCTTGGTTCTTTCGTCTCGTATCCTATCTCTCCAATAAAAGTATTATTTCGTGTGGGCTGGTGAGCTGGAATAGAATTTAATGAAAAGGACAGAGACAGGGATGACTTTAAAGTAAGACCTTTATTATCGGATCATCAGGTATTGTGTAAAGGGGAGATCTGCTGCATGGGAAAGTGATGGTCTTTACATATATGGGGAGAGAGTCTTGGTTCCAAGTGTCTTGTATCCTATCCTTCCAATAAAAGTATTACTTACTTCGTGTGGGCTGGTGAGCTGAAATAGAATTTAACGAAAAGGACAGAGATAGGGATGACTTTAAAGTAAGACCTTTATTATCGGATTATCAGGGGAGATAATGAAAAAGGGAGATCTGCTGCATGGGAAAGTGATGGTCTTTACATATATGGGGAGAGAGTCTTGGTTCTTTCGTCTCGTATCCTATCTCTCCAATAAAAGTATTATTTCGTGTGGGCTGGTGAGCTGGAATAGAATTTAACGAAAAGAAGGAAAGGAACAGAGACAGGGATGACTTTAGAGTTATACCTTTATTATCGGGTTCACACTATTTCGTTGAGGGGATATATTTCCCAAACAATTCGATAGTTATTACCTCTCCAAAGTCTCTCGGTCCAAGCGTCTTCGAGACCTTTTCGATGCTAAGAACTTGGGGTTTTTTCTTGCGGTTTTTCTTGCGCATGCCCGGAGGGCTCTTCCTGTCCTAAGCCCTCTGGGAGATTGTGTTATTTTTTTAACTTACCAAGAAAATATGGTACAGCTGTGAAGGGGAATTTAGTAGGCAAAGAGTTAAAAAGCAATTTTAAGGATCAGCTTACTTTTGACGTTGTAATGGCTCTATCGCAGATATTGAGCACTGTAGAAGGAACAACTAAAGTTTGTTTATTTTCTTATATTACAAATAAGTTTCTGTTCCAAGTGCTAGCCATTTGCTTACCGCACAGAAAGGTGTGGCATTACTCTTTAAATGAAATTGCAATATATATATATATATATATTATATATATATATATAAATGGAACATAAATAACTTAGTCAGTCAAGTGTTCAATCTGGCAAATTAGCCCCACGGCATTTACAAAATATCTCCTTTACAATATAATCTGATATCCAGTATCACGATATGAAATTATTGAGTATATATGTATTTATGTATATGTGTGTGCATCTATCTATCTATCTATATATATATATATATATATATATATATATATATATATATATATATATATAATCCCATTCCATCAATTCCTATCCAGCCCATTTGAGCATGTGTGTGTGGTGTGTGTATGTGTGTGTGTATATATGTGTGTGTGTGTGTGTGTGTGTGTATATATATGTATGTCTGTGTGTATATGTATGTATATATGTATGTATGTATGTATGTATGTGTATATATATATATATAATCATTCCATCATTTCATATCCAGAACGGTTTTGGTAAATTCTTGGTTTATTACCAGAATGGAATTTCCTCTGAGTTCCTGACTTCAGATTCTTCCCCTTGTAATTTTTTCTCCTTTTCTCTCTCTCTCTCTCTCTTCCTCTCTCTCTCAAGTTTAGAAATCTCAATCCCCCTCTCTCTTTTCTCTTAATCTCCCTCCCTCCTCCTCCTCCCTTTCTTCTCAAATCCTTTTTCTCATCTTGTTCTTTCTTTCCTTCTCTTCTTCCCTTGAGAAATCTTCCTGCCTTTCCCTTCCTTGTTTCCTCTGGGGATCTTATGTACCTCCCCATTTCTGAAAATATTTGGCCTTTTCCCTTACTCTATTGGAAATCTATTTTTTCCAATTCTGTTTTCTACATTCTCTTCACCCTTCCATAGATTTTCTTTTCTTTTTCTCTTTCTCTTTCTATTCATGGGGGAGAGATCTTTGTGGTGTAGTGGATAACATGATGGACTGTGACATCATAGTAAGTGAGTTCAAACTTCAATCACGTTATTACATTCGCTTCTCAAGTCCTGTTTCTCATCTTTTTCTTTTTTTTCTTTCCGATCTTCTTTCCTTTCTTTCTTTCTCTTCTTTCCTTGGGAAATCTTCCTGCCTTTCTTTTCCTCTGGGGATCTTCTGTGCCTCCCCATTTCTGAAAATATTTGGCCTTTTTCCTTACTCCATTGGAAAATCTATTTTTTCCAATTCTATTTTCTGCTTTCCCTTCACCCTTCCATAGATTTTCTTTTCTTTTTCTCTTTCTTTTCATGGGGGAGATCTTTCAGGTGTAGTGGCTAAAGTGCTGGACCTTGACATCGTAGTAAGCGAGTTCAAACTCCAATCATGCTATTACATTCACTTTTGGACTAATACCCTTGGGAAAGGTATGGACCCCTCATCCCTCCAGCTAGGGGTTAAATAGTACCACTACTGTTCTTCTACAAGGATTATACTATCACCTTATATATATTGACTTCCATAAATACCATCTATCTTGGGGCCTGTTGGCAGTTGTGCTTAGCCAGTTGCTGTTGTTCAAACCAACAGTATACTGACTGACTTCAATATTGCCTTTCCCTCCCTTGTTTCCTCTGGGGATCTCCTGTACCTCCCCATTTCTGAAAATATTTGGCCTTTTTTTTTTTTACTCCATTGGAAAATCTATTTTTTCCAATTCTATTTTCTGCTTTCCCTTCATCGTTCCATAGATTTTCTTTTCTTTTTCTCTTTCTTTTCATGGGGAGAGATCTATAGTGTAGTGGCTAAAGTGCTGGTCTGTGACATTATAGTAAGCGAGTTCGAACTCCAATCGTGCTAGTACATTCACTTTTGGACTAATACCCTTGGGAAAGGTATGGACCACTCATCCCTCCAGCTAGAGGTTAAATAGTACCACTACTGTTCTTCTACAAGGATTGTTTTGGCATTAAATAAGCCATTAAGATTGATATGCCATTGAATAAAAAAAACCAAGCAGATCAAACCTTCATACTATCACCTTATATATATATATATATTACATTCACTTTTGGACTAAAACCCTTTTGGAAAATTTCATCAAAATACTAGACAAAACTTGACCTGTAGCGTCACCCATTCAGCTCTGGGTAGATAATTGGGATTAGGGAAAAGTGAGTTTGCAAAGTGAATTAAATTTTTTAAAATAAATAAATATGGCCTGAGAATTTTTTTAAAAAAAAGGAAAAAAAAAGGGAACGTTTGACCTAATTTAAATTTATTAAGAGCTAAGATGTTGGCTGGGTTGGCTGCTCATGAAAATTAACATACAAATCCATTTCAAATTATCTAATCTCTCTCTCTCTCTACATTCACTGAGAAAGTAACATATATAACGAGGATGTAATCAAGATATACATAAAGGGGGAAAGGTGACAGGCAGAATGTGAAGTAAGAGACGGGTCAGTTTTTGACTTAATTACAAATTACGACTAATTAGAAACAATTAAAATGGAATTTTTTTCCAAACGTAACTCAATCCTAAAAGTAAGGAATAATTAAGTATAACTTTCGTGTCATTAAACTAAGCAGTAAAAAAGCCTTTAGGAATAATTTAGTATAACATTTGTGTCACTTTAGGAAACAAACATTGATTCACTCAGCTTTAGTATGATAATAGATGAGACAATAATAATCTTATTATAATGGAGATTGTGTGTTTTTCTGTCTGTAACCGAAACTATATTACTACTCAAGTCACAATTCCCTTAGTTATTTACGTCACATTCTCCATGATTCTATTTCTATTCAAACCTCAATTAATAATAAAACTGTTTGACATTATTAATACTGTTGGCCTTACCTAAATACTAATAACATGCAATTGTATTTATATATACAACAAAATACCAGTTTTCAGTGTAAACGTAAAGCTAATTTGCATATTGATATTAAAAAAAATGATTTTAATAAAATATGCTTGTTATTATTGATTTCTAATTGTTTGGTTTTATCTTAATGAATATGAGTAAAATCTCTTCAATAAATCTTAAAGAAATTCATTAACAAGAAGAAATAACTGTAATTTTATTCTTTACTTCCTATTTTAACTAAATAGTTAAATTAGGAAAATTTAGCATTGAAAAACGGAAGTGATGAAAGAGTAAGTTTCAGTTGTTCTATTTCCGATTATACCCCCTCTGTTTCAAATCTTTTTATTTGAATTCTTAATTTGTTTCATTAGCCTTTCTGGTTTAATCTAATATTTTATTACATTTAAACTTAAATACTTGCACCCGGAGGGTGCATATATTTGCTAGTAATAATAATAAAAAAAAGTGTTTCAGTTTCTTCACTGTCTGTTTTGTTTATTATCCAATATTTTACAAACTGATGGAGGTGTTTGTTGTGTAATGGTTATCATTATAGGAAATGGACAGGGATGTGTGTATATATCAGGGCTTGACATTAACGCCGTCCCGGGGACGATAAAAATTACATCCGGGACAATCAATACGTCATCCGGGACAGTTTGCCGGGACGGTAAAATTTTTTCCTAAAAGTTAGTACTAAATTCCAATATTGGCCATCCAGTAATTGCTACTCTTTGCAATTTTCTAGCTATTTATGTTGTTTGGGGACAATTTTGTTGCTATATTTGTACATATTGTCCTCGTGTGTTTTCTAGCTATTTAGGGATTATTTTTCAATAAATGTAGCACTTTGAGTCACAAAATTTTTCTGGACACATTTTGATACAAATCTAGACCTAAACTAAAAAAAAGTATCAACTGTCGTCTATTTATTTACGTTTTTATTGGACAGGTTTGCAACTTGACTTGAACAAGTTTTCTTCATTTACCAGAATGCATTTTAGGAGGCGTCACAATTAGTTATAATAATTTGTAATAAATGCTAGCAGATTTGAATAAAATAAGTTATATTTGGACAAAAAATCCATTTCCTAGTGACTAGGAAATGGATTTTTTGTCCAAATATCCAGAATTATCACTGCTTCAGCTTTTCTTAATGTTTTATTACATGTTATTATGCTACTGATAACTGACAAGTATAGATGATGTTAATGAATTAAACAAAAATATTTTGATTTCGGAACGGTCCAAACCCCATTTGGGACAGTTGATAATTTTTGTTCGGACGGTCATGAAAAAAGTTAGTGTCGGGGCCTGGTATATATATATATATATATATATGTATATCAAAAGGATAGATGAGGTAGGTGTTACAATCTTATGGCCCATCCTTTAATCTTTAAGCAAGAGTGCTTGTCCAGCGGAAATCCTTGGTAATCCTCTGGTAAAGAATCAGTAGACGAATAGTAGTCGTATATGTAGTCTGTTGGGAAAGGTATGAATCCTACTCTCCCTCCAGCTATGGATAAATAGTAGGGCAGACTGGGCTCTTTAACCTTGGTTAGGCAACCGGTCTAGGAGAAGGATAACTCTGAATTCAAACCTGTTGAACTCCGCTTAAGAAATTGACCTTGTGTCACATCCTGCTCGTGCGGAGGGGTTGGTAAATATATATATGTAGTCTGTTGCCAATTAGCTTTCTTCCTCTTTTGCCAAAGAGTTCCTTCTACTGAAATACTCCAAGGGAGATAACTCATAATCTACATTGAGAACCTTCACAGAACTTTGAATCGAACCCAGTTGTTATTGGTTAAGAAAATCTAATCACCAATTGAGGTTCAAGTTCTAGCAGAGGTTGTTTGTGCATAAATCCATCCCTTCTTCCTCTAGGCTATGGGTAAGATAAGCAGACTAGGATCTCTAGCCTTGTTAGGATAACCCATTTAGGAGAAGGAAAATTCTAAAATGAAACTCCTTAAGATCTCATGGGCCAGTGTTGTAGAGTAAGGCTCATTACTTCCTGTGTCTTACATTGGACAGAGGGAAAAGGCTATTGCTGTTTGGGATTGGTATATGCTCCCATTCCGTCATTTCATATCCAGAACGATTTTTGGTAAATTCTTGGTTTATTACTAGAATGGAATTTTCTCTCTGAGTTCTTTTCTTGTACTTCAGATTTTTCTCTTTTTATTTTCTCTCTTTCTCTCTCTAGGCTTGATCTTATACTCTCTCTCTCTCTTCAGGTTAGGTCTTATTTCTCTCTCTCTCTTTCTTCAGGTTAGGTCTTATATGCTCTCTCTCTCACTTCAGGCTAGATCTTACACACACACACACACACACACATTGGGTATACCTATACTTTTCTAATATACAGGTACTCTCATAGAAATATCAACATCTTTTCTTTTTTTTTTAAATCGATTTAAAAATACCTTTAATATATTTTCAAACAGTCTCCACATGTTCACCATCCCGGTCAACATATGCTTAGAATCTCCCACGGGTGATTTAAAAAAAAAAAAAAAAGATGTTAATATTTCTATGATACTGATAGGTACACATCCTGCATCCCTGATGCATAAAAATCTAAAAGGACGCAGTAAAATCATATCCATGCATCCCAGTGTTTTTCTTTTTTCTTCCCTCTCCATTTCAAGCTAACTGTTAATACATTTCAATAGTTTCTATTAAAACAAATTACACAGGATAGGTTACAAGGTAGGAGTTAGATGGCTTTAATTGGGATCCATGAATTTTCCTGGGGACTCATTCAAAGCAAATATGTGCGTCCCATGACACACTAAATCAAAAAGCTATCATCATCACAGGACCTGGAGTGGTAGTAACTGTCGGGTTCCACTTATGGGTTCAATAGATTAAAAAATTTTTTAAATAAAAACAATTTGAGTACCCAACTAGAATGCATAAAACAAAAACGTCTTCAGCATAAAATAACCCAACAAGGGTTGACATGCCATAAAATCCAACCAACAAAAAATTGAATACCCATCGAGAATGAATAAAACAAAAACGTCTTTGGCATAAAATAACCCAACAAGGGATGACATGCCGTAAAATCAAACCAACCAAAAATTAATACCCAAAAAGAATGAATAAAATAAAAACGTCTTCGGCATAAAATAACCCAACAAGGGTTGACATGCCATAAAATCCAATCAACCAAAAATTGAATAGCCAACTAGAATGAATAAGACAAAAACGTCTTCGGCATAAAATAACCCAACAAGGGTTGACATGCCATAAAATCCAACCAACCAAAAACTGAATACCCATCGAGAATGAATAAAACAAAAATGTCTTCGGCATAGAATAACCCAACAAGGGCTGACATGCCATAAAATCCAACCAACCAAAAATTGAATACCCAACAAGAATGAATAAAACAAAACATCTTCGGCATAAAATAACCGAACAAGGGTTGACATGCCGTAAAACCCAACCAACCACCAAGAAGGAATAAAACAAAATGACTTCAGCATAAAATAACCCAACAAGGGTTGACATGCCGTAAAACCCAACCCACCACCAAGAATGAATAAAAACAACGTCTTCGGCATAAAATGACCCAAGGGTTGACATGCCGTAAAATACAACCAAATACACCTTTTTTGCTGATTTAAAAAAAAAAAAAATTTTATCATTTTTTCAAAAAAACTTTCAGGTAGTCTCTATTCCATTCAAAATTGGCTTATTTCCTAGTAGAGTAAAATGATCAAAGGGGAACCACTCTTGACTGATAAATTATTTATTTATTGATCTAATAAAAAAAAAAAAGAATACAAGGTTATGGTTTAGGGTTAGTTTAATGGGAAAATAAATAATTTATCAGTCAGGAGTGGTTCCCCTTTGATCATGTTAGTCAACTAGGAAATTACCAAAAATTGTCATGTTAAAAATTGATTTGACAAAAAAAAAAATTCTCCTGGATAGACTTTTGATTAAATTTAAAAAATAACTTTTTAGAAATCATTTAGAACCGATCAACTCTTAATAAACATTATAGCAAAATATTATGTCCCCCCGTTCATGCAAACGATATGAAAACGATCAGTCCTCCATATTGTCGACTTGTCTCTTACATTCTTTTCTCTTAAAAAAAAAAAAAAAACGGAAAAAAAAGCACAACAAAAAATGACACAAGTGACTTGAATCGTGAAACGGGAGATAACTTATTTATGGCCTCATAAAGAGTAGCCTCCCTTCCCAATTTTGTCGTCCACACAACCCCCTGTCAAAACTGATTGTTTTATATCCAAGACTGACTCCATTGTTCTTTTAAAAAAATCCGTTTATGGTTGATTAATTTTTTTTATCTTAAAACAGAAAACATGTATTAATCGCAGAAGAAGTTAACTTTGATCATTTTAATATTATCGAAATATTGATTATGATAAATTTAAATTATAAATCGATGATATAAAATTACAATATTCTGATATACAATGTTGGGTTATTTCCTATAAGTCTAACATAAACAAAGGGGGACAACTCTTGACTGTTAAATTATTTATTTATTTACTAGGAAAAAAGAAGTTTAATGGGAAAATAAATAAATAATTTATCAGTCAAGAGTGGTTCCCCTTTGTTTATGTTAGATTTATAGGAAATTACCCAATGTTGATTTTAACGTGGAAAGAGTGTGTAGTCTGATCAAATTTTCTGTTGTATGTATTCGTGGATAGGTCGTGGATAGATCAGACCCCTAATTTGTGGTTGTCAAAGTGGGTATTTGTAGTTGACCCGCAGATAGGTGTCATTATAATCTAGCCAGTTAAACAAGCTATTTTAACATAAAGCTTATCAAATATTCATCTTTGTTTCAAGACTTTGCTTATAAATATTAAATCTAGAATACTTTCACATAGACTAAGATGCATAATACAAACATACAACGTGTCTCAAAAAAGTATAGAGAAAGATAGAAATAAAGAATGAATGGAATGTTAATTTTTTTTTTCAGAATACTAGGTGTGTCAAAAAAAAGTACCAAGTTTAAAGCTGTATTTACTAAGATAGAAATGAAGAATGAATGGAACGTTTTTTTTTTTTTTTCAGAATACTAGGTGTGTCAGAAAAGTACCAAGTTTAAAGCTGTATTTAGTAAGATAGAAATGAAGAATGAATGGAATGTTTTTTTTTTTTTTTTTTTTTTTTTCAGAATACTAGGTGTGTCAAAAAAGTACCTAGTTTAAAGCTGTATTTACCAAGATAGAAATAAAGAATGAATGGAACGTTAATTTCTTTTTTCAGAATACTAGGTGTGTCAAAAAAAAGTACCAAGTTTAAAGCTGTATTTACTAAGATAGAAATGAAGAATGAATGGAATGTTATTTTTTTTTGTTGTTTTTTTTTTTTTCAGAATACTAGGTGTGTCAAAAAAGTATCTAGTTTAAAGCTGTATTTACCAAGATAGAAATAAAGAATGAATGGAATGTTTTTTTTTTTTTTTTTTTTCAGAATACAAGGTGTTTCAAAAAGTACAAAAAATCTCAATTAATCATTCCCACTTTGTTCCCTTTATTCAGTCCATTAATACTTTTTCTTGTCTTTTGTTGAATGCATTTCTTCGAGTTACGTCATGCATCATGACATCTTCGCGTGTGCGGATCGCGACTCGTCTTTCAAAAATATAACGCAGAACAAATACAGTTACACAAAAAAAAAAAAATTTTATAAAGATTTTTTTATCTCCTGTCATCTATAAAACATCCATCAATTTCTTCACCCCATAATACATCCTGATGAAGGTTTAAAGAAACCGAAACGTTTAAACATCGATAAATAAATTCATCCTATTTTTGGAACACTTGATTTTTCAAATTTCTTATATATATATGAAGTGAACAAACAATTTGTTTGAGATGGCGATAGCCGACAGTTTTTGGGAGATTATGTGCTTAATTAAAGTCATACCTAATTTGAGAATTAATTAGTTATAATTAAATGAATTAGGCGTGCATATCAGTTTAAATGTAAGGCGTAAACAAATTGAGAAAAAGTCAATCTCTGTATGTACATTTCAGCCTATTAGGCCTCATCAGCAGAGTTATAGACAGGACAGTGCTTTGTGCATGATTCAAACCCTACCTGCCAGGCTGACAGGCGGAGACTCTAACCATTACACTACTGGCCTCACCAGATTTTTCTCATTTATTTTAAACTGATTTATATATCGCATATATATATATATATATATATATATATTTATGAGTACACATTTACACAAAAAAAAAAAAAATTTTATAAAGATTTTTTTATCTCCTGTCATCTATAAAACATCCATCAATTTCTTCACCCCATAATACATCCTGATGAAGGTTTAAAGAAACCGAAACGTTTAAGCATCGATAAATAAATTCATCTTATTTTTGGAAAACTTGTAATTTTCAAATTTCTTATATATATATATATATATATATATATATATATATATATGTATATAATCCAAAAGTCCAGAGAAGAAATCTTCCTTACGACACAAGAGTTTTAATTAAAAAACCTGTCGCAGTTTGAGAGCTCAATGTGTGCTCTTAATGTTCGAGTTACAGAGCAAATATATAAGTAAAGAAATAACAAAAGACTGAGAGATTGAGCATTATAGTCTATTTCAGGGAGCTTAGACAAAGTGTCTAACTCTCCCGACTCATCAGATGCGAATGATGAATTCTTTATTACTTTAAAGGCATTTGAAAATAGATTTTTATTTTTTATTTTTAAAAATTTTTATAGTCCTGTGATATGAATTCCAAATATATATATATATATATATTTCTGAGTGTATAATTTTTTTGTCTATCATTATCTTATATCTAATTTAATGGTAAGTATTTTTGCTTCTATTTCAAATAAATGACATAGATGCTTGTCAGGTTAGTGACACAAAATACTTTTCTTTTTCTTTTTTTAAAATTCTGTGTGTGAGTGTGTGTATCAATGGCATTGTTTATGTGGTTGTCTTACGTTAACTCTTATTCCCTCCCCAGTTCATAAGTGACATTTCTCCTGTCATAGTGATAGATAGTATCCCTTCATAGATAACCAACAAGGGTTAAATGCCATAAAATCCAATCAATCAACCAATTTCTAAGCTCAAAGGTGTGTAGAGTACCCCTTCATAAGATAACCACAAGGTTGAAATGCCATAAAATCAATCAATCAACCAATTCTACAGCTCAAAGGTGTGTGAGTATCCCTTCATAAAGATAACCCAACAAGGGTTGAAATGCCATAAAATCCAATCAATCAACAATTTAACAGCTCAAAGGTGTGTAGAGTACCTCTTCATAAGATAACCCAACAAGGGTTGAAATGCCATAAAATCCAATCAATCACCCAATTCTACAGCTCAAAGGTGTGTAGAGTATCCCTTCATAAGATACACAACAAGGGTTGAAATGCCATAAAATCCAATCAATCAACCATTCTACAGCCAAAGGTGTGTAGAGTATCCCTTCATAAGATAAACCCAACAAGGGTGGAAATGCCATAAAATCAATCAATCAACCAATTCTACAGCTCAAAGGTGTTGTAGAGTATCCCTTCATAAGATAACCCAACAAGGGTTGAAATGCCATAAATCCAATCAATCAAACATTCTACAGCTCAAAGGTGTGTAGAAGTATCCTTCATAAGATAACCAAACAAGGGTTGAAATGCCATAAAATCCAAATCAATCAACCAGTTCTACAGCTCAAAGGTGTGTAGAGTACCCTTCATAGAATAACCCAAACAAGGGTTGAAATGCCATAAAATCCAATCAATCAACCAATTCTACAGCTCAAAGGTGTGTAGAGTATCCTTCATAAGATAACCCAACAAGGGTTGAAATGCCATAAAATCCAATCAATCAACCAATTCTACAGCTCAAAGGTGTGTAGAGTATCCCTTCATAAGATAACCAACAAGGGTTGAAATGCCATAAAATCCAATCAATCAACCATTCTACAGCTCAAAGGTGTGTAGAGTACCCTTCATAAGATAACCCAACAAGGGTTGAAATGCCATAAAATCCAATCAATCAACAATTCTACAGCTCAAAGGTGTGTAGAGTACCCTTCATAAGATAACCCAACAAGGGTTGAAATGCATAAAATCCAATCAATCAACGCAGTTCTACAGCTCAAAGGTGTGTAGAGTACCCTTCATAAGATAACCCAACAAGGGTTGAAATGCCATAAAATCCAATCAATCAACACAGTTCTACAGCTCAAAGGTGTGTAGAGTATCCCTTCATAAGATAACCCAACAAGGGTTGAAATGCCATAAAAATCCAATCAATCACCAATTCTAACAGCTCAAAGGTGTGTAGAGTATCCCTTCATAAGATAACCCAACAAGGGTTGAAATGCCATAAAATCCAATCAATACCAAATTCTACAGCTCAAAGGTGTGTAGAGTATCCCTTCATAAGATAACCCAAAGGGTTGAAATGCCATAAATCCAATCAATCAACCAATTCTACAGCTCAAAGGTGTGTAGAGTATCCCTTCATAAGATAACCCAACAAGGTTGAAATGCCATAAAATCCAATCAATCAACCAATTCTACAGCTCAAAGGTGTGTAGAGTATCCTTCATAAGATAACACCCAACAAGGGTTGAAATGCCATAAAATCCAATCAATCAACACAATTCTACAGCTCAAAGGTGTGTAGAGTATCCCTTCATAAGATAACCCAACAAGGTTGAAATGCCATAAAATCCAATAATCAACCAATTCTACAGCTCAAAGGTGTGTAGAGTATCCCTTCATAAGATAACCCAACAAGGGTTGAAATGCCATAAATCCAATCAATCAACAATTCTACAGCTCAAAGGTGTGTAGAGTATCCTTCATAAGATAACCCAACAAGGGTTGAAATGCCATAAAATCCAATCAATCAACCAATTCTACAGCTCAAAGGTGTGTAGAGTATCCCTTCATAAGTTAACACAACAAGGTTGAAATGCCATAAAATCCAATCAATCAAACCATTCTACAGCTCAAGGTGTGTAGAGTATCCCTTCATAAGATAACCCAACAAGGGTTGAAATGCCATAAAAATCCAATCAATCAACCATTCTACAGCTCAAAGGTGTGTAGAGTACCCTTCATAAGATAACCCAACAAGGGTTGAAATGCCATAAATCCAATCAATCAACCAATTCTACGCTCAAAGGTTGTAGAGTATCCCTTCATAAGATAACCCAACAAGGGTTGAAATGCCATAAAATCAATCAATCAACCAATTCTACAGCTCAAAGGTGTGTAGAGTATCCCTTCATAAGATAACCCACCAAGGGTTGAAATGCCATAAAATCCAATCAATCAACCATTCTACAGCTCAAAGGTGTGTAGGTACCCCTTCATAAGATAACCCAACAAGGGTTGAAATGCCATAAATCCAATCAATCAACCAATTCTACAGCTCAAAGGTGTGTAGAGTATCCCTTCATAAGATAACCCAACAAGGGTTGAAATGCCATAAAATCCAATCAATCAACCATTCTACAGCTCAAAGGTGTGTAGAGTATCCCTTCATAAGATAACCCAACAAGGGTTGAAATGCCATAAAATCCAATCAATCAACCAGTTCTACAGCTCAAAGGTGTGTAGAGTATCCCTTCATAAGATAACCCAACAAGGTTGAAATGCCATAAAATCCAATCAATCAACCAATTCTACAGCTCAAAGGTGTGTAGAGTATCCCTTCATAAGAATAACCCAACAAGGGTTGAAATGCCATAAAATCCAATCAATCAACCAATTCTACAGCTCAAAGGTGTGTAGAGTACCCCTTCATAAGATAACCCACAAGGGTTGAAATGCCATAAAATCCAATCAATCAACCAATTCTACAGCTCAAAGGTGTGTAGAGTATCCCTTCATAAGATAACCCAACAAGGTTTGAAATGCCATAAATTCCAATCAATCAACCAATTCTAACAGCTCAAAGGTGTGTAGAGTACCCTTCATAAGATAACCCAACAAGGGTTGAAATGCCATAAAAATCCAATCAATCAACCAATTCTACAGCTCAAAGGTGTGTAGAGTATCCCTTCATAAGATACCCAACAAGGGTTGAAATGCCATAAAATCCAATCAATCAACCAATTCTACAGCTCAAAGGTGTGTAGAGTATCCCTTCATAAGATAACCCAACAAGGGTTGAAATGCCATAAAATCCAATCAATCAACAATTCTACAGCTCAAAGGTGTGTAGAGTATCCCTTCATAAGATAACACAACAAGGGTTGAAATGCATAAAATCCAATCAATCAACCATTCTACAGCTCAAAGGTGTGTAGAGTATCCCTTCATAAGATAACCCAACAAGGGTTGAAATGCCATAAAATCCAATCAATCAACCAGTTCTAACAGCTCAAGGTGTTGTAGAGTACCCCTTCATAAGATAACCCAACAAGGGTTGAAATGCCATAAAATCCAATCAATCAACCAATTCTACAGCTCAAAGTGTGTAGAGTATCCCTTCATAAGAAACCCAACAAGGGTTGAAATGCCATAAAATCCAATCAATCAACCATTTCTACAGCTCAAAGGTGTGTAGAGTACCCTTCATAAGATAACCCAACAAGGTTGAAATGCCATAAAATCCAATCAATCAACCAATTCTACAGCTCAAAAGGTGTGTGAGTATCCCTTCATAAGATAACCCAACAAGGGTTGAAATGCATAAAATCCAATCAATCAACCAGTTCTAAGCTCTCAAAGGTGTGTAGAGTATCCCTTCATAAGATAACCCAACAAGGTTGAAATGCCATAAAAATCCAATCAATCAACCATTCTACAGCTCAAAGGTGTGTAGAGTATCCTTCATAAGATAACCCAACAAGGGTTGAAATGCCATAAAATCCAATCAATCAACCAATTCTACAGCTCAAAGGTGTGTAGAGTATCCTTCATAAGATAACCCAACAAGGGTTGAAATGCCATAAAATCCAATCAATCAACCAGTTCTACCAGCTCAAAGGTGTGTAGAGTACCCTTCATAAGATAACCCAACAAGGGTTGAAATGCCATAAAATCCAATCAATCAACCAATTCTACAGCTCAAAGGTGTGTAGAGTATCCTTCATAAGATAACCCAACACAGGGTTGAAATGCCATAAAATCCAATCAATCAACCATTCTTACAGCTCAAGGTGTGTAGAGTATCCTTCATAAGATAACCCAACAAGGGTTGAATGCCATAAAATCCAATCAATCAACCAGTTCTACAGCTCAAAGGTGTGTAGAGTATCCCTTCATAAGATAACCCAACAAGGGTTGAAATGCCATAAAATCCAATCAATCAACCAATTCTACAGCTCAAAGGTGTGTAGAGTATCCCTTCATAAGATAACCCAACAAGGGTTGAAATGCCATAAAATCCAATCAATCAACCATTCTACAGCTCAAAGGTGTGTAGAGTACCCCTTCATAAGATAACCCAACAAGGGTTGAAATGCCATAAAAATCCAATCATCAACCAATTCTACAGCTCAAAGGTGTGTAGAGTACCCCTTCATAAGATAACCCACAAGGTTGAAATGCCATAAAATCCAATCAATCAACCAGTTTCTACAGCTCAAAGGTGTGTAGAGTACCCTTCATAAGATAACCAACAAGGGTTGAAATGCCATAAAATCCAATCAATCAACATTCTACAGCTCAAAGTGTGGTAGAGTATCCCTTCATAAGATAACCCAACAAGGGTTGAAATGCCATAAATCCAATCAATCAACCAATTCTACAGCTCAAAGGTGTGTAGAGTATCCTTCATAAGATAACCCAACAAGGGTTGAAATGCCATAAAATCCAATCAATCAACCAATTCTACAGCTCAAAGGTGTGTAGAGTACCCTTCATAAGATAACCCAACAAGGGTTGAAATGCCATAAAATCCAATCAATCAACCAGATTCTACAGCTCAAAGGTGTGTAGAGTATCCCTTCATAAGATAACCCAACAAGGGTTGAAATGCCATAATCCAATCAATCAACCAATTCTACAGCTCAAAGGTGTGTAGAGTACCCCTTCATAAGATAACCCAACAAGGGTTGAAATGCCATAAAATCCAATCAATCAACCATTCTACAGCTCAAAGGTGTGTAGAGTATCCCTTCATAAGATAACACAACAAGGGTTGAAATGCCATAAAATCCAATCAATCAACCAATTCTACAGCTCAAAGGTGTGTAGAGTACCCTTCATAAGATAACCCAACAAGGGTTGAAATGCCATAAAATCCAATCAATCAACCATTCTACAGCTCAAAGGTGTGTAGAGTACCCCTTCATAAGATAACACACAAGGGTTGAAATGCCATAATCCAATCAATCAACAATTCTACAGCTCAAAGGTGTGTAGAGTATCCCTTCATAAGATAACCCAACAAGGGTTGAAATGCCATAAAATCCAATCAATCAACCAATTCTACAGCTCAAAGGTGTGTAGAGTACCCTTCATAAGATAACCCAACAAGGGTTGAAATGCCATAAAATCCATCAATCAACCAATTCTACAGCTCAAAGGTGTGTAGAGTATCCCTTCATAAGATAACCCAACAAGGGTTGAATTGCCATAAAATCATCAATCAACATTCTACAGCTCAAAGGTGTGTAGAGTACCCTTCATAAGATAACCAACAAGGTTGAAATGCCATAAAATCCAATCAATCAACCATTCTACAGCTCAAAGGTGTGTAGAGTATCCCTTCATAAGATACCCAACAAGGGTTGAAATGCCATAAAATCCAATCAATAACCAATTCTACAGCTCAAAGGTGTGTAGAGTACCCCTTCATAAGATAACAACAAGGGTTGAAATGCCATAAAATCCAATCAATCAACCAGTTCTACAGCTCAAAGGTGTGTGAAGTATCCTTCATAAGATAACCCAACAAGGGTTGAAATGCCATAAAATCCAATCAATCAACCAATTCTACAGCTCAAAGGTGTGTAGAGTATCCCCTTCATAAGATAACCCAACAAGGGTTGAAATGCCATAAAATCCAATCAATCAACCAGTTCTACAGCTCAAAGGTGTGTAGAGTATCCTTCATAAGATAACCCAACAAGGGTTGAAATGCCATAAAATCCAATCAATCAACCAAGTTCTACAGCTCAAAGGTGTGTAGAGTATCCCTTCATAAGATAACCCAACAAGGGTTGAAATGCCATAAAATCCAATCAATCAACCAGTTACAGCTCAAAGGTGTGTAGAGTATCCCTTCATAAGATAACCCAACAAGGTTTGAAATGCCATAAAATCCAATCAATCAACCAATTCTACAGCTCAAAGGTGTGTAGAGTACCCCTTCATAAGATAACCCAACAAGGGTTGAAATGCCATAAAATCCAATCAATCAACCAATTCTACAGCTCAAAGGTGTGTAGAGTACCCTTCATAAGATAACCCAACAAGGGTTGAAATGCCATAAAATCCAATCAATCAACCAATTCTACAGCTCAAAGGTGTGTAGAGTACCCTTCATAAGATAACACAACAAGGGTTGAAATGCCATAAAATCCAATCAATCAACCAGTTCTACAGCTCAAAGGTGTGTAGAGTATCCCTTCATAAGATAACCCAACAAGGGTTGAAATGCCATAAAATCCAATCAATCAACCAGTTTACAGCTCAAAGGTGTGTAGAGTATCCCTTCATAAGATAACCCAACAAGGGTTGAAATGCCATAAAAATCCAATAATCAACCAGTTCTACAGCTCAAAGGTGTGTAGAGTACCCTTCATAAGATAACACAACAAGGTTGAAATGCCATAAAATCCAATCAATCAACCAGTTCTACAGCTCAAAGGTGTGTAGAGTACCCTTCATAAGATAACCAACAAGGGTTGAAATGCCATAAAATCCAATCAATCAACCATTCTACAGCTCAAAGGTGTGTAGAGTATCCCTTCATAAGATAACCCAACAAGGTTGAAATGCCATAAAATCCAATCAATCAACCAATTCTACAGCTCAAAGGTGTGTAGAGTATCCCTTCATAAGATAACCCAACAAGGGTTGAAATGCCATAAAATCCAATCAATCAACCAATTCTACAGCTCAAGGTGTGTAGAGTACCCTTCATAAGATAACCCAACAAGGGTTGAAATGCCATAAAATCCAATCAATCAACCAATTCTACAGCTCAAAGGTGTGTAGAGTATCCCTTCATAAGATAACCCAACAAGGGTTGAAATGCCATAAAATCCAATCAATCAACCAATCTACAGCTCAAAGGTGTGTAGAGTACCCCTTCATAAGATAACCAACAAGGTTGAAATGCCATAAAATCCAATCAATCAACCAATTCTACAGCTCAAAGGTGTGTAGAGTATCCTTCATAAGATAACCCAACAAGGGTTGAAATGCCATAAAATCCAATCAATCAACCAATTCTACAGCTCAAAGGTGTGTAGAGTACCCCTTCATAAGATAACCCAACAAGGGTTGAAATGCCATAAAATCCAATCAATCACCAATTCTACAGCTCAAAGGTGTGTAGAGTATCCTTCATAAGATAACCCAACAAGGGTTGAAATGCCATAAAATCCAATCAATCAACCAGTTCTACAGCTCAAAGGTGTGTAGAGTATCCCTTCATAAGATAACCCAACAAGGGTTGAAATGCCATAAATCCAATCAATCAACCAATTTACAGCTCAAAGGTGTGTAGAGTACCCCTTCATAAGATAACCCAACAAGGGTTGAAATGCCATAAAATCAATCAATCAACCAATTCTACAGCTCAAAGGTGTGTAGAGTATCCCTTCATAAGATAACCCAACAAGGGTTGAAATGCCATAAAATCCAATCAATCAACCAATTCTACAGCTCAAAGGTGTGTAGAGTACCCTTCATAAGATAACCCAACAAGGGTTGAAATGCCATAAAATCCAATCAATCAACCAATTCTACAGCTCAAAGGTGTGTAGAGTATCCTTCATAAGATAACCCAACAAGGGTTGAAATGCCATAAAATCCAATCAATCAACCAATTCTACAGCTCAAAGGTGTGTAGAGTACCCTTCATAAGATAACCCAAACAAGGGTTGAAATGCCATAAAATCCAATCAATCAACCAATTCTACAGCTCAAAGGTGTGTAGAGTATCCCTTCATAAGATAACCCACAAGGGTTGAAATGCCATAAAATCCAATCCATACCAATTCTACAGCTCAAAGGTGTGAGTACCCCTTCATAAGATAACCCAACAAGGGTTGAAATGCCATAAAATCCAATCAATCAACCAATTCTACAGCTCAAAGGGTGTAGAGTATCCCTTCATAAGATAACCCAACAAGGGTTGAAATGCCATAAAATCCAATCAATCAACCAATTCTACAGCTCAAAGGTGTGTAGAGTACCCCTTCATAAGATAAACCCAACAAGGGTTGAAATGCCATAAAATCCAATCAATCAACCAGTTCTACAGCTCAAAGGTGTGTAGAGTATCCCTTCATAGATAACCCAACAAGGGTTGAAATGCCATAAATCCAATCAATTAACCAATTCTACAGCTCAAAGGTGTAATGAGGTACCCCTTCATAAAAATAACCCAACAAGGGTTGAAATGCCATAAAATCAACCAATTCTAGAGCTCAAGGGAGTGTAGATACCCTTCATAAGATAACCCAACAAGGGTTGGAATGCCATAAAATCCAATCAATAACCAATCTCCTTTTCACTAGTGCTAGAATAGGGAGATTGTTTTTTTTTTTTTTTGTATATGAAGTGGAGCACAACACCTTCCATCAGCTCCCCACTTCACCGCACACAGATCCAAGCTATGCTACTCATGCGCTGAGTTAGCGAGGGGTGGTATCGAATCAAGACCCTTGTGGTTCTGTGGCAGATACTCTACCGCACTGAGCTAAACTGGGGTCAATCATATTGCCATGAAGTTTTGGTCAATTAGATACATCTTTGATTTTGATACATTTTCTGATAGAGGCTCTCTCTCTCTCTGTCTCTGTTCTCTCCTGTTCTCTCTCTCCGTGTCTCTCTGTCTCTCTCTCTCTCTGTCTTCTGTTTCTGTCTCTGCTCTCTCTCCTCTCTCTGGTCTCTCTCTCTCTGTCTCTCTGTCTCTCTCTGTCTCTGTCTCTCTCTCGTCTCTCTCTTCCTGTCTCTCTCTCTGTCTCTTCTTTCTCTCTCTTCTCTCTCTGTCTTCTCGTTCTCTTCTCTTGTCTCTGCTCTCTCTCTTGTCTGTCTGTCTCTCTTCTGTCTCTCTGTCTCTCTTCTCTCTGTCTCCTGTTCTGTCCTTCTTCATGTCTGTCTCTCTTCTGTCTCTCTCTCTTTCTCTTCTCGTCCTCTCTTCTCTCTGTCTCTCTTTCTCTCTTTCTTCTCTCTGTCTCTCTTTCTCTCTCTCTCTGTCTCTCTCTCTCTGTCTAGCAAAAGAACATTTTATATACCCCTGTTGGGTATATAACACTAGAGTTGTAGATACCCCTTCATCACCATTTTCAGTAACCCTCAAAAATGATAAAAAAAATGTCTTCGGCATAAAATAACATAACAAGGGGTTGACATGTCATAAAATCCATGGTGAAGTCCTAATTCTGGATCTCTGGAGAGTATGGAGTACCCTTCATCACCATTTTCAGTACCATCAAAAATGAATAAAATAATGTCTTTGGCATAAAATAACCCAACAGGGTTGACATGCCATAAAATTCAACCAAATGAACAAAACTTTTAAGATTGAAAATATCATTTTAATATTTTAAAAATATANTATGGAATCAGACACGTGATTGACAGCGATGTTACTATGGTAACAGTTTTGTTAAGATACACACCCATTTACCTACTTTCTCACATACACACACACACACACACACACTTGAAAAGAAAAAAGAATAAGAAATAAGAAGGTATATGCAGGTCATGGGTATAAGATTGTGGTAAATGTGTGTGTGTGTGTGTGCATGGCAAAAAGTTGTGTGGTAAATATTTTTGTGTGCTTTATATATACTAGCAATATATGCCCACTCGGGTGCAAGTATTTAAGTTTTAATGTATAAAATATTGTATTAAAATTAGAAAGGCTAATGAAACTAAATAAGATACAGATAAAAGATTTGAAACAGAGGGAGTATAATAAAAAATGGAACAACTGAAACTTACTCTTCCATCACTCTCGTCTTTCATGTTATTTTTTCTAATTAATTATTAGTTAAAGAGGAAGTAAAGAATAAAATGACAGTTATTTTTATCTTGTTAATGGATTTCATTTAAGATTCATTGAAGAGATTTTTGCTTATATTCATTAAAATAAAACCAAACAGTTAGAAATCAAAATACTAAGCACATATTTATTAAATTCGATTTTTTAATATTAATATGCAAATTAGCCTTCCCGTTCACACTGTAAACCGCTATTTTGTTGATATATAAAATATAATTGCATGTTGTCAGTATGTAGACATATTTAACAGTATTAATAATGTTAGACAATTTTATTAATAATTGAGGTTTAGATAAAAATAAAATCATGGAGAATGTGATGTCAATAACTAAGAGAATTGTGACTTGAGTAGGAATATAGTTTCGGTTACAGACAGAAAAACACACAATCTCCATTTAATAAGATATATATATATATTATTATATATATATATATATATATAAGTAAAGTCGTCGGGGGGCCTAAAGTTACGGTACAGCCAATCAGCGAGGGAGTCTATCCCTTTTGCACTAGCTTGTTTTGCGTCTCAGTGGAGCGCCACACCTACATCAGCTCCTTACTTTACGCACAGATCACTGTGCTACTCGTACGCTGAGTTTGCGAGGGCCGGTATCGAACTAAAGAACCTTGCGGTTTCTAGCCGAACGCTCTACCGACTGAGCTAACCTGGCAATATATATATATATATATATATATATTATATATATTAATACAGACACACATATGCATCTGTGTGTATGTGTGTGTAAATATTATGTGTTTATATATACTAATTCACCATACAGTAGGTCTTTGGGGATGGGCCTTCGTCCATTCTCCTGACATGGCCAACCTAACGCAGGCGTCTCTCACAGATAATGTGGCATGCTGTTCATGTTTGCTCATTCCAGCATATCATGTTAAATCAGACAGGTTTTCCAAATTTTAATTTTTTATTTTTACAAACGGTTGTTCTCATTTATTTACAGCAGACTACGGTAGAATATTCGGCTAAGAGCCTCCGGTTCCTGGTTTGATACTAGCCCTCACAACTCAGTGTTATGAGTAGCTCAGGGATCTGTGTAGTAAGGTGATGAGCCAATGGTAGGTGTGGCACTCCACCTCTGATGCTAAGAAAACAATCTCCTTGGTGTAGCACTAGTGAAGAGTGGATAGACTCATTGCGAATCTCTTCTTTTATTATTATTTATATTATTATTTTATAAAATTTTATTTATAAAAAATAAAATTCAACCAAATGAACAAAACTTTTTTATGGAATAATTTCCAAACAAAATTCTGGAGCTCAAGGGAGTGTGGAGTACCTTTTCATCGCCATTTTCAGTAATCAAGAATGAATAAAACAAAACGTCTTCAGCATAAAATAACCCAACAAGGATTGAAATGCCATAAAATCCAATCAATTCTAGAGCTCAAAAGAGTGTAGAGTACCCTTCATAAAATAACCCAACAAGGGTTGACATGCCGTAAAACCAACCAACCAACCAACCAACCAACCATGACACCATAAATGTCCTGAAGTTCATAAAGTTGATTTCCTAAAAGACAAAGAGGGGGTGGTGGAAAGGGAAGTGATTCCAAGAGTTTCGGCTGCCAATTCTTGACAGCGCCATGTAAGAAGAACACAACAATCAAGTGTGGGTCCGTCAGCAACAGACACAGCATCTTTAGAATATGGCACCATTCCAAACGGCAGTTCCACTCAAAGTCTGCAACTCTTGAGACTCTGAACATATTTTCCATCACAGCCAATAAAAGCGAGTAGGCACCACACAATGTGACCAATGTTTAAAATGTTGCCGTTATCTCTCACCTGGCTGGCAGGTTCTATTAATTATACTTTTGACATTTATATCAACCCCCCACCTAAAAAATAAATAAATAAAAAATAGCCTTAGCCTGCCCTGCAGTCGGCTGTATCTAATTTTCTTGGTATTTTTTTCCCTGTATGATGGGATATTTCAAAGTTCACTATATATTCACCCCAGAACTCTTTTCTATTCAAATAAAGACGGCAGGGCTGTTCATGTAGTGACTATTTCTTACAGTGACGGAAGAGCTGCTGTAAGCGGTTAGAAGTAGGCAAAGAGTTAATAAGATAAAGTTTGTACATTTTTTACATGTTTGTACAGTTTATTCATGTGTACATTATTCAAACTATTATTATTTTTAAATAACAAAATGAAATGAAATAATAACAATAGAAAAAAATGTAGAAATGTTTCGCACACAAAGAAGATTCGACCTTCCTTAAATCCTTATTTTTTAAAATGAAATTCGTTGGAAAGTGGAGAATTTTTGAAATGTTTGAAAAAAGAACTTTTTAAAAAATCACGAACATTTAAAAAAATGTCCACTTTCCAACGAATTTCATTTAAAAAAATAAAGATTTGCTCTGAGGAAGGTCGATATTTCTTTGTGTGTGGAACATTTCTACATTTTTTTCTATCATTATTATTTCATTTCATTTGGTTATTTAAAAATAATAATAGTTTGAATAATGTACACATGGATAAACTCCTGACCGAAACACGTGTAAGTAAAATTAATTTAAATATCCTATTTTATCCATTCTATACTTTCTTTCTTTTATTTCTCTTTTCAACATACCGTCGGATTCACTTCCATTTACATATTACATATATATATATATATATATATATATATATATATATATATATATGGTGATTGCCACTTCTTCACAGAATAAGGCCATTTCTACAAGTTCGGTTGTGAGCACGCGGGGCCCAGGCATCCAGCTTTGTTTTTACTCACTATCATACATATGAACCCCTTCCCCGGTTTCCTCTCATATGCAACCAAACATGACTGAGAAACCCAGCCTTCAACAGGCAGGCCCTGCCACACACATCACGTATATAGTCTGGCTTAAATGTAGGGAATGTGACCATAATGTCCGTCAATTGCTGCTTACATAGAGACTGCTTCAGGATGGAGTGATCATGCCGTCTTACCTCAAACCCCTTGTAGCTTCTCCAAGCTGCATGATTCGTAGCTCTTATCTATACATATATAAAGGGCATTTGTGTGTATGTGTATGTCCAGAAGAAACTTCGAAAATAAACAATTAATGATAAAGTAAATATATAAACATTAAATATCACCAGAGCTTGGTTTTTGAGAAAAATAATACAGATTTGATTTATATTTGGGAAAAGGATTAAAAAATAAAATTTAGATGATAACAGAATGGAATATTTTTTTGTATTTAATATTTTGAATAGTAGACATTAACGTTTATTTTCAGAGCAAGGTTGTTTTTTTTTTACATTGGGGTTTTAATGGGGCATCTGATGAGGATCCAACTCACGATTGAGTAATAATGGATCCGCAGGACTAACTTAAAAAAAAATCCCCCCTCTACCCTGGTGATGCCGGGTGGCCACTTCTAGTGTATATATCATTCTCTAATATATATAGTCCGGCTTAAATGTAGGAAATGTGTCCATGATGTCCGTCAATTGCCGCTTAAGTAGAGACCGCTTCAAGATGGAGTGATCGAGTTGTCTTACCTCAAACCCCTTGCAGCAATCGTAAACAGGTTTTCTCCAAGCTGCACGATTCGTAACTATTATATATATATATATATGTTGAAGTAAGTTAGTGTACTGTTGGTTTGAGCAACAAGCTAAGCACAACTGAACCAGTGCCAAGACAACTGGTACTTATGGGAATCCAGAATAGTCCACCAATGCATTTGGGTGATTCCATTCCTAGAGTCCTGATTGGCTGCTTGGTTTCTATGATGTTATGAGACTTCATAAATAACCTGGCATTTTGCAGTAGTCTTCGCAGCAAGACAGATTCGTATTTAAGTTACGACTTCTTGCTGCCTTTTCTTACCAATTCGACGGTTATTGGAACTAATATGATTATTCTACAGGGACGACATAGGAGCACCCAAAATTAATTCCATAGATTAATGATTTTCGTGACCATAAATCGAGGGTCGACCTATACACGAGTATTAAACAGATCGAAACACTGCAGCGTAAGCGAAATAAACATTACTCGTTTTATGAACTTGTCGAAGAGGGGCGTCATACCTTTCCCAAGTTTATTAGTCCGAAAGTAAACTCACTTACTACGATATTGCAGTCCAATGTGTTATCCACTACACCACGGAGACCCCCTTATGGAAAAGATAAAGAAGGAACCCTTGGTTTCATGATTAATCGTTTTCATAAGGTTCGACCTATACACGAGTAATAGGTTTTCAAGTTTGAGATTCATCAGCATGATGGGACTGTTAAAGTGAGTTAGCGTACGTTTGGTTTGAGCAACAAGCTAAGCACAACTGAACCAGTGCCAAGACAATTGGTACTTATGGGAATCCAGAATAGTCCACTCATGCATTTGGGTGATTCCATTCCTTGAGTCCTGATTGGCTGCTTGGTTTCTATGATGTTAGGAGGCTTCATAAATAACTTGCCGTTTTGCAGTAGTCTTTGCAGCAAGACAGATTCGTATTAAGTTACAATTACTTGCTGCCTTGTCTTACCAATTCGACGGTAATTGGAACTAGTATGATTATTCAACAATTATTCTGTAAGTCAATAAACACACGTCCCTACATCTATTAATAATGGAGATTGTCTGTATTTCTGTCTGTAACAAAAACTACGTCATAGCTCACTTCACAATATTCTTATGCTATATACACCCAAAATTTGAGTAAGCAATTTTAAAAATTGGTTTTTACTCTCGTCCCTTTTTTTTTTTACAGTAACAAGAAGTTAACTAAAAAGTTTACAAATAAATAAATACCTATGATTTTGTGTAAAATTGATGTGGAAAATATTCAAAATAATTGTTTGATTATTACATGCATTCAACATTTTATTTGAGAGGGACGGGGCTCAGTTTTCATTTCAAATTGTTTTATTTTTTTTTTTTTTACTCCTTTAATAAAATATGAGGATTTGTCTTACTTATGATACAAACCCTCTGACATTGAATTTTTAACTCCCACCCTCTCAGGCAATGTCTTTCAAAATTTATTTTTACATCGCCCGGAGGCTGTTTTTTTTTTTTTTTCTAGTAGATATAATGCCCCTTCCCCATGTGTTTTTTTGAAGATGAGATTCCAGTAAACCTAAAAGAACATAACTGCCACATGTTGCGTTTTCAAGATTTGTAACAATGTGTGCCAGACAGACAAACCTGACATATTATCCTTTTCCTATTGTTGTTGCTATCAAATTTCCGTTGTATTTTCTTGTCGAAAAAAAAAAATAACACACACAAGAAAGGCGACAATGTATCATTGTTTGATTAAAATGGAGAAGTTTCTTCCTGGATTTTATCACAGATCAAATCTTAAATTAGAAAATTGAAAAAACAAAAAAAAAATCAAAAAAACATTTTTACTTATATAAAATTTTGCAGCTGCACAAATATATGCATGTAATTTAATTTAATGATAACAATATCTATCTATCTATCTATCTATCCATATATAAAGGGCAGTTGTGTGAATATCCGGAGTAAACTTTGTCGTTAATTGTTTTATTTTCAAAGTAAATATATATACCCATTAAATATCACCAGGGCTTGATTTTCTATACATATATAAAGGGCAGTTGTGTGTATATGTATGTCCGGAGTAAAATTTGAAAATAAAACAATTAACGACAAAGTAAATATATATACACATTAGATATCACCAGGGCTTGGTTTTCTATACATATATAAAGGGTAGTTGTGTGTATATGTATGTCCGGAGTAAACTTTGAAAATAAAACAATTAACGACAAAGTAAATATATATACCCATTAAATATCACCAGGGCTTGGTTTTCTATACATATATAAAGGGCAGTTGTGTGTATATGTATGTCCGGAGGAAACTTTGAAAATAAAACAATTAATGACAAAGTAAATATATATACACATTAAATATCATCAGGGCTTGGTTTTCTATACATACATAAAGGGCAGTTGTGTGAATGTCCGGAGTAAACTTTGAAAATAAAACAATTAACGACAAAGTAAATATATATACACATTAAATATCACCAGGGCTTGGTTTTCTATACATATATAAAGGGCAGTTGTGTGTATATGTATGTCCGGAGGAAACTTTGAAAATAAAACAATTAACGACAAAGTAAATATATATACCCATTAAATATCACCAGGGCTTGGTTTTCTATACATATATAAAGGGTAGTTGTGTGTATATGTATGTCCGGAGGAAACTTTGAAAATAAAACAATTAATGACAAAGTAAATATATATATATACATTAAATATCACCAGAGCTTGATTTTTGAGCAAAAATAATAGAGATTTGATTTATATTTGTGAAGATAATTAAAAGATAAAAAATTTAAATGATAGCAGCATGAATTTTTTTTTTTCATTTAATATTTTAGATAGTAGATATTAACATTTCAGAGTAGCTGGATCAATGCAAGGTCTATTTTTTTACATAGGGATTTAAATGGGGCATCCCACGAGGATTCAACTCACGATTCAGTAATAATGTATCTGCGGGACTAACTTAAAAAATCCCCCTCTACCCAGGCGACACCGGGTAGCCGTTGCTAGTTTTCTAATAGAGCCTCTATTTAACAACCCAGCCCATATTCAACCACCCGGAGGAATTGCGAACCCTAAGAAACATCCTCTCTATAGGGTGCCAGTTCCCATTTGAAACTAATTCTCACGCATCAGTAATGCTGCATTTTTCAAGGGGTCAAGTAAACAGGTTATTACCCGTCAATAACTGTCGAGTAACTTTCCATTAGACCCCATCATTCTGAATCTAACGGACCCTATTCAAAATTTAGCTCAGTCGGTAGAGCGTTCGGCTAGAAACCACAAGGTTCCTAGTTCGATACCGGTCCTCGTCAACTCAGCGTATGAGTAGCCCAGGGATCTGTGCGGTAAAGTAAGGAGCTGACGGTAGGTGTGGCGTTCCACCTCAGACACTAAAATAATCTCCTTGGTCTAACGCAAGTGAAAAGGGGATAGACTCCCTCGCTGATTGGCTGATACTGACTTTAGGCCGCCTCGGCGACTTTACCTTTTTTACTTTTTATTATAATAATATGATAAAGAGTTAAGGGTCTAAACTATGGAAGAGAAGTGTAATAAGTAATTGAGAGTTACTTCCCCTGTTTTTTTATTACCTCCCATTTGTGTAAATCTTTAGCTTTCTGAAAGTGTATAAACTCCCAAGAAAACTGCAACTGTAATTCTAAGTAGAATAAAGCTTTCTCAAGTCTGACCGTGTGTTCATTTATTACATAAAGATTATGTAGAAAAGACGGAAATGTCCAGTGTATTGAGATTGATGTTAAAAA
Organism: Doryteuthis pealeii; assembly: GCA_023376005.1. Classification (NCBI taxonomy): domain Eukaryota; kingdom Metazoa; phylum Mollusca; class Cephalopoda; order Myopsida; family Loliginidae; genus Doryteuthis; species Doryteuthis pealeii. The sequence continues at coordinate 208,296 of CM042169.1, forward strand.
CCCAAATATTTCTGTAAGTAAATTGATGGCACTTAAAATTATAACACCTTAAGTGTTTCAATTTAGTCAAGAATAAAATGTATAGGTAATATGTTGAGTGCTAAATATATATATATATATATATATATATATTTGGCTACTTAACATCAATCTCAATATGCTGGACAAACACACACACACACACACATACATGTATGTATGTGTGTGTGTCCAGTTACTAAGTTTACCTTAACTGTGCCATAATATGAGGCACCCAGTGAGAATCCAACACACTAGTAATGCTCTACCCGGCTACACTGTTATTTACTAAGCTTACCTTAACTATGGCTCAAGACCAGAAATACTGGGCACCCAGTGAGAATCTAATTCACTAGTAATGGTCTACCTTGCTACAATGTTATTTACTAAGCTTACCTTAATTGTGGCATAATATGGGGCACCCAGTGAGAATTCAACTCACTAGTAATGCTCTACTCAGCTACACTGTTATTTACTAAGCTTACCTTAACTATGGCTCAAGACCAGAAATACTGGGCACCCAGTGAGAATCTAATTCACTAGTAATGGTCTACCTTGCTACAATGTTATTTAATAAGCTTACCTTAACTGTGGCACAATATGGGGCACCCAGTGAGAATCCAACTCACTAGTAATGGCTTACTCAGCTGCACTGTTATTTACTAAGCTAACTGTGGCACAATAAGGGGCACCCAGTGAGAATCCAACTCATTAGTAATGGTCTACCTAGCTACACTGTTATTTAATAAGAAGGTTACCTTAACTGTGACACAATCTGGGGCACTCAGTGAGAATCCAACTCACTAGTAATGCTCTGCATTTGTAATAGTCTACCTGGCTGCACTGTTATTTACTAAGCTTACCTTAACTGTGGCATAATATGAGGCACCCAGTGAGAATCTAACTCATTAGTAATGGTCTACTCAGCTACACTGTTATTTACTAAGCTTACCTTAACTATGGCTCAAGACCAGAAATACTGGGCACCCAGTGAGAATCTAATTCACTAATAATGGTCTACCTTGCTACAATGTTATTTACTAAGCTTACCTTAACTGTGACATAATATGAGGCACCCAGTGAGAATCGAACTCACTAGTAATGGTCTACTAAGCTACACTGTTATTTACTAAGCTTACCTTAACATAATATGAGGCACCCAATGAGAATCTAACTCACTAGTAATGGTCTACGCATTTGTAATAGTCTATCTGGCTACACTGTTATTTACTAGGCTTACCTTAACTATGGATCAAGACCAGAAATACGGGGCACCCAGTGAGAATCTAACTCATTAGTAATGGTCTACTCAGCTACACTGTTATTTACTAAGCTTACCTTAATTGTGGCATAATATGAGGCACCCAGTGAGAATCCAACTCACTAGTAATGTTCTACCTAGCTAGATTGTTATTTACTAAGCTTACCTTAACTGTGACACAATATGGGGCACCCAGTGAGAATCCAACTCACTAGTAATGCTCTACTAAGCTACATTGTTATTTACTAAGCTTACCTTAAGTGTAGCATAATGTGGGGCACCCAGTGAGAATCCAACTCACTAGTAATGCTCTACCCATTTGTAATTGTCTACCTGGCTACATTGTTATTTACTAAGCTTTACTAGACCAGAAATATGGGACACCCAGTGAGAATCTAACTCACTAGTAATAGTCTACCTGGCTACAGTGTTATTTACTAAGCTTACCTTAACTATGGCATAATATAGGACACCCAGTGAGAGTCAAACTCACTAGTAATGCTCTACTCAGCTAGACTGTTATTTACTAAGCTTACCTTAACTGTGCCATAATGAGGCACCCAGTGAGAATCGAACTCACTAGTAATGGTCTAGTAAGCTACACTGTTATTTACTAAGCTTACCTTAACTGTGCCATAATATGGGACACCCAGTGAGAATCCGACTCGCTAGTAATGGTGCATAGTTGTCATTTAGTTAAGGTTCGGTGAAAGACCTAGCGGACAAATTGCACAATAATATGATAGCTTATAAATAGCGTAAAAACCTGCACAGTGCATCGTGCAATGCGCAAAACAGCCAGGAAATATTAGATGTCGTGCAATATTTGAATGCAATGTAGATAAAGTTAGTTTTTGGATGATATACGAGGAGAACGAGCCACCCAACGCAGCACCCCTCCACCCCCCAAAGAAAAAACGTTTTTGGTGAAACATTTGATATACGATGAAATCCTGATGAGTAGATAAATTAGACTTTTTGACAAGGGACATTCCAAAATTAATGACAAGATGCATAAACTGCACGGCAGAGGAATGCATATGCTGCGCTTGTGTACGTGCACTGAATTCTCCAGCATGTTAGGTGTACTCTACCCAGGATAAACACATAAAATTCTGAATGAATTACTTAAATTGTTTTTTGCTCTATTACATACAGATGCGTTTTTCGGACAAGTGTCCTCAGCAGAATTGTTATTACTTACCGTGGGTTGCAGTAGTGTAGTGGTTAACGTACTGGACTGTTAATTGTAGTAAGCGAGTTCGAACTCCAGTTTTGTTACTACGTTCACTTTTGGATTAACACAACACGCAAAGTTTAATAAATTCAATCCATCTACAGTGATGCTGATAGCTTTTTAATTTGGTGCGTCCAGGGACACATGTATTTGATTTGAATGAGTCCCCAGGAAATTTGATGGGTCCCATCTGAAGTTGGGCATAATATGGGGCACCCAGTGAGAATCCAACTCACTAGTAATGCTCTACTCAGCTACACTGTTATTTACTAAGTTTACCTTAAATGTGGCATAATATGAGGCACCCAGTGAGAATCGAACTCATTAGTAATACTCTACTCAGCTACACTGTTATTTACTAAGCTTACCTTATATGTGTCATAATATGAGGCACCCAGTGAGAATCCAACTCATTAGTAATGCTCTACTCGGCTACTTTTGGATTAATACCATGCTCAAAGCTTAATAAATTCAATGTTTCTACAGTAATTTGGTGCATCCAGGAATGTATGTATTTGATTTGAATGAGTCCCCAGGAAATTTGATGGGTCCAAACTAAAGTTTCTCAATAAATTGTAGAGTTTTTTTTGTTTTTTTATTTATGAACAACTAAAGCCATCTAACCCCTTCCTTGTACCCCATATAGTGTAATTCGTTTCCAAAAGAATATTGAAATGTATTTACAGTTAGCTGGAAATGATGGGGAAAGAAAAAAAAAAAAAAACACTGGGATGCATGGGATGTTGTATACTATAAACCACCTGAAACCATGCAGAAATGTATCAATATAATTATCAGTGTTAATATTGAAGATATAGTGAAACAGCTAGGTTACTAGAGTTAAGCACCAATGACCCTGTTCAATACTAAGATGGGGGACCACTTTGGGACAGTGGATGCTGTAAATAACCTGGATGTGACACAAGGTCAATTTCTTAAGAGTTTAACAGGTTTGAACTCAGTTTTCCTTCTTCTAGACTGGTTGCCTAACCAAGGTTAAAGTGCCCAGTCTGCCCTGCTATTTACCCATAAATGGAGAGAGAGCAGGTGGATGCATACCTTTCCCAAGGGTATTAGCACTATATAAAATGTAGACAGCTTTCCTTCTCCTGGAATGGTTGCCTTACCAAAGTTAAAGAGCCCAGTCAGAGCAGGTGGATTCATACCTTTCCCAATGGTATTAGTGCTATATAAAATGTAGACAGCTTGCTAGCTAATATATCAATGTTGAAGTGGTCATTTTTGTAAACACGTCCCAGTCTATTCTGAACTTCCTGAATTGTTGTGGGGTCATTTCCGAACTGACCTGAGGAAGTTTCGCAGTTGGTGTTTTTGCATAATTAGCTAATGACGGGAATGTCACTGGGGGTTACTTGTTTAGCTTTAGTATAGTGGGCATGTCCCCATAGTCTTGATGCCCAGTGCCTTAAGCATTGCACGGTCCAGCATATGCAAACTGGACCTTGCAATCTCCTCACTAGAATATGTCTTGGGAATAAGTCTTGGCAGAAGCAACAGATATGCCTGCCTAAATAAAAATGTTTTTCCATCCAGCTAGGTTGAATCCTGTTCGCAGTGCCATGTTGATGTGAGTTAGTGTACTGTTGGTTTGAACAACAGCAACTGGCTCAGCACAACTGAACAGTGCCAAGACAATTGGTATTTATGGAAATCAAGAATAGTCCATTTATGTATTTGGGTGATTCCATTACTTGAGTCCTGATTGGTTGCTTGGTTTTAATATGATGTTATGAGGTTTCATAAATACCCTGTTATTTTGCAGTAGTATTGCAGCAAGATAGATTTGTATTCAATTTGTAACGGAGAACGAGTACCACCGTACTCATTTGGAAAAAGAGTGAGAGTGTCTTGCCTGTCGGAGTCGAACCAGCGCCCTCCGGAATGCAAAGAAATGAGATTTAGGTACTGGATGGATGCGAGGTGCAATTCAAGTGCCTGGATATTGGGACCTACACAGATCCATCCGAATGCACGAGAATTGTGCACGGGCGCGAGGGAGTCTATCCCCTTTTCAATAGCGCTAGACCAAGGAGATTGTTTTAGCATCTGAGGTGGTACGCCACACCTACCATCAGCTCCTTACTTTACTGCACAGATCCCTGTGCTACTCATACGCTGAGTTGGCAAGGACCGGTATCGAACTAGGAACCTTGTGGTTTCTAGCATTAGCTCAGTCGGTAGAGTGTTTGGCTAGAAACCATGATGTTCCTATTTTGATACCGGTCCTCGCCAACTCAGCGTTATGAGTAGCACAAGGATCTGTGCGGTAAAGTAAGGAGCTGATGGTAGGTGTGGCGCTCCACCTCAGATGCTAAAACAATCTTTTTTTTTAAAGACTTATTCCAAATATGCAGTTTATTAGCCCAATATTTTATAACAGAAAATAAAAAATTAGTCTTCAAACTTTTCCTCATCTTTTGCATGCAAATTTTTTGTGGAATGTCCTGAGTATGACATATTAAACTGTATCTAATGGTAAAGTTCCAGTTCTGGAGCTCTGGGGAGTGTGTAGAACCCCTTCATTGTCATTACTCCCAGTTCCACTCTGAACTGGAGTAGTAGTACCCTTAGGGTCTCATCTATGAGTTGAATAGGAAAAATGACTTTAAAAAATGTGTTTAAAAATTGAGTATAAAATTATTTTTTTTAATATGTATTTAATAACAATCTCCTTGGTCTAGTGCTAGTGAAAAGAGGATAGACTCCCTCGCTGATTGGCTGATACCGACTTTAGGCTGCCCCGTTGACTTTACTTACTTACTTTACAATAAATATAATTAGCAGTGTTAATATTAATTTCTGATCTGTCAAATATGTATTTACATGTTCATTTGAATATTTTCTTGATGAATCATTTTTTTTTTCATTAATGAATATGAAATATACACATGCAATTATGCTAATTATTGCATCAACAACTTGTAAGTCTCTCCATATATGTGTGTGTGTGTGTGTTTACCAACCCCTCCGCACGAGCAGGATGTGACACAAGGTCAATTTCATAAGCGGAGTTTAACAGGTTTGAATTCAGGGTTTTCCTTCTCCTAGACTGGTTATCTAGCCAAGGTTAAAGAGCCCAGTTTGCCCTGCTATTTATCCATAGCTGGAGGGAGAGCAGTGGATGCATACCTTTCCCAAGATTATGTAGGATGTGACACTAGGTCAATTTCATAAGCGGGGTTTAACAGGTTTGAATTCATAGTTTTCTTTCTCTTAGACCAGTCATACCGAGGTTAAATATCCCAATCTGCCCTTCTATTTACCCATAGCTGAAGGGAGAATAGTTGGATTCATACCTTTCCCAAGGGTATTAACGCTATGTTGAATGCAACCAGTCTCGTCCAGGATTTGAACTCGTGTCACAAAATCCATTTCCTTCGCCGATAACCATTACACCACGGGCGCCTCCAAAAATTATCATTATCCTCATAAGAATTTGAATAAACCCCATTAAAAAGAAACAATATTAAATACAAAATGATATTAAATCTATTAATAATGGAGATTCGCTTCCGGTTTTTGTCTGTAACAAAAATTACGTCACTGCCTACGTCACAATTACCAAAGTCGCCAATACATAGAATATAAAAATTATAAAAAAAATATTTCATGTTGCTCAAATTTAATACACAATATATTTTATTATCGTGACAAAAAAAATATACAAAATAGTTATACAGGATGATTAAAAAGTAACTCCCTATTTTAAACTATTTATAATTTCTTTATATGCAGTTACATTTTTCTCAATTTTATTGAGAGGATTTTGTGATTAATGAATATGAAATATGCACATGCATTTATGCTAATTATTGCATCAGCAACTTGTAAGTCTCTCCAGACACCCCCCCCCCAACCCCCCGGGGGGTGGGGGGCACACATCCAACCTGCCACAAATAATACTTACTTGCTCATTTAGATATTATTCGTTCATCTATAAAATTGATTTCAAAACGAATGCACTACTGACTGAGCTAGATTGGGCCCCATGGTAATGGGTTCAATACCGGTCCTCGTCATGGTATTTACCTCGTACCCCATTTGTACGGGTTTGGCACAAGGCCCTATTAATGTGGGAACATCCATAAACCGAAGCTCGTGAGTGGCGGATGAAAATTGTATTGATCCCATCAGCATTCCCCCTCAGGGCGGGGGGCTTAGGCACTGGGCAATAAACCCAGCCCTGCCCCTTTAAATCGAGGGCAAGTGTTGCCTGGGGGGATGACCCCTGGGATCAATGCCGTTAACACAGCTTTGTTAATCTGATCAGTTTGGAGAGCTGATGGTAGATGTGATGCTCTATCTCAGCAAAACAATTTCCCTGAACTAGTGTTAGTGAAAAGAGGTTAGCAGCAGTTTGCTCAAGGCTGTTTGCATTTCACATAGTGCTAATGGTATGCATCCAACTATTCTCCCTCCAGCTATGGGTAAATAGTAGAGAAGACTTTGCTATTTTGCCTTAGTAATAAAAACAACCAGTCTAGAAGAAAAACTCTAAATTCAAATTTTCTTTAGTCTGCTTAAAAATTGATTTGTATTGCTTTAGCTTTGGCTGAGGGGTTGGCTGTGTTGGCTTGGTCACATCAGGAGGATGGACGAAGGCCACATTTGCAAAGACCTTTTTGTTCTCTTTTTTCTTTATGTTATCTTGAGTAATGTCTCGAGTTTCCAAAACCATAGCTTCCGATCCATTTTGTAATAAAATTATTTATTAAATATCACATACACACACACACAAAGAGGCACAGACACAACCACAAACACTCACAAATACACACACACATACAGGTGTATGTGCAAGCAAACCCGCAAATCCACATATGAACAAACATATGTAGATGCATGTTATAATGGTTACCTTCGTGGGAAAAGAACTTGATAAGACAGTTCAAATCCTGGACGAGGCAGTTTGCATTTCATAAAGCGTTAATGACCTTTGGATAGATAAGCATCCAACTATTCTCCATCCAGATATGGGTAAATAGTAGGGTAGACTTTGTTCTTTAAGTTTTGTAAGGCAACCAGTGCAGAAGAAGGAAAATTCTTAATTCAAATTTGCTTTACTCTGCTTAAAAAATGACTTGTATTGCATCCTGACTAGCTTTGGCTGTGGGGGTTGGCTGCACTGGCCTGGTCACATCAGGAAGATGGACAAAGACCTACTGTATGGCGAATTAGTAGAAGGCACCTGACCGGTAAGGAGACCACGTCTGCGCTTTAAAAATGTCTGCAAGAGGGACATGGAGACATGCCACATCAACACCAACACATGGGAGGCTTGTGCAGAAGACTGTTCAACATGGCGCCTCCTTGTCAAACAAGGAACGAAAAGGAGTGAATACAATTGCATGCTTTAGCACAAAAATATCATAAAATGTGTTCTTAATAACAATTAAGTTCATTTCAGATAATTTTATGCTAGGAATTTAGCCAACTGACTTTCACTTTGAAACAAGACCGAAGCCATTTTGAAAGTGTCCGTGCGAAATATACAAATCTTAGAATCGTTTTGAAAACAATACAACTGCATGCCTTAACACAAAAATATCATAAAAGTGTTCTTAATAACAATTAAGTTCATTTCAGATAATGCGCATGCACAATTTTATGCTAGGAATTTAGCCAACTAAAGGTGAAAATTACCGTTTTAACCATATATTTGCGAGTAGAATTAACCATTCTAGCAAGTGTTGTGTTTGCTCAGCTGCATGTTGTTTTTTTTTTTTGGTGGTGTTTTTTTTTTGTTCTTTCTGATAAAAACGCCATTTCTTTTATTCCTCCTACGAAAGACCTTCAATTTCACTTTCCCCCCAGACATCTTCATCTGTTTGGAAGTCAGAGGCGAAATAACCTTGTAGTATTTCATTCGAAATGCCTTCCTTCAAATCGGAACATTAATACACTTAAAAGAAAGAGAAAAAAACCAAAAAAAACCTTTTCCCCTTGCAGCCAACGCCACCACCATCCCCCTCGCCGCTATCACCCACCCCCCAATCACCGCCCCCTCCGCCATTTGTATATCTATTCTATTTGCATTGTCTTGTAATAAAACACTCCCCCAGAGAAATTTGATATATTACAAGTTATCTCCCCTGGATTATTAGTCAATCGTTTGTGGTTTTGGGTGGGACGCATTTTTTTTAAATTGTTTTTTTTTTGTTTTGTTTTGTTTTTTAATCAAATATATTCTATTTTTAATTTAAAATAGTAATAGATAAAAAAGAATAACACTTTAGTGTTATTTCCTATAACTCCAACATAAACAAAGGGGAACCACTCTTGACTGATAAATTATTTATTGATCTACTAGGAAAAAAGAAGACGGGTTTAAGGTTTAGGGTGAGTTTAATGGGAAAATAAATAATTTATCAGTCAAGAGTGGTCCCCCTTTGTTTATGTTGGACTTATAGGAAATGACCCACTTTAGAAAGTATTTTCTCAATTTCAAATTTTAAAATTAAAAAAATTAAAAAATAAAAATAAAACTAATAAACTTCATAATGACATACAGTTGACAAATTTTCTCAAACTTTAATTTAGATAATGGGTTGCCCGGGGGGGGGGACTGTTATTGGATGGCATTAGGAGGGTTTAGTTTTAAATAAATGCAATCAAATAATCCCAAAGCAAAACAAAATCCCATTTTTTTTTAATGGTTATTAAAGGTTGATGGGCAATTTAATAAAAGAAATTCTTGGATGGCATTAGGAGGGTTTAGTTTTAAATAAATACAATCAAAAAATCCCAAAACAAAACAACATTTTTTTTTAATGGTTATTAATGGTTGATAGGCAAAGTAATTTAAAAATTCTTGGATGGCATTAGGAGGGTTTAGTTTTAAATAAATACAATCAAAAAATCCCAAAACAAAACAACATTTTTTTTAATGGTTATTAATGGTTGATAGGCAAAGTAATTTAAAAAATTCTTTGATGTCATTAGGAGGGTTTAGTTTTAAATAAATACAATCAAAAAATCCCAAAACAAAACATAACATTTTTTTTAATGGTTATTAATGGTTGATAGGCAAAGTAATTTAAAAAATTCTTTGATGTCATTAGGAGGGTTTAGTTTTAAATAAATACAATCAAAAAATCCCAAAACAAAACATAATATTTTTTTTAATGGTTATTAAAGGTTGATAGGCAAAGTAATAAAAAAGAAAATCTACTTGGGTTCTACTCAAAATACTTTCAAGAAAATATTTTACAATCATAAAATCAGCTTTTCACATATTAAGTATATGCATAGTACCATTAAAAAGAAATATGGTGTGGACCCTTTTCTGAAGTGGGACCGTGTATTTACAAAGCGAGCAATAAATTCTGCCTTCTGTGTCTGTCTGTGTGTGTGTGTGTGTGTGTGTGTGTGTGTGTGTGAAAAAATTCACTCTGATGAAGGTCGTAAAAAATCTCTGTGTACGGAATATTTTATACATTTTTCCTATTATTATTATCATTTCAACTCCATCTGATTATTTTAATAATAATAATAACGTAAATCTGTATACATTTTGATAAACAGACTGAAACACATGTGTAAGTTTGAGTTTGAGTTTTGTTTAACGGCATATCAACCCCTGTGGGTCATTTAATGCCAAAAAGGTTATTTTGGATTTCAGACTTTAAGGTAGTGGTTCTATGGAGATAATTGGTTATGTTCTGTTATATTTTGTTGAAAAGGTTGCTTTTTTTAATAAAATTTAAAATGTTTTCAGGGTTTGTATTCTTGAAGATGTCTTTCAGGTTTCTAGCTTGATAGTAATTTGCGCGGATATGTTTAAGTCTGTTACAATTTAGAAGGATATGCTTGGTTGTAAGTTGTACTTTGCATGTTGGGCACACTGGGGCACCCACATGTGTAAGTGATATCGATAAAATTCATTTTTATCCATCTACATTTCTTTTCTTTACTCATTTTTTCCTCATATATATATATATATATATACATATATATATATATATATATATATATATATATATTATTATTATTATCATTATTATTATTATTATTATTATAATGGTATACACAGGAATAACCTACTCGAGTTTCACCATAAAGATCTTCAAGGTTAAATCCACTGAATTAATCAAGACATTGATTAATCAATATCTGAATTAATTAAGATATTGATTAATTCAGTGGATTTAACCCTGAAGATCCTTATGATGAATCTCGAGTAGGTTTTTCCCTGTGTATACCATTATAATAATAAATTTGCTCTACTCACATATTGAGCACTTTATATTTGTTATATCGCTGTCTTATCATTGTGAAACGTGTATCAACTAACCATTGATATATATATATATATATATATATATATATATAAATAAATGATCGCCTCTCACTGGCAGCTGTTGACGGCTTAAGGGTAAGGAGTTGAACTGATGAAAAGTCAGTCGGTTTTCACTCCTGGCTAGAAGTAATTATATTATATATATATATATATATATATATATATATATAGTTCAATGAGAAATCAAAACAAATAAAAGTTTTTGTTTTTATTTATTTAATTACGGGAACGGTACTACAACCAGCGGTTTCTTGCTAAAAGCATTCATCAGGTAAGACGAAACGGTTCCTTTGAAAATGACAGAAATTGTGTAAAATATTCGTCTTACCCGATGAATGCTTTTAGCAAGAAACCGCTGGTTGTAATACCGTTCCCGTAATTAAATAAATAAAAGCAAAAACTTTTATTTGTTTTGATTTCTCATTGAACTATATATATATATATATATATATATATATATATAATATATATATAGTCCTTTGTTAGTATTGGAGAATTGAAAATAAAGTGCTCAATTATGTGTGTAAGAGCTGTATTAATTTATTTTTTATAGTGTAAAGAAAATGTATAGTTAGAAAAAATAACAAAATTAAGTCAAAGATTTTCTTATAAATAGCAGACATCAAAGTGTTTCGGTTTTAATGAAAACCATCAACAGGGCTTAATATAATGATATAAATTCATATAAAAGGAATGATGAGCCTCAATTTGCGATGCTAAATGGCTCAGCTCTACAACCGAAATGCAAGAAAATGTAAAAATAGAAACGTCACGCGGTGTTAGTGTTTCAATTCAAATGGTTGGTTTTAGAAAAATCCAAACCTAGTAAAAATATAAATAAAATAAATATAAATGTAAAAATAGAAAAGTCCTGTTTAAGAAATACTGGTGCGTTGTCTTGATGAAGTGTAGCTAACATTCTCCCTGGAAACCAATGGTAACAATAGCACCTTAAATGTATTGTACACTATAATAAATAAATAAATAAATATATACTAGCAAATATATGCACCCTCCGGGTGCAAGTATTTAAGTTTTAATATAATAAAATATCATGTTAAATTAGAAAGGCTAATGAAACTGAATAAGAATTCAGATAGAAAGATTTGGAACAGAGGGGGTATGATTGAAAAATAGAACAACTTTGAAACTAACTCTTCCATCATTTTCCCTTACTCCCGTCTTTCATTGGTAAATTTTCCGAATTTAACTATTTAGTTAAAATAGGAAGTAAAGAATAATATTACAGTTATTTCTTCTTGTTAATGGATTTCTTTTAAGATTTATCCCCGAGATTTTTGCTCATATTCGTCAATATAAAACCAAACAATTAGAAATCATTAATATCAAGCATATATTTATTAAAATCAAATTTTTGATATCAATATGCAAATTAGCCTTCCAATTCACACTGTAAACCGCCATTTTGTTGTATATATAAATACAATTGCATGTTATTCGTATGTAGATATGGTCAACAGTCTTAATGATGTAAAACAATTTTATTAATAATTGAGGTTTAAATAAAAATAAAATCATGGAGAATGTGATGTAAATAACAAAGGGAATTGTGACTTGAATGGTAATATAGTTTCGGTTACAGACATACAAACCCACAATCTCCATTATAATAAGATATATATATATATATATATATATATATATATATATATATATGGAGTGGCATTTTTGTATAAGTTATCAAAACTACACATTTCTTTTTCTTGTCTTCTAGATTAAAATTTTTGTTTAAAAAAAAAAAGAAATTGTTTGTTTTTTCTATGAATTTCAATTCATCTCTTTTTTTTTTTTTCTTTAAAGAAAAAAATATTTTCTTGTTCCCATGTTTTATCTATTTATCTTGATTTAATTTCTTTTATTTTGTTTTCATCTTTGCTCTTTTATATTCATAGTTACCTCCCCTGTTTTTTTTTGTTTTTTTTAAAAAATTCTTCTCAGTTAAAAATCTTTTTTCTCTCATATTTCATCTGCTTCTCATTTTCTTTCATCTATTTTTCATTCATTTCATTCCTCTCTTCTTTTATTTTTTTCATCTTTTCTTTTTCTCTGTTTGTATTTTCTTTATTTTCATTTTTCTTTCTTTCATACGCCCTGTCGGTGGGGTGTTAGAATACACCGACTGCATCTCTGCAGAGGGGTAAGACTCCCCTAAATGACATGCAACACTCCACTTTGGCCCTTACTTAGGCTAGACGGCGGTCGGAGAGGCCCCCTCCGATCAATCGGCTGGTCATGTCAAGCCCTAGCACCTATATGACTGCCCCAACCCTATTGCCCTTATGGCAAGCCCCAGCCCCTTTTTATCATATGGGTGCTAGAAGGCAGTGACTGAGGGCCTACATGTTCTGGGAATGACAAACGTTAAATATTCATATATATATATATATATATATATATATAAGTAAAAAGTCAACAGGGCAGCCTAAAGTCGGTATCAGCCAGTCAGTGAGGGAGTCTATCCCCTTTTCAATAGCGCTAGACCAAGGAGATTGTTTTTAGCATCTGAGGTGGAGCGCCACACCTACCATCAGCTCCTTACTTTACCGCACAGATCCCTGTGCTACTCATACGCTGAGTTGGCGGGGACCGGTAGCGAACTAGGAACCTTGTGTTTCTAGCCGAACGCTCTACCAACTGAGCTAACATATATATATATATGTTATTTTGGAAAAGGTGACTTACTGGGGAAGATGGTCACAATGGTTAGTTGATGCAAAATTCAGAAAGGTAAGACAGCGATATAACAAATAAAAAGTGCTCAATATGTTAGTAGAGCCAATTTATTGTAATACAGGTACAAGTAATAACCTACTCGAGCTTCACCATAAGGATCTTCAGGGTTAAATCCACTGGATTAATCAAGATATTGATTAATTGCAGTCGATTACACCTGTAATTGACTGCAATTAATCAATATCTTGATTAACCCAGTGGATTTAACGCTGAAGATCCTTATAGTGAAGCTCGAGTAGGTTATTACTTGTACCTGTATTACAATATATATATATATATATATATATATATAAGGGCCGGGTTAGCTCAGTCGATAGAGCGTTCTGGCTAGAAACCACAAGGTTCTTAGTTCGATACTGGCCCTCGCCAACTCAGCGTATGAGTAGCACAAGGATCTGTGCGGTAAAGTAAAGAGCTGATGATAGGTGTGACGCTCCACCTCAGACGCAAAAAAAACAATCTCCTTGCTCTAGTGCTAGTGAAAAGGGGATTGACTCCCTCGCTGATTGGCTGTTCTGACTTTAGGCCACCCCGAAAACTTTACTTATATATATATTAGAGAAAGACTAGTTTTTAAAAATTATTTTATTATTTATCTTTTCCTGACATTGAAAAAAATCTAACCACTTGATTTTAAATTCAAAATTATATGTTTTGGTTTATGTTCAGAGTCTTTTATCCCCAGCCTCCTATCCCCACCCTCCTATCCCCACCCTCGTGTCGTTTTGTTGACAGATACTCCAAGTCTGTTCTCATTGGCAGTTTGATTTTTAATTTACCATTCAAATAACTCTGAAATTGTTGAATGTCTCTTTTCCTTTGACTATGTCAATGTTCAAAAACTTATAATGATCAAGTTACAGGACCAAATGTGGGAAAAATAATTTCTGGTAAATATTTATTCTGTACACATTTTAAAGTCAAAGAAATATGGAGGGGGTGATTGAACAGTCTAGGATTGTACTTGGTACACGTCTTCTATCGAATTTGTCCACTTCGACTTGACTTTGCATACAGATCCAAAATGATTATGTTTTTTGCAAATATAACACGTTTGTCCATAAGCAGGACAATTTGTTCTTTTGTCAAAATTGTGTTGAAAATTGCAGTGCTTAAAGTGTTATTTGCTGTATTTTCTTCTATTTGAAACACCATTGTATTGTGTTAAGTATCTTCCTTGAATTCGGATATCATTTCTAGTTGCTGTACAAATTCCACGCATATTTCTAATGCCATGTTATTTGACTGTAGACGTTCTAAAACTTTATCTTTTTTGATTCACGTTGTGCAATCCTTCAATGAACCGTAACTGGATTAATTCTTCTTCAATAGTCATATTTGCTGATCCAAGCTTTTGAAATTCACAAAATCTTGAGGCCTTTTTTAGTCTCTGAATGTAATTCCTTGCTGTTTATGTGTATGTCCGGAGGAAACTTCGAAAAATAAAACAATTAACGACAAAGTAAATATATATATATACATATTAAATATCACCAGGGCCTGGTTTTTGAGCAAAAATAATAGATTTGATTTATATTCGTGAAGATAATTAAAAAAAAAATAACAGCATGGATATTTTTTTCATTTAATATTTTAGATAGTAGACATTAACATTTCTTTTCAGAGTAGCTGGATCAATGCAAGGTCTATTTTTTTTACACAGGGATTTAAATGGGGAATTCCACGAGGATTCAACTCCCGATTCAGTAATAATTGATTTGCGGGACTAACTTAAAAAATCCCCCTCTACCCAGGCGACGCCGGGTAGCCGCTGCTAGTTGACAATAAATGTTTCTGTGATTTCTAAATATTTTGGTGACCTTACCTGTGGGATTACCTCTGTGTGTGTGTGTGTGTGTGTGTGTGTGTGTGTGTGTGTATCTATTATTATACTAAAGCTGAGTTAATCAACTTTAGCTTCCTAAAGGCTTTTTTACTGTTTAGTATAATGACACAAAAATTATACTAAATTATTCATTACTTTTAGGATTGAATTATGTTTGAAAAGATTCTGTTTTAATTGGTTCTAATTAGTTGTAATTTGCAATTAAGTCAAAAACCGACCAATCTCTTACTTTATTCTCTGTCTATCTCTTTCTTCCCCTCTATGTATCTCTTGACTACCTCCTTGTTATGTAATGTTAGTTTCTCTGGAGAGAGAGAGAGAGAGAGCTGGGAGAATTTGAAATGTATTTCTATGTTAAATTTCACAACCAGCAACCTGTAACTTAAATGAAGTCAGACATTTACTTTCTTAGAATGATTCAGGTTTCATCTGGCCGTATTTTTTTATTTTTTTAAATAATTTTATTCGCATTGCTATCTCCCTTTTCCCTAATCTCAATTATCTACCCAGAGCTGAATGGGTGACTCAATGGGTCACGTTTTGTCTAGTATATATATATATATATATATATATAATTTTTTTTTTTTTTTTTTTTTTTTCCAAAAAGTCAACGTCTCTGGTGACGGATAAACATCTGAAACCATTGGTAAGACGAACTTTGTATTGGTGACTTAAATAAATAATAGATAAATATATATATATATGCCAGTCGCATTTAACTAATTTGAATTTCTTCTTTATTTTCAGGTAAATATATTTTCTATTTATTTTCACCTGGTTCTGATGTTTTTGAACTGCAGTGTCAGGTAGAAAAAAAAATTTTTTTCGTTATATATAAAAAAAAAAAAAAAAATTCTTTTTATCTGTTTTCTTTAATATAAAAAAAAACCCCAATATGAGTGACACTAAAAAATACAAAACAACTTTTTCTTTATAACTAACTGGAGGTGGCTACCCAGCATCACTTACATAGAGGGAAGACAAAAAAAAAAAAAAGAAGGTTATTTCCTATAAGTCTTAACATAAACAAAGGTGAACTACTCTTGACTGATAAATTATTTATTTATTTTCCCATTAAACTAACCCTAAACCATAACCCTAACCCAGTTTTCTTTTTTCCTAATAGATCGATCAATAAATAAATAAATAATTTATCAGTCAAGAGTGGTTCCCCTTTGTTTATGTTAGACTTATAGGAAACAACAAAAAAAAAATGGTGTAATTCTTAGCAAGTCTGGCAAATCTTATTATTTTTCCGGGGAATCATTCAAATCAAATATGTGCATCCCAGGATGCACTAAATTAAAACGCTGTCGGCATCACTGCATTGTAGTTAAAGCAATGAATACATTTTTTTTTAAAAAAGGGGGAGGGGTTTAACACATTATATTTGTCAGGAAGTATATTTATGGAGGTGGGGTTAGAATTGTAGAAAATGGACATGTTGACCCAAGTTCAAATCCTGGATGAGGCTGTTTGCATTTCACATAGTGCTAATACTCTTGGGAAGTCAGTCAGTAACTGTTGGTTTGAACAGTAGCAACTGGCTAAGCACAACTGCCAGTGCCCCAAGGTATCTGGTATTTATGGAAGTCAAAAATAGTCCATTCATGTATTTGGGTGATTCCATTCCTTGAGTCCTGATTGGCTGCTTGGTTTCTATGATGTTATGAGGCTTCATAAATATCCTGTCATTTTGCAGTAGTATTGCGACAAGATTAGATTTGTATTCTGTTACGACTACTTGTTGCCTTTCTTACCAATTCGACGATAATTGAAACTTAGTGTGATTATTCTACAGGTATGCATCCAACTACTCTCCCTCCAACTATGGGTAAATAGTAGGGCAGACTGGGCTCTTTAACCTTGCTAAGGCTGTTAGTCTAGAAGGAAAACTCGGAATTCAAACCTGTTAAAAGAAAATGACCTTGTGAAATGCAAATTATTTTATAATACATAATATTCTAATAATAATAATTTTAATATAATAATAAATTTTAAATAATTTAAAAAATAAATAATAATTAATAAGAATTCTATTAATGATATAATAATTAATAATAATAAATTTAATATATTATAATACGTAATATTCTGTTATGACTACTTGTTGCCTTGTCTTACCAATTCGACGGTAATTGGAACTTAGTGTGATCATTCTACAGGTATGCATCCAACTACTCCCCCTCCAACTATGGGTAAATAGTAGGGCAGACTGGGCTTTTTAACCTTGCTAAGGCTGTTAGTCTAGAAGGAAAACTCTGAATTCAAACCTGTTAAACTCTGCTTAAGAAAATGACCTTGTGAAATGCAAATAGCCCCATCCAGGATTTGAACTCTGGTCGACGAGTCCATTTCCTACAACTGTAACTGTTACACCATGCACCTCCAAAAACCTCTCTTAATAGCTAGGAAGTAGGTTTTTTTAATAGAGTATGTAAGTAGGAACATAATTATATTAATCATTATAGGTATTAAAGACTTTTCTGATTTTTAAAAGACTGTGTAGTAATTAAAGTTGTTTAGTACATGTTTTTTTTTTTTTAATGATAACCATAACACTACAAGCCTCCACACACCTCTCATATGATCTAGGAAGTAGGTTTTTTTTAATACAGTATGTAAGTAGGAACCTAATTATATTAGTCGTTATAGATATTAAAGACTTTTCTGATTGTATTAGTCGTTAAAAAATACAAGGACTTTTTTAAAGACTGTTATAGTTAGTAAACTTG
>CM042169.1:226566-239066 GCA_023376005.1 Doryteuthis pealeii
AGAGAAAGATGGGTTGGTTAAGGTTAGTTAAGGGAAGATATAAATAATAGGATTTGGGTTCTTTTTTTTCTGGGTCACATTAATTTTGACACCTTTGGCAAGTTCAGCCAGATTAATTAACAGATAAAATACATTCAGAGTGGTTCCCCTTTTTTATGTTGGAGTTATAGGAAATAATCCATCATTCTATTCAAGTCCTATTATTATTGTAATCCGAGTCCTTCTGCTTAATTATAATGAACTAATCATCAGTGGCTTACAGTAGGGACACAGCGGTGGAAGAGACGTTGTGAGCGGCAGAAAGTAGGCAAAGAGTTAAACATTGGTATGGCATCTAGTCTAGAAAAAGGAAAACTGAATTCAAACCTGTTAAACTCTGGTTAAAAATTGATCTTGTGACACATCCTACTCATGTGGAGGACGTGGACCTCCTCTTAATCATTTCAAACCTTTTTAAAGAATAATTAAAGTTCCAATCACCGTCGAACTGGGAAGACAAGGCAGCAAGTGGTTGTAACTGAAATACAATCCCGAAAGCACAAGGTCCACTGTAGAATGACAGAGTATATATAAGACTACACAATGTCATTTAAATCAAGCAGTCAAGCAGCCAATCAGAACTCAAGGAATGGAATCACCCAAATTCAGGAATGGATCATTCTTGATTCCTATTTATACCAACTGTCTTGGACACTGCTTGAGTTCTACTTAGCTGATGTTATTAAAAGCAATAGTAGACTTACTGACTTCAATACTTTTTAATATAGTCTAGACAATTTTTGTTCTATTTTTTGTTTTATTTTCGATATTAAAATCAAACATATACATTTTTGAATATTTCCGTTTAAAAAGGAAATTTAAAAGATACATTGTAATCTTTTTTAACTTGAATTTGTAAACTTATATTTTCTGTTTGACTCACATTTGAGGGATTATGGTAAAAGTTTTTTTTCAGGTTTTCAATTTATTTTTATGTGTGTCGTCTGTCTGATGAGATTGATATTTTAGGGAGTTTTAGAAATTTCTTAAAATTTCTAAAAGCCTTTTAAGTTTTGGTTGCAATAAATTTATTACAGAATGACGGTTTATTGAGTTTTTCCTTTCTTTCAAAGGTAAATATTGCTCTGTATTTCATCTAAAATAGATTATTATACATTGAGATCTCTCTAGGGATTTACAAAAATCCTTGTATTTGCACCTACTAAAACATGCAATAATTACACAGTGAGATTTTGAAGATCCCATGTAGAATCATCCCTTACTACCAGTTTTGGATGCCTTATATATATATATATATATATATATATATATGTATGTTTCGATACCGGCCCTATATATATATATATATATATATATGGCCAGTTTAGCTCAGTCGGTAGAGCGTCCGGCTAGGAATCACAAAGTTCCTGGTTCGATACCGGCCCTCGCCAACTCATCATATAAGTAGCACAGGGATCTGTGCGGTAAAATGTGGAGCTAAAATAATAGTCGCTAAAATAATCTCCTTGGTCTAGTGCTAGTGAAAAGGGGATAGACACCCTCGCTGTATGGCTCATACCGACATTAGGCCGCACCGACGACATTACTATATATATATATATATATATTAGGTTGTATCAAAAGTATTTTCCTTTTTGAACATCTTTATCCCAGAGCTTAGGGGTCGGTTTAGCTCAGTCAGTAGAGCACCCACCTAGGAATCGCAAGGTTCCTGGCCCGCTACCAATCTCTGCCAACTCAGCGCATGAGTAGCACAGAATGGGTAATCTGATCTGAGCAGTCAAGTGGGAGCTGACGATAGGTGTGGCACTCCACCTCAGCAAAAAAAAAAAAAAAAAAAAAAAAATCTCTGGTCTAGTGCTAGCGAAAAGGGGTTAGACTCCCTCGCTGTTAATCTGATACCAACAATAGGTCACTGTGCTAACTTTACTTAGGGATCAGCTCATCTAATGAGGGGATTGCTGGGTCATTCGGGAAAGACTTTTATCTGATCTTTTGCCAACGCAACCCGTTCGTAATGGTGTGTCAAATAACGACTACAATAATTATTTTGTTGGTTATTTCCTAGTTGAGTAACATGATATATTACAGGATAACCCAGAAAAAACAGAACCCAAATTATTTATTTTCCCATTAAACTAACCCTAAACCCTAACAATAACCCCTCCTAGTTAAGTAACATAATATTACAGGTTGACCCAGAAAAAACAGAACCCACAAATTTTGTAATAAAACTGTTGATTTTTATCAATTGATCTACTAGGAAATAAGAAGATGGGTTTAGGGTTAGGGTTTAGGATTACTTTAATGGGAAAATAATGGGTAGATTAATAGCAAGGGTTAGGGTTGGGGTTGCAGTTTAGGGTTAGTTTAATGGGAAAATAAATAAATAATTTGGGTTCTGTTTTTTCTGGGTCACTCATGACACTCAACTAGAAAAAAGACATTTTGCTAATTTCATATCTCTTTTTCTTTTTTTTTTTTTTCAAAATTATATTAGCTGTAGCTATTTGCTGTGACTGCTAATTAAGAAACAGTTAAGTATCTCAAATTAATTGCACTTCCCTGAAGTTCATGGCTGACCTACACAGTAATATAAATATAATGATTTCAAGTTGAATGGCATGCCAGGGTTATTAACTGTTAGCCATTTATTTCCTGTATATATATATATAATATATATTATATATATATATATATATATATATATATATTAAAACCCAAAACAATTCCATATAAAAGTCACTTGAATTTTCATTGCCTTTTATATTTAAACTAGCAGAGGCTACCGGCATCACCTGGGTAGAGGGGGATTTTTTTTAAAAGTTAGTCTTGCAGATCCATTTATTTCCTATATATATATATATACATATATATATATATATATATATATATATATGAGTATGAAAAGGTGGAATGAAAACATCACACAATGTTGTTAAAGAGAAAACAATTTATAAACAGCATTGTGTGATGTTTTCATTCCACCTTTTCATACTCACACTGTTGGATTCATTTCCTTTCTTTTAACTTATATATATATATATATATATATTATATATATGTGGGGAGGGCAGCATTCTTTCATTTATACATGTAGAATTAAACAAAAGATACATCTTCTGTTTAACAATTTCATTTTTTATCTTTTCTAATTTTTCTGGCCAACTTTTTAATGTTTGGGTGGAATTGGTGGATAAGTCCACCAAAGTTCAGTTCCCAAGTACTTTCGGCACTTCGAAGTGCCATCATCAGGGGTGATGTATTCCAGTTTTTTTTTTTTTTTTTTTTTTAAATTATATTAATGTGGAGGCTGGAAGGAGAAGAATTGGTGGAATACATCACCCCTGATGATGGCACTTCGAAGTGCCAAAAGTACTCGGGACCTGAACTTTGGTGGACTTATCCACCAATTCCACCCAAACATTAAAAAGTTGGACAGAAAATTAGAAAAGATCAAAAATAAAATTGTTAAACAGGAGATGTGCCTTTTGTTTAATTCTACATGTATAAATGAAAGAATGCTGCCCAAATACACACACACACACATATATATATATATATATATATATATATATAAATACCCAAAACAATTCCATAAAAAGTCACTTGAATTTTCATTGCCTTTTATATTAAACTAGCAGCAGCTACCCGGCATCACCTGGGTAGAGGGGGGATTTTTTTTTTAAAGTTAGTCTCGCAGATCCATTATTACTTATTGCGAGTGAGATCCTAGCTAGTTGCCTCATAAAAATCCTCACGGAAATATATAACAATATAGTAAGAAATTTCCATTCAATGATATACAATTTAAAATATATATATATGTAGTATATTAAGAAAGAATGAAAAAACACAGGTTTAAATGAGTTAAGCGGTGAGTTTATTGGCTGACGCTGCAGTGTTTCGATCTATTAATTAGATCATCTTCAGGGCATTTGTTGGTATATGGAAGTTTGTTTAAAATTGAGGTTTGAAAAACTTACTATGATTTCGGACTTTGAACCCACTTACTATGATTTTAGGGGCCGGGTTAGCTCAGTTGGTAGAGCGTTCGGCTAGAAACCACAAGGTTCCTAGTTCGATACCGGTCCTCGCTAACTTAGCGTACCTCTGACCGGGAGTGAAACCCCGACTGACTTATGAAATGGTACATTCAAAAATCAGATTAACAGAATTTAAAACAACAAGCAATTGAAGTTTTTACAATGATAAATTCCAAACTGTACTTAGGGTGTTTACTTACCAAAGTGAAAATGGGAAATAATATCTTTTCAAAAGCATCGTTGTCTTTACATTACTACCACCGTGTGAATTGTTTCGTTGGTTGGTTTTACGCCATGTTAAACCATTGCTTATTTAATACCAATGTATTTTTTTTTAGCTCAGTCGGTAGAGCGTTCGGCTAGAAACCACAAGGTTCCTAGTTTGATACCGGTCCTCGCCAACTCAGCGTATGAGTAGCACAGGGATCTGTGTGGTAAAGTAAGGAGCTGGTGGTAGGTGTGGCGTTCCACCTCAGATGCTAAAAGAATCTCCTTGGTCTAGCGCTATGGAAAGGGGATAGATTCCCTCACTAACTGGCCGATACCGAACTTTAGGCCACCCCGACGACTTTACTTCTTACTATGATTTCAGAGTTTGAACCCACTTACTATGATTTTGCAGTCCTGCACGTTAACCACTACACTATCGGGACTTCCTCCTTCTCATCAGGTAGGAGTACTCGAGAGAGACAAAACATCAGGTGGCAGAACAGAGGAGAAATACAGACATCTTTTTTAATTGTAGATGTCATATTTTCATTTGCTATTCGGAGTGTGGTGTGGAGGGGGCGTCTTTTTGGCAAATAGATGTGGAACAAAACAAAAAGCTGCAGATTTCTCAAGTCTGAGACAAATTCTTCCAACTGCAAAAAGGCTACAAAAGAAAAATATTCTTTAAGATCTGAAAATATCTACGGTCTTTGATTCTGTTTTGCTTTTTCGGTAAACTGATTGATAGATAAAATCTCAAAGACTTTTTTTTTTTTTTTTTTTTTTTGAATGAATCCTAAGAGAAAAAAAAGGTTAGATATCTTCAAAGGGGAAATGGAGACGACAAAACCAGGTGGTAAATGAAAAATACAAAAGAGAGAGAGAGAGGGGGGGAGGAGAGAAAGAGAAGCAATAAGAGAGAGGAGGAGGAAGAGAGAAGCAATGAGAGAGAGAGAAGGAGGGAGGAAAGGAGAGAAGCAATAAGAGAGAGAGAGAGGGAGGGAGGAAAAGAGAGAAGCAATAAGAGAGAGAGAGGGAGGAGGAGGAAAAGAGAGAAGCAATAAGAGAGAAGGGAGAGGGAGGAAAAGAGAGAAGCAATAAGAAAGAGAGCAATAAGAGAGAGGGGAGGGGGAAGGGAGGAAAAGAGAGAGAAGGAAGAGAGAAAGAGAGAGAGAGAGAGGAAGGGAGGAAAAGAGAGAAGCAATAAGAGAGAGAGAGAGGAGGGAGGAAAAGAAGAGAAGAATAAGAGAGAGAGAGAGGGAGGGAGGAAAAGAGAGAAGAGAGAGAGAAGAGAGAGGAAGAATAAGAGAGGGGGAGGGGAAAGAGAGAGAAGGGAGGAAAGAGAGGGGAGGGGGGAAAAGAGAGGGAGGGGAAAGGTGAGAGGGAAGAGAGAGAGAAAGAGGGAGAGGGAAAGAAAGAAGAGAGGGAGGGGGGAGATTGTACAACCATTATCATCTTGCAACACACTCTGCTTAAAAATGAGACTATCCAAATTGTTCAAGATAAAATGTATATCCTGATTATCTGGCGTTGCTTATCTGCCAAATTCTTATGAGTGTCGTTACCTCAGCTAAATAATGAACTCCCTCGCTGTCTGACTAATACTGACTTTAGGCCACCCCAGCGACTTTACATACTTTACATATTGAACAATTCTGCAATAGCTCTTAAGTAAATATATGAAACATTGTAATAATTAAATCATCGTATTGTGGTATATCCACAGGTATTGCTAGTTCTCTTTATTTCTCTCTCTCTTTTTTTTTTTTTTTGCACGCTCAGTGCTATATCATATATATATATATATATATATATATGTGAAATAAAATGGAAATTAATCCGACAGTGTGAATATGATATATAGAAAAAACAAAGGATGTTTACAAATGCATGGGCTCATCAGGAGAGAATGTGCAAACCGTTTCGGGGCCTTCCTCATTGCGAGGGTCCTCACATCAGTGATGTAGGGCGGTGTTGCTTTTTAAAACCGTAGAGAGGAAGGCCCGAAACGGTTTGCACATTCTCTCCTGATGAGCCCATGCATCTGTAAACATCCTTTGGGTTTTTTTTAATATATCATATTTCATATATATCATAATATATTATATATATATTATATAGTAAGGTATATCAAAATGACTGAGTTTTTATAAAGGAGATGATGTTCGTAGATTTGGGATCCGGTATCATTTATCAAAGCAAATTCTCACTTGTAATGTAGACCCTACTGCCGTATGACTCTTGTAGGTGCAAACCATATAAGCATTCATCACATTGATTTAGTCTAAAGAAGGTGTGTTTGATTAACAATCCTAAAGAGGAGCGCCATGATTACATAAATCAAGCTAAGATTAGATAATGAGTTTACACAGAGCAACATGTTGATGACTTTCAAAAGAAAGAAAAACTTTAATCAAAAGCGCGACATTCCTGTGATATAATCTTATTCTTCGACATCACAGGAATCAAATAATATTTTTTTAAAAATTAAAAAAAAAAAAAAATTTATTTTTTAATTGCTTAAATGCCCTAACCTCATAAGAGGATTTTAATAGGCAAACATGATTTGTAAAAATGTCTGTCTAGAGTGAGAGGTACGTGGCTATTGTAAGAATTATGATGTCATTTAAATCATTGTTTTTAAGATCTTTTAAAAATGCCTTTTGAAGTCTTATCCTGGTTGAATAGAAGGTTATTATGGAGATGACAGTTTATTAGTTTTTCGTTTCTTTGTAAGTTTTTACTATAATAATATATATATATATATTATATATATAATATATATGTGTGTGTGTTGTGTGTGTGTGAGGTGTGTGTCGTCATTAGCAGCATTTTTTCTTGTAGGCATATATTGTTTAAAATAATGCAGCCATTTCTGTCTGCAATTCTTGTCCTTTGTTTTTTCGTATTGGCCNGTGTACTTTACTTCTCATGATATATAGATAGTAGTATAGTAATGTATAGTGTATATCAATATATAAAGTTAAGAGTAAGGAAATGAATCCAACGGTATGAGTATAGATAAAAGGATATGAAAACAACACAATACGCTGTTAAAATGAAAATATTTTATATCATATTCATAGCTAATATTGAACAATGTCTTCTTCTTTCAAAAACTGTTACATAAAGATATACAATTGTGTTGTTGGCTTAGAAACACATAGCGGATGTGCTAATTACTAAGCGATCGCATGACTTGCACGCTTTTTGGAACATCAATGTTTTTCGTTTTTAATTTAAATTATTTTCTTCTTCTCTCTCGATGAGTCCGGAGTACAAACAAGCTCTGAAGATGATTTTTATAAATCGAAATAATGTTCAATATTAGCTATGAATATGATATAAAATATTTTCATTTTAATAGCATTGTGTGTTTTCATATCCTTTTATCTATACTTATATA
Organism: Doryteuthis pealeii; assembly: GCA_023376005.1. NCBI lineage: Eukaryota > Metazoa > Mollusca > Cephalopoda > Myopsida > Loliginidae > Doryteuthis > Doryteuthis pealeii. The sequence goes on from CM042169.1 coordinate 234,229, forward strand.
TATTGATATATACTTATTCATGAGCGGTATAATATATATATATATATATATATATATATATATATATATGGAAGTGTGTGGTGTAATGGTTAAAGTCATGGGAAATGGACTTGTCACCCTGAGTTCAAATCCTGGATGTGGTAATTGCATTTCACTTAGCGCTAATACCATTGGGAAAGGTATGAATCCTACTCCCTCCAGCTATGGATAAATTGTAGGGCAGACTGGGCTCTTTAACCTTTGTTAGGCAACCGGTCTAGGAGAAGGAAAACTCTGAATTCAAACCTATTGAACTCCACTTAAGAAATTGACCTTGTGTCACATCCTGCTCATGCAGAGGGGTTAGAATATATATATATATATATATATATATATATATAAACTCTCGGCCAAAACACGTGTTGACATTTCATTAAAACATTTTTATCCATTCAACATTTTCTTTCCTTTATTTATCCTTTCTGCATATTGTCGAATTCATTTCCATTTTTCAACTTATATATGTATGTATATATAAGGAAAAAATAATAAAGAAGATTTAGATGAAATAGTCTATTATGCAATCATTCTAAATCTTCTTACACACGTATCTTCAAATATTCATAATTTTGAACTGCCATTAAAAAACTCCACCGCCACAAATTTCTATTGAGATTTGCAACTAGATAAATAGACAGACAGATAAACCGAGCTAAATGTTTAATTCATGTCATTTCACTTCCTTGAAATTTTTATGGCTTTTTATAAATTAGTATTTCAAATTACTCCTTTGCCAACTGGAGCACGACTTAGTTAGATCAGGTGAGCCAATGGTTGATGAGATAGGTTGCTAGTTAATAACTTGTAGGTTCAAGTCTCATTATTAGTCATCATTCTTGGCAAGTACTTTGCATGGCATCCAGTGCCCCGCACAGAGCTGCTGTAAGATTTTGCTGGTCGAATCATATGTTCAGGTGTAGGTGTCCACAAGAGAATTTCATATAAGTTGAGGCAAAGGTTGATGAGATAGGCTGCTAGTTAATAACTTGTGGGTTTGAGTCTCACTATTGGTCATCATTCTTGGTAAGTACTCAGCATGGCATCCAGTGTTTGTACAGAGCTGGTGTAAGATTTTGCTGGTCAACCAATACTAGTATGTCCAGGTGTAGTTGTCCGCAGGAGAAAGTCACTTATGAGTTTGTCATTATTTCTCCAGCGGTTTGAGAGATTGAATGTTGGAAAATATGAAAAAACAAATAATCAGTGGATGTGTTTATTTATGAACAAACAAATAGTTCTGCTGACGTTCAAGTGTTTCGGTTTTTATATATATTGGATATATTGTTACATAATCATTAGATACCTAATGATTATGACAATAGTGTAGAAATCATATTAGTGCAACTGATGGCCTTGAGAGTGAGTGACAGCTTTTGACCTCACACTGACCTTGCGTTCTGGGGATGATCATGAGAATCGGAAGCCGATAAAAGCCCCTTCCGGTTTAAGGAGTAAGCAACTCAGTTAGTTAGAGTTAGAACTTAGAAGCGAAGCTAGCAAGATGTGAGTCTCACTACGTGATTGTCTGGTCTGGGGATCTGGAATAAAGTAACATCAAAAGTAAATCGAAGTCTTGTGGTTATTATTAAAGCTAACAATGACACAGGGCTTCTGATAAGAAATGATCCCCAACAGAAACCAGACCCGGAATCCCCATATAAGAAAGACCAGACCTGTAGAAGGTATACCAGACGAAGATAGATGATAGAAGAACAATATTACCCATCATCAAGACTATATTATGGGCAAAATCATGTCAGGTGAGACAGTGGCTACCAGTCAATAACTTGTGGGTTCAAGTCTCACTAGAGGCCATATATTTCTGCTTCATCAAATCATGCTGACAATATATATTTACCAACCCCACTGCACGAGCAGGATGCGACACAAGGTCAATTTCTTAAGCGGAGTTCAACAGGTTTTGAATTCAGTCTTTCCTCTCTTAGACCAGTTGCCTAACCAAGGTTAAAGAACCCAGTCTGCCCTAAGAAAGAAAGAGAGGCATGTTTATTTATTCAGTTTAATATTTCTTATTTACTATGGCAGGACGTGGGCAGGAAGATTGTAATGCACCAAAGTAACAACAGTAAGTTTTAGGGAGGCATTAACATCCATCAAATGAATAATAAAACACTTATTTATATTTGACTCAAATTTACGTATAATATATATATATATATAGTTATGTTCTTGTGAACGTTGTTTGTTTGGTCTTTTGAAGCATTGGAAAAAAGAACAAAAACAAGAAAAACAGGACAAAAATCAGAATTTTTATATATTCAACTGTTGCTCTGTTCCTGGTTTAAACTATTCCAATATTTCGGTTGAACCTTCACCCTTTTTCAAGGTATATGAGGTTTTGAATTCAGACTTCCCTTTCCTAGACCAGTTGCCTAAGTTAAAGAGCCCAGTCTTCCCTAAGAGAGAGAGAGAGAGAGAGGGGCATGTTTATTTATTCAGTTTAATATTTCTTATTTACTATGGCAGGACGTGGGCAGGAAGATTATAATGCACCAATGTAATAACAGTCAGTTTTAGGGAGACATTAACATCCATCAAATGAATAATAAAACACTTATATTTGACTCAAATTTACATATAATATATATATGGTAAAATAGGGAATGAAAGGACAAAACTCAGACAAAAATGTGTAGTATATTTCGCTGGAACGTTAAGTTCCGTTTCCTCAAGTTTTTATTGAATCATTAGGATAATCTATAAAGGCTTGAGGAAGCAGAACTAAATGTTCCAGCGAAATATACTACACATTTTTGTCTGAGTTTTGATCTTTCATTTCTTTGTCTACCCCATTCTGTCGGATTCATTCCAATCCCATTTTCCTCATATATATATATATATATATATATTTATATATTGTTTGGGATTTAGTATGAAGCATTGGGTATGAAATATAAGAAACTCAGTTTTTTAATTGAATATATATATATATATATATATATATATATTTGCTTCTTCTCTTTCCTATATCATTGGCAAGCATTATTGCTTGTTGTTGAGTGACATTCTATTTATGGAAGTTATAATTTAACTCACGGTTTAAGTTTAATTTGCACACGGACGGATTAAATCTTTTTATTTAGATAGTTTCAAAAGGGAAAAAAAAAAAAAAAAAAAAAAGGTTGAAATTTATTTTTACAAAGTTAACCACAATTAAAATTAATATATTTGCATTTTGTAATTTCTTGTAAATTTCTTGGTCTCGTGTCTAGACATTATCACTTTGTTATATAAGTGGATTTTGTTCTTGGCACAGACGTTTGCAACTTCAGAACGTCAAGATCTCGAAAGCTAGACATCATCACCTATATATATATATATATATATATATATATATATATATATATATATATATTCGTAAGACATGTGTTGAATACCACGGAGTATTCTTTTTTCATTTTTTGTATGGATATTTTTTCCAGTTTTCTGGCTATCCTTTTTGAATCTGGATCGAGTTGATTCATGATATTTTTCATACTTATTTCCCGAGCGCTTTCGACTGTTGCTCCAGTCGTCTTCATGGGGTTACGTAATTTGGTTTTTAGTTAATTTTTAGTTTTGTTATCTATGCTTTTATCAAATTCAGAGAGTCTATTATTTTTAAGAGGGGGGTTAGGTAAGTGTTAGTTATTGAAGATATTTAATACGTTGTCTCCGACTTTAAAAGCTATTTTATTAATGTTAGGTTTTTTAACATTAATAATGAATAATTTGCTGCCAAAATACACAAAATTTAAAATATATATATATTATAAAATGGATACAATAGAAACCTACTCGAGTTTCACCATAAGGATCTTCAGGGTTAAATCCACTGAATTAATCGAGGTAACGATTTTAAGTAATGTGACGAAAGCACATGACGTAATTTTTGTTACAGACAAAAACCGGAGTGAATCTCCATTATTTATTTATATATATATATATATATATATATATATATATATGCGTGTAGGTAGTCCTTTGTTAGTATTGGAGAATTGAAAATAAAGTGCTCGATTACGTGTGTAAGAGCTGTATTTATTTATTTTAGGAACAGGCGCATTGTCTTGATGAAGGTTAGTTAACATGCTGCCTGAAAACCAATGGTAACAAATAGCACCTTAAATGTATTGTACACTATAATAAATAAATAAATATATATATATATATATATATATATATATATATATATATATTAAATATAACTGTTTATACAGAGGTTTTAGGGAGCATTTACCTAAGGTTTCTGGCTTTTGCCTTCTTCAGAACGCTTATTTCATGCCTCTGATGTGTTTGTAAACAAATTGTTTACGGTTGAAACTAGGGACGCTATTAATTTTAAATTAAGGCTCACAAAGTTCTCTCCCCTTGATTGTTCACAAAAAACGATTTTTTTTCCTGCGGAAAACAATATAAACAAAAAAACATATATAAAAAAAATTTTATATATGTTTTTTTATGTTCAATTTGTTTACACACACATCAGAGGCATGAAATAAGCATCCTGAAGAAGGCAAACGCCTGAAACCTTAGGTAGATGTTCACTAAAACCTTTGTATAAACAGTTATATTTAATAAATACAGCTCTTACATTTGTAATTGAGCACTTTATTTTCCTTTATTTCATCTCGGAAAAAATTACCAATATATATATATATATATATATATATATATATAATATATATATATATATATATGTGTGTGTGTGTGTGTGTGTGTATTTATAAAGATAAAAGGTGGCTTACCGGTGAATATGGGCACGATCGTTGGGAGGTGCAAAATTCAGGGGTTAAGTC
>CM042169.1:244066-249066 GCA_023376005.1 Doryteuthis pealeii
ACGACAACAACCTGGAAGAACTGTCTCTTTTTCTATATATATAAAATGATCTGAAGTCCTCCTCAAAATATAGTTCAGTGTTATGCCCGTATTTATCGCTGCAATAAAAAAAAAGTGAGACTGATAAATTTATAGTCAGATCATATTACTTGAAATCCCACCTTTATATACAGGTTTGCAGTCTAGCAATTACTATCTGCATATTAACAAAATTCTCATACACACTTAGAATCATATATATATATATATATATATATATATCAATAAAGGAAGAACTCAATACAGTAATCCCATAATAAATTTATTTCGACAAAAATTGGGGCCCATATAAAATCTAAGTTGATTTAAACCGGCTCCCCAAATTTTTGCCTCATCAGATGGGTCTCAATTCACTTATCTTGAATAATTGAATAATAAGTGAATTGAGACCCATCTGATGAGGCAAAAATTTGGGGAGCCGGTTTAAATCAACTTAGATTTATATGGGCCCCAATTTTTGTCGAAATAAATTTATTATGGGATTACTGTATTGAGTTCTTCCTTTATTGATAAATATTGCTCTGTATATAATCTAAAAGGTTATTTTACATTGAGCTCTCTTTAGTGATTTAATGATTCACTGTATTTATACATACTGGATCATCAATATTAGTACAGTGGATCTTGAAATCACATATAGAATCATCCCTTACTACCAAGTTTTGGATAAATCTTATATATATATATATATATATATAAGGTATCCAAAACTGGTAGTAAGGGATGATTCTACGTAGGATCTTCAAAATCTCACTGTGTAATCATTGCATGTTTTAGTAGGTGCAAATACAAGGATTTTTATAAATCCCTAGAGAGAGCTCAATATATAATAATCTATAATTTAGATTAGATACAGAGCAATATTTACCTTTGAAAGGAAAGAAAAACTCAATAATCCGTTGAAATAAATTTGGTCAAAATAAATTTATTATAGAATGACGGTTTATTGAGTTTTTCCTTTCTTTCAAAGGTATATATATATAGTCATCCACAGACACTGTGTTTCGATGTTTATATATATGTATATTTATATATAGTTTAACTAAGGAATCACGTCGACTTAGTTAAGTATAAGGTAGGGCCCTGATGAGATCATTGAGATTGAAACCATGGAAAACAGCATTGCTCACATGACTTTTGGAAACATTTTTGCACGCTCAGAATTGCCAAGGCATGGAATAAACTGCCTGTGTCCGTTGTAGGCTGCCGAAACACTGCATCTTTCAAAGCCTCCATGCTTCCTGTAGTCTGCCTACACTATACCTGATACCCTTCTGCACACACATGCACGCACGCGCACACATACATGTATATTATTACTGTACATTGTTCATGTTCCTGACACTAATACATTATTCTGTGTACTTGACATGAGACTTTGATGAGTTGTGGTACACCTGAACCACCTGAGCACGGTACACAATAAATTTCATTATTATTTTTAAACACTTCATTCTCTCTCTTCATTGTTTTTTTCTGTCTCCTTTTTTCCTCTCTCTCCTTCACTCTCTCTCTCTCACTTGTCTTTCCTCTTCTCTCACCTTTTCCCTTCTTCTCTCTCTTCTTTTCTCTTCTTTCTCTCTCACACTCTCTCCCCTCTCAGCAATTAACTCCCCCTTTTAATTGCAATATCTTTACAGCCTCCATCTTTTCTCAAAACAACAAGATAACCAAAGTTTATTTATCTTAAGACATTTCTCGCAATCTTCTTTCTAAGATTTCAATGTTTATTTTCTTTTCTTTTTTAGTCCGAACAATAAAAAAGTAAAAAAATCAACTAAGCACAGCAACAAAGTAATGAAAAGTCATTTAATAAGTCAGTTCATTTAGTTCATACGATCGTCAATTGATATATTCAACCTACTACTTTTATGTCAGTCAAAATACACTCCTACTTTTTCTATATTAAAAAACATTTTTAATGCATTTCTATATTAAAATCACTTTTCAGTGGATTTTTATAGTAAAACCTCTTTTTAATGCATTTCTATATTAAAATCACTTTTCAGTGGATTTTTATAGTAAAACCTCTTTTTAATGCTTTTCTATATTAAAATCACTTTTCAGTGGATTTTTATAGTAAAACCTCTTTTCAATGCATTTCTATATTAAAATCACTTTTCAGTGGATTTTTATAGTAAAACCTCTTTTCAATGCATTTCTATATTAAAAACCCTTTTTAATGCATTTCTATATTAAAAAAAACATTTTTAATGCATTTCTATATTAAAATCACTTTTCAGTGGATTTTTATAGTAAAACCACTTTTCAATGCATTTCTATATTAAAAAAAACACTTTTTAATGCATTTCTATATTAAAATCACTTTTTAGTGGGTTTTTATAGTAAAACCTCTTTTCAATGCTTTTCTATATTAAAAAACATTTTTAATGCATTTCTATATTAAATCACTTTTCAGTGAATTTTTATAATTAAAACCTCTTTTCAATGCATTTCTATTCTAAAAATTATTATGTGCATTGGCTTTCGTAAACAAATGCGCATATAAAAATTAACGGTTAATAATATCACATTCACACATTCACTATACACTTAACATCTTTCATTTTGTCCCTCACATAAACATTACTTAACAGTGTCCTGAAGATGGTACAATATACTGAAATGCTTAAGTATTGACACATAAAATTGTTTCCCCTGATCATAACATCCTGTGTTTGTTATATTTTTAAAATATTTTCTTCTCATATTGTCGGATTGATTTCCTCACCGTCTTTCCATATATATATATATATATACACACCCACATACACACATTTTTAGACGTATTCCCAAGCTTATATATATATACATACATAACTTCACACACTGAACCTAGGCTGTTAGCATTTCACACAGTGCTAATACCCTTGGAAAACTACTCTCCCTTCAGCTATGGGTACATAGTAGTGCAGACTGGCCTCTTTAACCTTGGATAGGTAATCAGTATAGGAGAAGGAAAACTCTGAATTAAATCCTGTAAAACTCTGCTTAAGAAATTGATCTTATGTGGCATCTTGCTTGTGTGGATGGGTTGGTAAATATATATATATATATTTATGAAAGTACGTAAATAAACATTGTGTTTATTTGATATGGCTTTTAGCCGACAATTTTTGGAGGATATGTGCTTAATTGAAGTCATACCTAATTTTGAAAATTAATTAGTTAATAATTAATGAATTTAGGCGGGCATATATGTTCAAATGTAAGGCTAAACAGATCGAGAAAATGTCAATCCCTGAAGGTCGAAATGTACATTCTTAAGAAATTGATCTTATGTCGCCTCCTGCTTGTGTGGATGGGTTGGTAACCCATATATATATATATTATATATATATATATATATATATATATATATATATATATCATCATCATCATCATCATCATGTCGCGCCTGCAGCATGGATATCCATGACAATCTCTCACCAACATTCCCTATCATTCATTGCACCTGGGAGGTCCTCTGCTGAGCAAATAGCATCCTCGCATAGCTGGTCAATGTAGGTCCTTGCCGGGCGCCCCACACTTGCATGTCCATGTGTTGGCTTCCACAGGAGAATGTCGCTTATGAGCTCGTCCCTGCTTCTCCAGCAGTGTCCTGCATGCCTTGTCCGTCTCACTCAGATAGTTTGAGAGATGGGAGGCAAGTGACTGTACAGCTGCCTCTTCGTGGGGTGCTGCTTCCATGACTTGTTCAAGACTGCACGCAGCATTCTTGTGCAGCTTCCATCTAGCTTATTCTCCAGACGCCTCGTTAGGGTCCAAGTGGTGCAGCCATATAGCAGCACCTGCCGTCCCTCAAAATCCTATAACTCCACCACCAGAACTCTTCCTTGCATGAGCCCTCAAATGACTCATCAAACCTGCTGCAGATCCACAAAGTTTGATGCAAATATGACGTTGAAAGGACTTCCTTCCCGTTGAATAAGATGATTCAGATGATAAAATTTGATGCTTATGCACCACCATATGTCTCTTAAGACCAGATATATATATATATATATATATATATATACACACACACACACATACGCACACACACTTGAAAATATGTTTTATATATACTAGTGTAAGTACCTCGTCACTCAGAATAGATGGTTGATTGGACCCTTTTGCTTGCAAACTCCTATACATAATATCCACCCGAAACCCTTATATATACTATGTTAAGTACCTGCAAAACCCTATCCTTATCCTGAATATATACCCCTATCAGAATATTGCAAAAAGGATAAGGAAATCACTTAGTAATTGGATATACAAATTATAAAGGCAGAATTAGCCACTCGGATAATGGTAACTAATTCGGCTTAAAAGAAGGGTGGAGTTTTTTGTAACAGTAAGCATTGGTAAACCCCGATTATAACATAAGTAATATTAACCGAAGAGTTAAAAATAACCGTTCAGAAGCAAGAACTTTGGAATTATAAATTTGCCAAGATATTCATCATGATAAATAGCCAGTAATTTAGCAGGTCATTGAATCAGCTGTGAGGTATGGCAATTTGATCGGATTTGATTATATCAGAATCCAGGTGGTCCCGGGTTCAATTTGGGGTAAAGCTGTTTTTTTTTTTTTTTTTTTTTTCTTTCTTTCTTCTCCTCCCTCCCTGAAATGTACTCATGCTCAAATGGGAAGGAGTGATATTTTTAAAGGAAAAAAAAAAAAAAAAGAAAGTTCGCTTGTGAATGTTCGTTAATTTGTAAAATAGTAGCGAACAGTTATATCTTTGGGGATCTTGGTAATATGATCTGAAACCAGGAAGGGTTGCAAAATCAGAGTAAGTTCCTGTAAGTGAATTCCTGGAATATTTTTTTCCACCTTGAGTTCCAGGTGTGATAGGTGCAAAAAACGAATCTCGTTAGTATTTTGGATTTTATAAGTATTGTTACATAATAAATAATGTTCTGCAGGCCCCCGACACTAACTTTTTCATGACCGTCCCGAACAAAAATTA
>CM042169.1:256566-259066 GCA_023376005.1 Doryteuthis pealeii
AACAAACAACACCACAGTTACCTTCTTTTTTCTTCACACCTGTATTGTGATAGCCTTCAAAACCAACCAACAAACCAATATAAACACAATGCTTCAAGCAAATTATAAAACCCTTTTATATATATATATATATATATATATATATATATATGCACATATAAAGACAATTATATATACACACATATATATATACACACACGCACATATAAAGACAATTATATATACACACATAGGTTTATATATTTAGAAAAACAGGCATATATACATGCATATATATATATATATATATATGAATAAGATATAATGAAAAAACAAACGATGTTTACAACTGAAATAGGCTCATCAGAAGAGAAAGTGTGCAAACCGTTTCGGGGCCCAATTCTCTTTAAAAAGCAACACTCGGCCCATCCTCAACTAATATGAGGACCCTATTGCATTATAATGTATCAACCGCACGTGGGTCGGTTTTTTTTTTTTTTTTTTTTTTTTTTTTTTGATTAATTCCAACGTTTGACTAGCAGCGTTCTGTTTTTACTAACGGTCTTTTTCCCGTCTTATATTTTTGTTGATGACCGACCCACGTGCGGTTGATACATTATAATGCAATAGGGTTCTCATATTAGTTGAGGATGGGCCGAGTGTTGCTTTTTAAACCGTTAAGAGAATTGGGCCCCGAAACGGTTTGCACACTTTCTCTTCTGATGAGCCTATTTCAGTTGTAAACATCGTTTGTTTTTTCATTATATCTTATTCATACTGTCGGATTAATTTCCATTTTATTTTCACATATATATATATATATATATATATATATATATAGAGTCTGTCCCCTGAATGCATAAAAAGCATGAAACCTGTGGTCACAAAAATTCCCATGTTATGTAACAGCTAAATCAATTATATTGAGCATTCCACTATAAATACCAGAAAAAAAAACTTGGTTCATCACTAACTCACCAAGTGAGCTGGTGATAACCATATACTATTACAATATATATATCATAAGTAAGACAAATCCTCAGATTTATTAAAGGAGTGAAAAAAAAAAAAAAAAAATTTGAAATGAAAACTGAGCCCCCGTCCCTCTCCTGTTTAACAATTTTATTCACAATCTTTTCAAGCTTTCTGGCCAACTTTTTTTATATTTGGATGGAATCTGTAGCTTAGTTCTTATCCCAAGTACTTTCGGCACTTCGAAGTGCCATCATCAGGGATGATGTGTTTATGTTCCAGTTTTTTCAATTTAGCGGTAGTGAGAGTACCTAGGAGGGAAACTTGTTGAAATTATATTATGCGGTGTGAGGGCTGGAAGGAAGAGAATTGGTGTTATAGGCATTTTAAAATGTGAGTACTGCATTGAAAATTAATCTTATTTAAGGATGGTTTGTATTGTTTGATGTATAGAGATTCTAGTATTTAGAGTTTTTGTTTGTTTTTTTCTTTGTGCAAAATGTGCGTATTTTCCATTAGGATATTTCGGTAATTAGAGGGGGGCATTCATAAATACTAGAAAAACTGAACAAACTGTTATTTGGCTATTTAAAGTGTGTGTATATATATATATATATATATATATATATACTAGCAACAGAAAACACCCTCCGGGCATCGTAAAAATTAATTTTTGAAAGACATTGCCTGAGAGGGTGGGAAATTAAAATTTCAATGTCAGAGGGTTTGTATCATAAGTAAGACAAATCCTCATATTTATTAAAGGAGTGAAAAAAAAAATAAAAACAATTTGAAATGAAAACTGAGCCCCGTCCCTCTCAAATAAAATGTTGCGTGCATGTAATAATCAAACAATTATTTTGAATATTTTCCACTTCAATTTTACACAAAATCGTAGGTATTTATTTATTTGTAAACTTTTTAGTTAACTTCTTGTTACTGTAAAAAAAAAAAAAGGACAATAGTAAAAAAATAATTTTTAAAATTGCTTACTCAAATTTTGGGTGTATATAGCATAAGAATATTGTGACGTAAGCTGTGACGTAGAGCTATGACGTAGTTTTTGTTACAGACAGAAATACAGACAATCTCCATTATTAATAGATATATATATATAAAAAAATAAATAAAATGGACTCTCCCGTTGATTTTCGACGTCTGAGGGTTCATACACACAATGAACTCCCACACAGGGATTTGTTTATAGTGGTGAAGGCTTGTGTTGGACCATCCACACTTTTTGGCACAGTCGATAGGAAAGAATTGGTGCATCAAGGGTTGCCACAAACCCAAACAATGACTGACTGGAGGGAGAATATATGGATTCATACCTTTCCCAAGGGTATTAGTGCTATGTGAAATACCAACAGCTTCATCTAGGAATTGAACTCGAATCGACGAGTCCATTTTCCACGACTCTAACCACTAGCCCACGCGCCTCCATATATATTATATATATATATATATATATATATATATATATATATATATTTCTCATTATAATGGAGATTGTGGGTTTGTCTGTCTGTAACCGAAACTATATTACTAA
>CM042169.1:264066-266566 GCA_023376005.1 Doryteuthis pealeii
ATGGCAATTTGGCAGGTATCCAATATTGCCCGAAATTGAGCCATCATCAATAGACAGGTGCAAATATATTGGATATCTGATCTCTCTTGGAGATGATACTTTCATGCCAGAAGAGGAATTACTCTTTTGGATTTTGGTTTTTCAGCTAGGCATGATCTGCCGCGTCTGCTTAGGAAGTTACTTCCTTGACTATATTCATCTATAAATAAATAATGTTTATCCGTCAGCATTGCTGCAGATTAGCGAATGTGTTATGCAGTAAATTTTGTCTATTATAGCGGTAAAGGTTTGTGCAGAAACAGATGCACTTTTGGTTGCAACTGGTAACAGAAGAATAGTGCACCACTGTTGTCATAGATTCTTTTAACTATACTAGCAAATATATGCACCCTCCGTAGGATGCAAGTATTTAAGTTTTAATATAATAAAATATCATATTAAATTAGAAAGGCTAATGAAACTGAATAAGAATGCAGATAAAAAGATTTGGAACAGAGGGGGTATGAATGAAAAATAGAACAACTTCGAAACTAACTCTTCCATCATTTACCATTACTCCCGTCTATCATTGGTAAATTTTCCTAATTTAACTCTTTATTTAAAATAGGAAGTAAAGAATAAATTTACAGTTATTTCTTCTTGTTAATGGATTTCTTTTAAGATTAATCCCCGAGATTTTTGCTCATATTCAATAAGATAAAACCAAACAGTTAGAAACCAATAATACTAAGCATATATTCATTAAAATTACATTTTTAATTTCAATATGCAAATAAGCCTTCCTGTTCACACTGTAAACTGCTATTTTAGTCTATATATAAATACAGTTGCATGTTATTCATTTGTAGATATGATTAACAGTATTATTAATGTAAAACAATTTTATTAGAGATTGAGGTTTAAATAAAAATAAAATCATGGAGAATGTGACGTAAATAACAAAGGGAATTGTGACTTGAGTAGTGATATAGTTTCGGTTACAGACAGAAAAACACACAATCTCCATTATAATAAGATGTCTAAATTAAACAGTTGTAAAAAGTCAGTCACGTAGTTAAATTTATTTATCTAGAGAATTTTTCAAGTTTTACAAATTGGATTGGTAAAAAAACCAAAAAAACTGTTGAACCAATTCAGGTTTATAACAAATAAAACTTTGATAAAAAAAAAACTTTTGACTATTTTTGATATGTTTGTGCTATTAAAAAGGAGTAAAAAGTGTTTATTTTTATTTTTTTTTTTTATTTTTTTAAAAAAAATTTAATTTTTTTAATAAATCAGATTTGGGCAAATTTACTGATTTGAAGCAATCAGCAAAAATGAGTATGTTCCTCTTGAAATCAGAATTTCACTTTGGAAATGCGAACAAGCTGGCTAAATAACCTTCTACTAAACTAATGAATTTATTTCACTATTACTTTTCACTAGTAGTAGGTTATTTAGCCAGCTTGTTCGCTGTGGGTAGGATATGACATATATATATTTACCAATCCCTCCGCACGAGCAGGATGTGACACAAGGTCAATTTCTTAAGCGGAATTCAACAGGTTTGAATTCAGAGTTTTCCTTCTAGAGCCCAGTCTGCCCTACTATTTATACATAGCTGGAGGGAGAGTAGGATTCATACCTTTCCAAGGGTATTAGTGCTAAATGAAATGCAATTACAACATCCAAGATTTGAACTCTGGGTGACGAGTAGGATTCATACCTTTCCCAATGGTATTAGCGCTAAGTGAAATGCAATTACAACATCCAAGATTTGAACTCTGGGCGACGAGTCCATTTCCCATAACTTTAACCATTACACCACGCACATCTTTAATAGGATATAACATGACATAAAGTTGCAAATATAGGGCATCCAATGAGTTTAATCCTCACTGGATGCCCCACATTTGCAACCTTATCCGTTAGCACGGCTGCAGATTAGCAAACGTGTTATGCAGTAAATTTTATCTATTATAGCAGTGAAGGTTTGTGCAGGACCAAATGCACTTTTAATTGCAGATGGTAACAGAAGAATAGTGCAGCACTGTTGTCATAGATTCTTTGAACAATATATCTAAATTAAAAAGTTGTAAAAAGTCTTTCACCATAAGGTGCCAACAGAGAAAAGTAGTAATGAAATAAATTCATTTAGTTTGGTAGTATTTACCCAGCCTGTTTGTTGCGGATAGGATGTGACAATATGGGGCATCCAGTGAGGATCAAACTCACTGGATGCCCCACATTTGCAACCTTATTCATTAGCACTGCTGCAGATTAGCCAATGTGATATGCAGTCAATTTTGTATATTATAGCAGTGAAGGATTTTTTAAGATTCGTTAAGAAATACTCGATAAATTGCAAATTAAACTAATTAAGGTCGCAAATGTGAAAATGTCAGCGTTTTTCAGCTAAATGCTTGTAATGCTAATAGGATATGACATAAGGTTGCAAATATAGGCATCAATGAGTTTGATCCTCACTGGATGCCCCACATTTGCAACCTTAGTAGAA
>CM042169.1:271566-284066 GCA_023376005.1 Doryteuthis pealeii
TTGAGCAGAAAAGACTCAGCTTACAACAATAATAGAATTTTATTTGAATAGAATGAGTTCTGAGGTGAATAGATAGTGAACTATGAAATATCCCATAATACCAAGAAAATTTGAACAGCCATGAGAAAAATTTGTTAGGCAAAGATTATATATACTACAATGAAAACATGGTAGTAACTTGTTGATGAATATATATATAATATATATATATATATATATAATATATATATGTTGAAAAAAAAATGAATAAAGGAAAGAAAAATATAGAATGGATGATACCGGATATTTTAATCAATTTTACTTCATGTGTTTTGGTCAGGAGTTTATCCATGTGTACATTATTCAAACTATTATTTTTAAATGAAATAATATAATAGAAAAAAATGTAGAAATTTTCTATTATTATTATTTCATTTCATTTTCTTATTTAAAAATAATAATAGTTTGAATAATGTACACATCGATAAACTCCTGACCGAAACGTGTGTAAGTAAATTGATTAAAATATCCTATTTTATCCATCTATATTTTCTTCCGTTATTTATTTTTTTCAACATACCGTTGGATTCACTCCAGTTTCATTTTTACACCACACAATATATATATATTATATAGAGGAGAGAGGGTTTGGGGAATGTGAAGCACCCCTTCCACATTGCTCTCTGGTCCACTCTGACCCAGAGTGGCAGTACCTGTTAGGGTCCCATCTTATGGTTAAATAGAAAAATGTATTTATAAAAAAATTGTGTATCCATTTAAGAATTTAATTCAAAATTTTATCTGCATTAATGACCCACTGAGGTTGATGTACTGTAACACAAACCAACCAAACTAAAACAATCTCCTTGGTCTATGCTAGTGAAAAAGGAGATAGACTCCTCTGCTGTCTGGTTGATACCAGCTTTTGGCCACCACCACACATGGTCGATACGATGGAATAGTAAGAGATTGTCAGGGGAATCCTTGCTGTTAGCATGCTGTGATGCTGCGCTGAATGATTATGATGATGCGTTACAATGTACCGTCACCCCCTCCCCCCCAATCCACCCTTTCAGCCCTCCCCCCCCCCCCCCAATATCTTCTTTACGAGGCACCTGTTGAAGTATTTATCAGATTTATTTTTCTTGTTTACCTTTCATTTCTTTTTATTTTCCATTCATTCTGTCTGAACAAATAAAACATCAAGCAACAAAAACAAGACACAAACAAAGTGTGTTATAATAAATAGAGGAAATAAAAGATAATTGAAAAAAACTTTAGAAGAGAAAGAGATAAAAAGATAGAGAGAAGAATAGAGAGAGAGAGGTGGGGGGGCAGAAAAAGAGGAGATAGAGAGATAGATACATAGGCAGATAGAGAGAGGTGGCAGAAAAGAGGAAGATAGAGAGATAATAGGTAGAAAAGAGGGAGATAGAGAGATAGATACATAGGTAGAGAAAGAGAGAGATAGATACATAGGTAGAGAAAGAGAGAGATAGAACATAGTAGAGAAAGAGAGAGAGAGGAGGAGGACAGAGAAAGAGGGAGATAGAAATAGATACATAGGTAGAGAAAGAGGTGATAGAAGAGGGGGAGAGAAAGAGGGATAGATACATAGCAGATAGAGAGGGGGCAGAGAACAGAGGGAGATAGAGAGAGCGATAGGTAGAAGAAAGATGAGAGAGAGGATAGATACATAGGTAGAGAAAGAGAGAGAATAATACATAGGTAAGAAAGAGAGAGATAATACATAAGGTAGAGAAAGAGAGAGATAGATGCATAGGTAAAGAGAAGAGAGAAAGAGAGATAGGTAAAGAAAAAGGGAGAGAAGAGAGATAGGTAGAGAAAAAGGGAGAGGAAGAGAGATAGGTAGAGAGAGAGGGGGTAGAGAAAGAGGGGGTAGAGAAAAGAGGGGATAAAGAGAGATAGATACATAGGCAGAAAGAGGGGAGATAGAGAGATATACATAGGCAGAGAAAGAGGGAGATAGAGAGATAGATACATTGTTAGAGAAGAAAGGGAGATATAGAGATAGATACAAAGTAGAGAACGAGGAGATAGAGAGGAATATAGATAATGACACGATGAGAGATGATCTGATACATTAACTGAGAAGAAAGAGAGAAGATAAATATAGAAAGACAGAAAGATACATTAAGAGAAAGATACTGTACATAAGCGATACAGATAGAACAGATATATAAGCAGAAAAAGAATGAATAAAATAGAGAGAGAGATACATAGGGAGAGATATATAGACTGAGAGATACACAGATACATTAAGAGAGAGAAGGAGAGAACAGAGACATACATAAGCAGAGAAATGAGATACATAGGCAGAGAGAGAGAGAGAGAGAGAAAGCAGGAGAGAGAGATATATAGGGAGAAAGATAATAGACTGAGAGATACACAGATACATAAAGAGAGAGAGGAGATAAATAGGCAGTGAAGAGAGAGAGATACATATGCAAAGAGAGGAGAGATGGAGAGAGAGAGAGAGACACTATGCAAGAGAGAGAGGAGAGATAGAGATACATATGCAAAGAGCAGAAGAGAGAGAGAGAGAGATGATACATATGCAAAGAGAGAGTAGAGAGAGAGAGAGAGAGTACATATTGGCAAAGAGAGGAGAGCAGAGGGTAGGATGAGAGAGAGACATAAGCAGGAAGAGAGGATACATAGAGAGAGAAATACACAGATACATTAACAGAGAGAGAGAGAGAGAGAGAGAGAGAGAGAGAGAGAGAGAAGAGAGAGAGAGAGAGAGAGCATATAGCAGAGAGAAACAAGATAAATAGTTGAAAGAGAGAGGAGAGAAGACATAAGCAGGGAAGAGAGGGATACATAGAAAAGAGAAATACACAGATACATTAACCAGAGAGAGAAGAGAGAAGAGCGAGGAGAGAGAGAGAGAGAGATAGAGAGAGAGAGAGAGATAAGCATGGAAGAGAGAGAGCTATATATATAGACTGAGAGGAGATAAGCATGGAAGAGAGAGATATATATAGACTGAGAGATACACAGATACATTAACAGAGAGAGAGAGAGAGAGAGGCGAGAGAGAGAGAGAGAGATAAGCATGGAAGAGAGAAGATATATAGACTGAGAGATACACAGATACATTAACAGAGAGAGAGAGAGATAGCAGGGAGAGAGAGATATATATAGACTGAAGAGATACACAGATACATTACAGAGAGAGAGAGAGAGAAAGAGGAGAGAGAGATAAGCATGGAAGAGAGAGATATATAGACTGAGAATACAAGATACATTAACACAGAGAGAGAGAGGAGAGAGAGATTAAGCATGGAAGAGAGAGAGAATATAGACTGAGAGATACACAGATACATTAACAGGAGAGAGAGAGAGAGAGAGAGATAAGCATGGAAGAGACGAGAATATAGACTGAGAGATACACAGATACATTAACAGAGAGAAAGAGGAGAGAGAGAGATAAGCATGTGAAGAGAGAGATATATAGACTGAGAGATACAACAGATTACATTAACACAGAGAGAGAGAGAGAGAGAGAGAGAGAGAGAGAGGAGAGAATTTGGTTCCCTTTGCCAAATATCCTTCTTCTACCACCCACCCCTCTCCCGCATCTTAAATCTGTTTATCTTACTTACTGAAGCCCAATAAATGTTTGCAGACCAGTCAGTAACCAGAAAGCAATGATTTCTTAACAGAATCAAACGTTACCTTCAAGGACATTTTGATGCAGCAAGAGAGAAAGAAGAAAAAAAAAAAATCTTGCCTTCTTGCTTTTCAATTGAAGATATACAACGTTGGTTTGTTTATTTTTTTAAAAATAAAACTTTCTTTGCTACTTCATAATCTTTTTCCATGTGAGTGTAGCCCCACTGGAAGAAAATGTTCCTCTTGGGAGCCAAACGCAAAGAGCTGGAAAGTGACAATGCTAATGTTAACAAACATTAATGCCTTATTATTTTGGCAAAATTGCAGTTAGTCACTCAACAACTTTTATATTTTTATTTATTTCATTTTATATATATATATATAATATATATGTATATATATATGAATGTATGTGGTTGTACTAAAGCCTCATCGCTTTTCTCTTTCTGGCCATGTTTACTCTCTTACATATGTAAAGCGAAGGAGTATTTCTACACTTCTATTGTGGGAGTCTATTCTCTATTGCATTCTTACTCTTTATCCAGGAGGATCTCTCTCTCTCTCTCTTCTCTCTCTCCCTATCTCCCTCTCTCTCAGGAGTTTATTTTTTCATCACTCACTCATATATATCTGGGAACTCTTATTGATACCTTTCTCTCTCTCTCTCTTTGAGAGCCTATTTTTGATCACTCTCTCTATTTATATATATCTAGAAGCTATTTGGGTTCACACACACACACTCTCTCTCTCTCTCTCTCTCTCTCTCTCTCTCTCTCTCTCTCTCTCTCTCTCTGGGAGCCTATTTTGTTCTTTCTCTCTCTTCTTGGAGCTTCTTGCTCTCTCTCCCTCTCTCTCTCACACACTCTCTTTCTCTCTCTCTCTCTCTCTCTCTCTCTCTCTCTTCTCTGGAGCCTATTTTGTTCTTTCTCTCTCTTTCTATGGGAGCCTTCTCGCTCTCTCTCCCCTCTCTCTCTTTCACACACACTCTCTTTCTCTCTCTCTCCCCCCCTCTCTCTCTCCTCTTCCCTCTCTCTTCTGGGAGCCTATTTGATCATTGTCTCTCTTTCCTATGGGAGCTTCTCTCGCTCTCCCTTCTCTCGCTCTCCCTCTCTCGCTCTCTCATACCACTCTCTCTCTCCTCTCTCATTACACTCTCTCTCTCTCTCTTCTCTCTGGGAGCCTATATTGATCTCTCTCTTCTCTCTCTCTCTCTCTCTGGGAACCTTTTCTCAGTTACTAAAGTTTGGCTGTTTTTAATGAAATTATCATCCTTTATAACTACTAGCAAAAATAAAGGGACACCCTCTGGGTAGATGTAAAAATAATTTTTTGAAAGATATTGTGCCTGAGGGAGATGGAGCTGAAAATTTCAATCTCATAGAGTGTGTACCATAAGTATGTAAAATCGTCAAATTTATTAGGAGTAACAAAAATCTCTCTCTCCNCTCGAAATGGCAAATCTTGGTGCAATGGCTGCAAACAAAAGGCTGATGCTTTCTGTAGGTTTGTTGGGGGTGCTGCTGTTTCTCCTTTCTTTTAGACTCTCTTTTCTTGGCAGCTTTTCCCCCTTTTTTTCACTTCTTTTGTTCCTTGTTCTGACGAGGAGGCGCCAGGTGCAACCAAGCGGCATGTTTCTTCAGTCTCTCTTGCAGACCCTTTGAAAGCGTAGAAGAAAAAAGGTATGAATCCAAACTACTTCTCCTTCTAGCTATGGGTAAATAGTAGGGCAGACTAGGCTCTTTAACCTTGTTTAGGCAACCAGTCAAGGAGAAGGAAAACTCTAAATTCAAACCTGTTGACTCGCTTTAAGTGTGTGTGTGTGTGCATACAATCTCTGTATGTACATACAGAGATTGATTTTTCTCGATTTGTTTAGCCTTACATTTGAATAGGTATGCCCGCCTAATTAACTAATTATTAATTAATTAACTTTCTAAAATTAGGTACGACTTCAATTAAGCACATATTCTCCCAAAAATCCATATCAAAACACATCGTTTGTGTATTTACTTCTCATACTGTCGTGTAGAAAAAGTCACTATAAGAGGAATAAAAAATCTACTTCTAAACAAAACGAAAAATCTAAGAAAGTCCAGTTGGTATAGGGGTTACGGTCCTCGCCTGTCAGCTTGACAGTCAGGTTCGAATCACGCACAAGGGTCTTCCTATCTATAGCTCTGCTGATGAGGCCTAATAGGCCGAAATGTACATACAGATTGATTTTTCTCGATTTTTTTAGCCTTACATTTGAATAGGTATGCCCGCCTAATTAACTAATTATTAATTAATTAACTTTCAAAATTAGTTACGACTTCAATTAAGCATACACACACACACACACACACACACACACACACACGTATATATATATATATATATATATATATATACACACACACACACAAATATATATATACAAATATACAATGGAACCTCGACCCTCGAATATAATCCGTTCCAGAATTCTGTTCGAGAATTGATTTGTTAAAAAACTGAAACAATATTTCCCATAAGAAATATCATAAATTGGATTTATGTATTTTTGACCATCAGATGAATGCCTATTTATGGATCTACACTTATAATTAGGAACAGTCTGTATTTAAAGAACAAATAACACATAAAAATGTAAATACAAAAAAAAAAAAGCATAAAATGAATGTAATATTTAACCTAATTCTTTAATGCTGTTTTTTGTTGTTTGTTCTTTACTGACGTAAAGTCTTGATTTGAATCGTCGTCAGTCCGATCTTATTTGATTTGTCGACCTCACAGCCGGTCTCCACTGGTGGGATTTTCCAGTTTTTCTTAAATTTGACTTTAAAAAAAAAAAAATTCCGCCTTTGTTAAATACGACAGTTCAAGGGCACGTGCACACTCGCGATTTCGATAAATCTCATATATATATATATATATATATATATATATATATATATAATGAGAGTAAGTAAATAAACAATGTGTTTATTTGATAGGGCTTTTAGCCGACAATTTTTGGAGGATATGTGCTTAATTGAAGTCATACCTAATTTTGAAAATTAATTAGTTAATAATTAATGAATTATATATATATATATATATATATATATATATTATATATATATATAAGTCAGAAGGTGGATTGCTTAAAATTATTAAAAAACAACGGATACACTATACTGTCACAACTCTCAAACCAAAAACCGAATAAATCATTATTCTCTCTCTCTCTCTCTCTCTCTCTCTCTCTCTCTCTCTCTCTCTCTTCTCTCTCTATATATATATATATATATATATATATATATATATATATATATATAATGAGCAAGATGGAATGAAAACAACACACAATGCTGTTGTTTTCATTCCATCTTGCTCATACTCATACTGTCGGATTCATTTCCTTTCTTTTAACTTATATATATATATATATATTTTTAAAATAAAATTTATTTTATTTTTAACAACAAATATGTATTTTTAAATTAAAAAAAAAAATTCCGGTACTGATCGAGGGCGTTCTGTGCCTCGTAACTACTGATATATTCATTTCGTTTTTCCGCTTACAATGTTACTTTGATAAAGACATATTCATAATGTCGAAACAGATATCTGTCAGCAAAAATTTTTAACATCTTGTTTTTCTATAAAACTTTCTTACATATGTATGAGTGTGTGTATTTGGACAGCATTTTTTCCTGTGGACTTTTTCGGTGGACGAATCCACGAATTCCATCCAAATATAAAAAGTTGGCCAGAAAGCTTGAAAAGAATATATATATATATATATATATATATATATATATATATTGTATGTGTGTGGAATTAAACAAATGGCAGGTCTCCTGTTTAACGATTTTATTAGTGATCTTTTCAAGCTTTCTGGCCAACTTTTTAATATTTGGATGGAATTCGTGGATTAGTCCACCGAAGTTCATATCCCGAGTACTTTCGGTCCTTCGAAGTGCCATCACCAGGGGTGATGTGTTCCAGTTTTTTTTTTTCAAAGTATATTAATAGATGTGGAGGTTGGAAGTAGAATTGAAAAGATCATCAATGAAATCGTTAAACAGGAGACCTTCTTTTTGTTTAATTCCACATGTATAAATGAAAGAATGCTACCCAAATACACACACACACACACATATATATATAGATGTGAGCTATCCAAAACTTGGTAGTAGGGGATGATTCTATATGTGATATCTAAGACACACTGTATTATTATTGTATGATCCAGTATGTATAAATACAGTGAATCACCACAGAGAGCTCAATGTATAATAATCTTTATAGATTATATACAGAGCAATATTTTTATTTGAAAGGAAGGAAAAGCCCAAAACGGAGTTTTTTCTTCCTTTCAAGATATATATATATATATAAATGCATTTCTATTGATATCAATGGAGTAAACTGCATTGAAATCGTAAAGACAAAGTTTATCGGAGATGAGGAGTTAACATAACTGGTAGTGACAGAAATGCCTATTATATGTCCAATAATAAAACTACGAGGCACCATTTCTGTCGTCATTGTGATAAGTAATAAAAATGTATACCTATTAAATAAGTCTATTTCTTTCTTGGAGGCCGTAAAAACTGAAGAATTGGCGGGTTTTTATGTAATAGAACCACAGGCAGAAGAAAGAAGAGCCATTCGCATTGAGATTGAATTGCAAAAATCTTTTCATTCAACTTGTAGAGTCGATTACATGAGACGCTAAACAATTGCTAACAAACAATATAGACAATATAGAAGAGCTATTGCGAAATACTTCAATATATAAAAAGCATGATAATCTTGACTAGCAGGACCTGTGGATATACCACAGTATGATAATTTAATTATTACAACGTTTGATATGTTTACTTTAGAAATATTGCTAAATAGTTCCATATGTAAAAAAGTATTGTAATGTTGACGAGCAGGACTTGTGAATATACCATAGTATGATAATTTAATTATTACAACATTTGATATGTTTACTTTAGAGCTATTACAAATAGTTCAATATGTAAAAGTATTGTAATCTTGACTAGCAGGACCTGTGGATATACCATAGTATGATAATTTAATTATTACAACGTTTGCTAATAATAATAATAATAATAATAATAATAATAATAATAATAATAAAGCAAAAAACAAACACCAAACTGTTGATTATGGCCTGCAAATGGCATAAAAATTAATTTTTATACTGCCGGACGGCGTTTTTTTTGCTAGTATTATTATTAATAATAATAATAATGATAATATTCTATTAATAATGGACATTCGCTTCCGGTTTTTGTCTGTAACAAAAATTACGTCACTGCTTTCGTCACATTACCCAACACATAATCCAACGTCATAACAGAATAAATATACTCAAAATGTGAGCATGCAACGTTAGACTCATTGTTTCAATAAATAGATGCCCGGCGTTATATATTTATATATACATTGTTTTATTGTAATATAATATTTAAAGTTATCGGAACTGTTTCCATTTCAAATTGTCTTTCTTTCTTTCTACTCCTTTAATAAATTTGACGATTTTACATACTTATGGTACACACTAAGGGGCCGGGTTAGCTCAGTCGGTAGAGCGTTCGGCTAGAAACCACAAGGTTCCTAGTTCGATACCGGTCCCCGCCAACTCAGCGTATGAGTAGCACAGAGATCTGTGCGGTAAAGTAAGGAGCTGATGGTAAGTGTGGCGCTCCACCTCAGACGCTAAAATAATCTCCTTGGTCTAGCGCAAGTGAAAAGGGGATAGACTCCCTCGCTGATTGGCTGATACTGACTTTAGGCCGCCCCGACGACTTTACTTACTATGACATTGAATTTTCAGCTCCCATCCCCTCAGGCAATATCTTTTTAAAAAAATATTTTTACATCGCCCGGAGGGCGTCTTTTTATTTTGCCAGTAGTAATAATCTTTTTATAATGGAGATTGTGTGTTTTTCTGTCTGTAACCGAAACTATATTCCTACTCAAGTCACAATTCTCTTAGTTATTGACATCACATTCTCCATGATTTTATTTTTTATCTAAACCTCAATTATTAATAAAATTGTCATTATTAATACTGTTAACTATGTCTACATACTGACAACATGCAATTATATTTATATATACAACAAAATAGCGCTTTACAATGTGAACGGGAAGGCTAATTTGCATATTAATGTTAAAAAATCGAATTTAATAAATATGTGCTTAGTATTATTGATTTCTAATTGTTTGTTTTATTTTAATGAATATAAGCAAAAATCTCTTCAATGAATCTTAAATGAAATCCATTAACAAGATAAAATAACTGTCATTTTATTCTTTACTTCCTCTTATAACTAAATACTTAAATTAGAAAAAAATAACAATGAAAGACGAGAGTGATGGAAGAGTAAGTTTCAGTTGTTCCATTTTTTATTATACTCCCTCTGTTTCAAATCTTTTATTATACTCCTCTGTTTCAAATCTTTTATTATACTCCTCTGTTTCAAATCTTTTTATCTGTATTCTTATTTAGTTTCATTAGCCTTTCTCATTTAATACAATATTTTATTACATTAAAACTTAAATACTTGCATCCGGAGGGTGCATATATTTGCTAGTAATAATAATGCAAAAACCAAACACCAAACTGTTGATTATGGGCCCGGCAAATGGCCTTCTTCTATAAACATGGAGATCTTTAGTGGATTAGCGTGGATTTTCTGTCCGAATGATTGGACACGGTGTGTGAAATAAAAGTTTTCTAATTGCATCCAGCTGTGTTACACTGGGGGTGGACCGGGGGCGGCCGGAGGGTGCTTCTTGTGTCTGGTAAAAAAAAAAAAAAACAAAGTCTTTTCATGTGGTAAAATACTTTAATGCATTGCCTATTGACTAGACTCACATGCTGCTGCTGATGTTTACTAGCCTAAAGAAGAATTACAGGAAGTTTCGAAAATCTCTCCGGCGGGGTGGGGGTGAGGGGTGCGGATATACAAGTGCTTTATTTCTATTGTTATTAAAATTAAGATTCTCACTGTTTTAATGTCATGACACAAGTCTTGTTGTTTTTCAAAGTTTGAAAAAAAAAATCTTCCTATTAAAAAATATTTCACTGGAAAGATTACATGGAAAAAATTGTTAAAAGGGTGAGTGGGATGGGTTATTTCTCTCTCTCACTCTATCTCTCTATCTATCTTCTCTCTCTCTCTCATCTTTCTCTCTCTCTCTCTCTCTTTCTCTCTCTCTCTCTCTCACTCTCACTTTCTTTCTCCCTCTCTCTCTTTCTTTCTTTCTATCTCTCTCTCTTTCTATCTCTCTCTTTCTTACTCCCTCTTTCTCTCTCTTTCTCTTTCTCTCTCTTTTCTCTCTCTCTCTCACTCTCTCTCTCTCTCTCTCCTCTCTTGTTGTGTGTGTTTCTTTCTCTTAAATTTTTAGAATATGGTACTTTAGCGATGTCCAATTTGTCGTACCAAGTCCGGTTAAACTTGAAAATCGTTGTCAAAATTAAAATGGAAACATATTTGGCGGTCCCCCATGACAGTTTAACTACAGTGTATGAATGAACTTTTTTTGCGAATTGGGTTACGGTTTAGGAGTTTGGGGATTAAGGTTGTTTTTAATTACGTATTACTTAAAAAAAAACCCAAAAAGAACCAAATTACTATACATTTAATGTTGAAAATAATTTTTTAAAAACAAGTTTAATTGAAATTATACATTGCAATACTAACACAAACAACTGAGACTAATGTGACTACCGTTGGATTCAATAAATAATTTCAATGGTTAATTAAATGTATAGTAATTTTTTTTTGGGGGGGGGTGTTGTTGTTATTTTTAAAGCAATACGTAATTAAAAACAACCTTAATCTCCTAAACCGTAACCCAATTTGCCAAAAAAATTCATTCATACAATGTAGTTAAACTGGATTCCTGAAAAATCTACCCAGATATGAAAATCATGGACTACCACCAAATAAGTTTCCGTTTTAATTTTGACGACGATTTGCAAGTTTAACCGGAAAAAATTGTTAAAAGGGTGAGTGGAATGGGTTATCTCTCTCTCTCTCTCTCTCTCTCTCTCTCTCTCTCTATATATATATATATATATATATATATATATATATATATATATATATATATATATATTAATACGCGTGTTCCTAAATCTTCCGTCCGTTATCATCCTGCAACATCCTCTAATTAAAAAATGAGACTGTCCAAATCGTAGAAGATGAAATACAAAAATGTAAATCCTGGTGTTGCTTATCCGCAGAATTCTTATTTCTTATGAGTGTCTTCACCTCAGCTAAATAAGCGACAATCCTTTTTTTATTAGAAAGAAAGAAAGAGAAGGAAAAGGACTTACTACACAGAAAAAAATATAATAAGAACGAGAAAAAGAGAGTGGGTGAAAGATAGAGGGGGTGAGCGCACTAAAGCGATAATACTAATCTGTTTCAATCAAACAATGAAAAGAAGGGAAAAAATAGGGAGAGAGAGAGAGAGAGGGGGGGATGATTAAATAGGTATACCCAAAATGAGGCTAATCTGCGTTTTTGACAAAATGACTTTAGCCCCCCCCCAAAAATAATTTACCAAAAATCAGGGAATTATCGAATTTTAATGAAATTTTCAGTGTTTATTTATCAAAGATTTGCCCTGTTTGTATATGTGTAGTACAAATATAAGCCTGTATATTTTTCCGTTATTACATTCATGGATAACGTTGAAATTAACTTTGAACCGCCCTGTCGGTTGGGGTGTTAGAATGCACCTCTGCAGAGAGGTAAGACTCTCCCAATGGGGCCACCTGTTGGCCGTGGGTGGCGACCCGTGATGCTTAAGGATAGAACCCAGGTGGATGAGCAGTCCATAACTTGCAATACTCCACTTTGGCCCTATCTTGGGCTACACGG
>CM042169.1:291566-302766 GCA_023376005.1 Doryteuthis pealeii
TCGATACCGGCCCTCGCCAAATCAGCGTATGAGTAGCACAGGGATCTGTGCGGTAAAGTAAGGAGCTGATGGTAGGTGTGGCGCTCCACCTCAGATGCTAAAATAATCTCCTTGGTCTAGCGCTAATGAAAAGAGGAATAGTGAGTTCAATCCTCTCTGGATACCCCTATACTCACGACCTTTTCTCAGATCCTACTAGTGACGAAAAGGTTGGGTATAAGGGCGTCCCATTGTGGTGCAATGGTTAACTAGAAAAAAACAATGAGGGTCGCATAATACACGAATTTAATAATTTTAAAACTTAGTTTACTTATATATATATATATATATATATATATATATATATATATATATATATATGAGAAGTAAACAAACAATGTGTTTGATATGGCCTTAGCCGACAATTTTTGGGAGAATATGTGCTTAATTGAAGTCATACCTAATTTTGAAAATTAATTAATTGATAATTAATGAATTAGGCGGGCATACCTGTTCAAATAAGGCTAAACAAATGGAGAAAAGTCAATCTCTGTATGTACATTTCGGTCTATTATGCCTCATTATTATATATATATATGTATCCGACCCCTCCGCTACTAGTAGGATGCGAGACAATTTTTCTTAAAATCTTTTTTTTTTTTGTATATACATAGAGAGGGGAAAAGTGACAGACAGAACGTGAAGAGACGGGTCAGTTTCTGACTTAATTGCAAATTACGACTAATTAGGACCAGTTAAAATGGAATTTTTATTAAAACATGACTCAATCCTAAAAATAAAGAATAATTTAGTATAACTTTTGTGTAATTAAACTAAACAGTAAAAAAAACCTTTATGAGACAAACATTGGTTCGCTCACCTTATATATATATATATATATATATATATATAGCAATAATAATTGGATTTCAGTTAAATTCTGTGTAATTTGTTGGAAGTAATTGTACTTTTTAAAAAAAATTAGCCAAAAAAAAAACAAAAAAAAAAACGTAGTAATACTGTATGTGCCAAGAAAGTATAACATGTAAAGAAGTGTTATATTAACGTTGAAAGGCTTAAAGTAACCTCCCAACGTGGGTACATATAAGTACAATCAATATTCCGACAAAGGTGTGAAAAGATAACATATTTATTCCATAAGTGACGGAGGTACATTTACATGACAAAGATGTACAAAACAGATACATAAACGTTTTATAAGAGGAATTAGGCGTACGACTCGCATCGTGGAGAATGTCACTTACTGGTAGCGGGTTTGGTAGGCTTCTGAGACGGCAGGCGCCTAGACCATATTAACTCGTTGCCGGCCTGAGTGAAAAGAGGCAGGAAATCGTAGTTCCCGCTTTTGGCCAATAACCAACGCCACCTATCGACCGAACCAACTACGGCAAGGGAAGATAACTAATTTTGGACTTATGTCCATCCAGACCTCGTTTTACTGACCCAACAAAGGGAAGGAGGAAGAGGACTCGCAAGCGTTAAAGATTGCATAAATTCAACAATTCAAGGACTCTAATAATATGCAAAAACGTACAAAGATTGTACCCAGTAAAAGAAGTACCAACTGAAATAACTCGGGAACAAAAAGAAGAAAAATAGTAAAAACAAAAATGGGAAGAAAAACAACTGTACTCATACAAACAAAAAAAATTGCACACGATTTGATTTGGATAAAAGAAAAAAAGAAAAGAAGGAAACTCGAAGAAGGAAACTTAATAGCAATACAAATTAATATAAAAACTAATCATGTTACGTCGGAATGATACTGTTATGGATAGAAAATCAATACTGCTCTGGGTTAAAAATTCTATCCGAAACAGCATCAATACGACGTAATATGAAATGGACTAGATAGTCTCTCTGTGTAGAAACGTAATGAGAAATTCTGAATCTTTTTAATAGCTGTACGAATTAATATCATAAAAACTAATCATATTACGTCGGAATGATATTGTTATGGATAGAAAATCAATACTGCTCTGGGTTGAAAAATTCTATCCGAAACAGCATCATTACGACGTAATATGAAATGGACTAGATATTCTCTCTGTGTAGAAACTTAATGAGAAATTCTGAATCTCTTTTTAATAGCTGTACGAATTAATATTATAAAAACTAATCATTTTACGTCGGAATGATACTGTTATGGATAGAAAATCAATACTGCTCTGGGCTAAAAAAAATTCTATCCGAAACAGCATCAGTACGACGTAATATGAAATGAGCTCGATATTCTCTCTGTATAGAAACTTAATGAGAAATTCTGAATGTCTTTTTAATAGCAACAGGAATTAATATCATAAGAATTAATTATTGCCAAAACCAAAATTGATAATGCGCATAAGAATGGTAAATGTAGGTTATGTGCTGACAGAAATGGAATGGTTAATTCCATAATAAGCGCGTGCAGCAAACTGGTACTAAAAGAATATATGACGAGGTATGACTGGGTGGGAAAGGTGATCCATTGGGAATTGTGCAAGAGGCTAAAAGTTGGTCATGCTGACAAATGGTAAATTCAAAAACTAGAATTTATCCTAGAAAATGACCCATAAAATTCTTTGGAAATATAAACGGACCACCAAATCTAAACCAGAAGACCAGACCTAATTAGTATATACCCAACCCTTTCGCCACGAGTAAGAATGTGAATCAAGCACAGGAGTATGGGGTATCCAGCGAGGATCGAACTTGCTTTTCAATGGTAATGGATCTGCAAGAGTAGCTTGCTAACCATTTCACCCCGATGGGTTGCCCTATACCCAACCCATTCGCCGCCAGTATGTGGATGTAGCAAAAGGTCACAAATATGGTACGTCCAGCCAGAATCGAACTCGCGATTTAATAGCAATAATAGATCTGCAGAACTAACTAGTTAACCATTGCACCACAATGGGACGCCCTTATACCCAACCTGTTCGTCACTAGTAGGATCCGAGAGAAGGTCGTGAGTATGGGGTATCCAGAGAGGATCGAACTCACTATTCAGCAGTAATGGATTTTTTAGACTGGCTTGCTAACAATTACATCACGATAAGAAGTCCTTTTTACCCAACACGTCGTTCACCTTGGGTAGGATGTGACACAATGCCGCAATCATGGGGCATTCAGTGAGGGTCAAACTCACAATATAGTAGTAATGGATCTGCAAAACTAGCTTGGTAACCATTACACTACGATTGGATGCCTTTTTTTTACCCAACACGTTCGCCTTGGGTAGGATGTGACACAAGGTCGAAAGTCCCATCTATGGGTTAAATAGAAAAACTTGAGTTGATAAACAAAATTTGTTATCCATTAAGAATGAATTTATTTCAAAACTCTGTCGGCATTAAATGACCCACTGAGGTTGATATGCCATTCATATTAGCTTTGTAAAATTAAAAAACAAAAGAAATACAACTTATATTATTATCTGTTCAATGTTTCGACCGATATGCCCTCCAGCTTTCTTCAGCTACATATTGTTGGACTTTATCGTAATCAGGAGCCATCACGGAACTTTGAACCCCGATTACGAAGATGAGGACAATAGTCCGAATAATCCAAGTAATACAAAATAAAAATCAATGTTTATTTAGTGAAAATTCAAAACATCCTTACTACTCCTTGTCTCAACATGTTCTGAGTCGTAAATGATGAAAACAAGGGAAATTAGAATGAAAACAAAACATATATAACCTGTTAGTGTGTCATGTAATAAAAATTCAAGATAATAAAAAGTATTTAACCGATTTTCAGATTATCTATATTGCTGGACCAACGTAGTTCCTATCTCTTATTTACAAAATGTCCGTTTTGGTGACCACTTAAGCAATAGTAAACAACTTGGGTCCTTTGTTTATTAACAAATGACTTAATTCGGCATTAAATAACCCTAAGTGTGTTGATATGACGTTTAAACAAAGCAACCAACCAATCAATCAAGCACTGACCGCACCTCTGCAGAGGGGTAAGACTCCTCCAAATGGGACCACCTGTTGGCCGTGGGTGGCGACCTGTGATGCTTAACATCACAGGTCGCCACCCACAGCCAATGTGTGTGTGTGTGTGTATATATATATATGTATGTGTGTATATATGTATGGAATATGTGTGTATATATATATATGTATGTGTGTATATATGTATGGAATATATGTGTGTATATATATATATATGTATGTGTGTATATATATGTATGTGTGTATATATGTATGGAATATATGTATGTGTGTATATATGTATGGAATATATGTATGTGTGTATATATGTATTGAATATATGTGTGTGTGTGTATATATGTATGGAATGTGGGTGTGTGTATATATATGTATGGAATGTGTGTGTATGTATGTATGGAATGTGTGTGTGTTGTATATATGTATGGAATGTGTGTGTGTGTGTATATATGTATGAATGTGTTGTTGTGTATATATGTATGGAATGTGTGTGTGTGTGTATATATGTATGAATGTGTGTGTGTGTGTATATATGTATGTGTGTATATATGTGATATGTATGTGTATATATGTATGGAATGTGTGTGTGTGTATATATATGTATGTGTGTATATATGTATGGAATGTGTGTGTGTGTTATATATATGTATGTGTGTATATATGTATGGAAATGTGTGTGTGTGTGTGTGTATATATATGTATGTGTGTTATATGTATGGAATGTGTGTGTGTATATATATGTATGTGTGTATATATGTATGGATATGTGTGTGTGTGTATATATATGTATGTGTGTATTATGTATGGAATGTGTGTGTGTGTATATATATGTATGTGTGTATATATATGTATGGAATGTGTGTGTGTGTATATATATGTATGTGTGTATATATGTATGAATGTGTGTGTGTATATATATGTATGTGTGTATATATATGTATGGAATGTGTATGTGTGTGTATATATATGTATGGAATGTAATATATATGTATGTGTGTGTATATATGTATGGAATGTGTGTGTGTGTATATATATGTATGTGTGTATATATGTATGGAATGTTTGTGTTGTATATATGTATGGAATGTGTGTGTATATATATGTGTGTGTGTATATATGTATGAATGTGTGTGTTGTATATATATGTATGTGTGTATATATGTATGGAATGTTGTGTGTGTGTATATATATGATGTGTGTATATATGTATGGAATGTGTGTGTTGTATATATATGTATGTGTGTATATATGTATGGAATATGTGTGTGTGTGTATATATATGTATGTGTGTATATGTATGAATGTGTGTTGTGTGTATATATATGTATGTGTGTATATATGTATGGAATATATGTGTGTGTGTATATATGTATGTGTGTATATATGTATGGAATATATGTGTGTGTGCATATATATATATATATGTGTGTGTGTGTGTGTGTATATGTATGGAATGTGTGTGTGTGTATATATGTATGGAATATGTATGTGTGTATATACATGAATGGAATCCTAGTGGATGAGCAGTCCATGACATGCAACACTCCACTTAGACCCTTACTTGGGCTAGACGGGCGGTAGGGGAGACCCCCTCCGATCAATCGGCTGGTCATGTCAAGCCCTAGCATCTATATGATTGCCCCAACCCTATTGCCCTTATGGCAAGCCCCAACCCTTTTAATCATATGGGTGCTAGAAGGCGGTGACTGCGGGTCTACATGTTCTGGGAATGACGTTAAACTCTATCTGATGGTGAGGTTCCAGTTTTGGAGGTTTGGGGAATGTGGAGCACCCCTTCATCACCATTGCTCCCTGGTCCACTCTGACCTGGAATGGTAGTACCTGTTAGGGTCCCATATATGGGTTAAATAGAAAAATGTATTTATAAAAAAATGGTATTATCCATTAAGAATTGATTTATTTCAAAACTTTATCGGCATTAAATGACCCACTGAGGTTGATATGCCGTAAAACAAACCAAACCAAACTGAATATTAGCTGGAATTAGTCTTGTATCTTGTGTATGTGTGTACCTTGGGGAGGTTAATGAGGAAAGTACCAATAAAAAGAAATTTGGTGGTTTAGTGTACTTGTAGCTTTTAAGAACCACTTAGTGTACTAATATTCTCCTGGCCACGGACACGACAAACTCATTTGTGAGGGTGGCTATTAGTGTATGATTTCCGGTAGTGGTTGGAATTAGTTTCAGGTAATAAAAAAAAAGTCGGGCGTGAGCCCAGGGCTGAATGAATAATGGCGACCTCCGGTGGGTAATAATGGGAGGTGGTGTACTGATTGGGTAATAATGAAGATGATAGTAGGGGGGGGGGGTTAATAAAATAAATCGGACCATATGACCTTTAGGCACCCCCTTTTGCGATCTCGATGTACACCGTCAAAATCCGGTTTGTTAGGGGTTAGGGTTAGGGGTTAGTTTTATAATTAAACAAAAAAAAACCTCTAAAAATCGTCTGTTAAAAAACAACCGGATTTTGGCGGTGTAAATGAAATCGAGATCGCAAAAGGGGTGCCTAAAGATCATTTGGTCCAATAAATCTTTAAAAAATGAAATGTGATAGAAACTGTGGAAAGTTAAGTTGGAATCGATAGAATGGTGGGAGGTGGTGTAATGATTGGGTAATAATGAAGATGATAGCAGGGGGGTGGTTAATAAAATAAATCGGACCGTATGACATTTTAGGCACCCCCTTTTGCCATCTCGATTCATAAGGACATTTTTTTCATGTACACCGTCAAAATCCGGTTGTTTGTTAGGGGTTAGTTTTATAATTTAAAAAAGAAACTAAAAATCGTCTGTTAACAAACAACCGGATTTTGACGGTGTAAATGAAAAAAATGTCCTTATGAATCGAGATCGCAAAAGGGGTGCCTAAAGATTATTTGGTCCAATAAATCTTTAAAAAAAATGAAATGTGATAGAAACTGTGGAAAGTTAAGTTGGAATCGATAGAATGATTTACGAATGATTTGAGGGTTAGGAAAATGGGGGGGTGAGGGTTAGGGTGGGTGAAGAAGGGACAATGAAGCGGGTGATACGGTGAATGAGGAAATATTCTGGGGTGGGGGGCGGAACATTTTTTGTGTGTATCGGATGGATTGTCGGAAGATGCATGACAAGGCTGCTGTGGATAGGAAAGTCAGTTATATATACTAGTAGAATAAAAACACCCTCCGGGCGATGTAAAAATAGATTTTTGAAACATATTACCTGAGGGGTGGGAGTAAAAAATTCAATGTCAGCGAGTTTGTACCCTAAGTAAGTAAAATCATCAAATTCATTAAAGGATTAAAAAATAAAACAATTTGAAAGGTAAACTTTAAATATGTATTAAAATAAAACAAACTATATATATATATATAATACCAGTCATGTATTTATTAAAACTTGTTTTAAAAAACAATGAGGTGTGTATAATGTTGCCTGTTGAAATTTTGAGTGTATTTATTCTATGTTATGACGATTTTGGGTAATGTGACGTAAGCAATGACGTGGTTTTTGTTACAGACAAAAAACGGAAGCGAATGTCCATTATTCATAGAAATAGATATCACTGTTTTTCTATCGCTATGGAACGTTTTCTTCGAGCAATTTCAAAAAAAAGATTATTTTTTCGAACATTTCAGAAACTTTCCGTATTTTTAACCGCTTTGATTTAAAACACCAAATAATTTACTCTGACAAAGGCCGTTATTCCCTGTATACTACATTAAAAAAAATAGTTTTCTATTATTGTTATTTTATTTTGTATTTAAAATAATAATAGATAGAGTACAGGTGTACATGGATAAACCCTGACCGAAACACGTGTCAGTAAAATAAAATAAAATAAAATCTATTTTATCCATTCAGCATTTTCTTTCCTTTATTTTTCATTTCACATACCGTCGGATTCGCTTCCATTTTCAACTTACACACACACACACACACACACACACACTGATATATATACTTTGTCTAGAATATAAATTTATTTCGACATATTGTCTCTTCAGTTCTATTTTTGTTTTTTAATACTTCACACTCGGTCTTACTGGTGTGAAAGTATTAAAAAGAAGAAGAAAAAAAAAACAACCAAAAAATAAACTAGAGACAATATGTCGAAATAAATTTATATTCTAAACAAGTATATACCCTTTTATTTATGTGTGTGTGTATGTGTGTGTGTGTGCGCGTGTGTGTCTGTATATATATATATATATATATATATATTATATATATATATATATATATAATATATAATATATATGTGTGTGTGTGTGTGGCGTGCGTGTGTGTGTGCGTGCGTGTGTGTAATATGTGTGTGTGTGTGTATATATATATGTGTGTGTGTATATATATAATGTGTGTGTGTGTATATATATAATGTGTATGTGTGTGTGTGTGTGGTATATATATATATATATGTGTGTGTATATATATATATATATATATATGGTGTGTTATATATATTATATATATATATGTGTGTGTATATATATATATATGTGTACTGTGTGTATTAAATATATTATTATATTATATTTATACTGTGTGTGTGTGTGTATTATATATATATGTTGTGTGTGTATATATATATATATATGTGCTGTGTGTATATATATATATAATTGTGTGTATACTACTATATATATGTGTGTGTGGAATATATTGTGTGGTGTGTATATATATATGTATGTATATGTGTGTGTATATATATAGTGTATAATATATGTGTGTGTATTATATGTATGTATTATATTAGTGTTTGTGTGTTATATGTATATATATATGCTGTTGTGTGTGTATAATATATAATGTATTATATATATTGTGTGTGTGTATATATATATGATATATATATATGTGTTGTTGGTGTGTATGTATGTTGATTATTATGGTGTTGTGTATTGAAGTTATAGAATTAGTATAGTTTAGAATTTGAGTCTGAAAATGAGGTGTGCCTTAATGTGGGGTGGTGGGTGTTGGTGGTGGAATGAGGAACTTGTAAGTAAAGTGGTGTAGTGGGAAAGGATATAGTTACTAATTTGACTAACAGAGACATGCTATTGTCTTCATGCGTTGTTGTTGTTGTTGTTGTTGTCATCTCACAGGGAAACACCGGTGTTGTATTGCAAAATGTCACTTAATTTTGCCAGACTCACCCCCCCTCCTCATCCCAAGACCTGGGGGTGCCCTTTTCTTTGTCTCTTTTTCTTTTTTTTGTCATTATCAGTGCGGACTGCACTTCCTGGCTGGTGCTTCTCTGCTGTGCAAACTAGTTTGGAGGAGATCGTTAATATATGCGTTCAACACTGGGTGAGGGAGAGGTGTGTGTGTGTGTGTGTGAGAAGAGAGAGAGAGAGACGGAGAGAGAGTGTGTGTGACAGAGAGTGTGTGTATGTGGAGAGAGAGAGAGAGGGAGGGGGTCCTTTGTGTCACTAATTTTACATAAGAAATGGTTTCTATTACTTCATAAACAATCCAGGGCATTAAAGACAGCACTCACACGCACCAATTCTATTAAGGACATATCGGACGGTGGAATTGTGTGTGTGTGTGTGTGTGTGTGTGTGTGTACACATATGCAATATTTTCAGTAGGCTTAATATTAAAAAAAACAAACCGATTCCACTAAGACGACATCCATTCCCTCTCTTTTCTCTCTCGTGCACACACACACCACACACACACATTATATATATATTATAATATAATATATATATATATTAAAAGTAGACAGACACGGGATGTTATGGAAACTGGATTTTATTTGTCACCGATGCAACGTTTCGGTCTTGTAGACCTTGCGTTCAGGACTTGGATATGAAAGAAAGTCTAAAAAGACCGAAACGTTTGATCGTTGACAATAAACATCCAGCTTCCATAACATCCGTGTTTGTCTACCTTTCTCCATCATACGTCGGATTAACCTCCTCACATTTCTCCCATATATATATACTATATATATATAATATAGTATATACTATATATAGTGTAAACAAGGTTTGTTTCAGAATGGCTTGTTGCGCGATAATTTTTGGGAGAATAACGTGCTTAATTGGAGTCGCTACCTATATTTTTGAAATATAAATTATTATTAATAATGTTAATTAGGCGGAAATCCTATTAAATGTATGGCTAAACAAATCGAGAATCAAATCAATCTCGTATGTACATTTCGGCCTTATTAGGGCCTCATCAGCAGAGCTATTAGATCGGTAAGACGCTCCTGTGCGTGATTTGAAAAACCGACTGCCAGCTGACAGGCCGATGCTCAAACCCCTTACACTAAACGAACTTCTTAGATTTTTATGATTTGTTTAGAGTGGTTAATTATTTCCTCTCTTATGACTTTTATTTACACGGACGATATTGATAAGTTGTTAAAACCACGCGTTTGTTCTAGAATGCTTTTTTCGCTGATAATTTTGGTGAGAATAATTGCTAATTGGAGATCGTACCTAATTTTGAAAAATTAATTAATTAATATGAATCAGCGGTGAATACCTATTAATGTATGGCTAAACAAATCGAGAAAAATCAATCTCTGTAAGTACATTTTGGCCATTCTAAACAAACCTTGTTAACAACTTATCATACGTCGTGTATACGTCGGTTTACTTGCAATCGTTCGTCAAAATTAATACGTAAAATTTTGACAACGATTTGCAACACATCAAACTAAATTTTGAAATTAAAATTAATTCTAAAAATCCGATTCACAATACATTTTTTTTTTTTTTTGGTAAGTCAGTTTAGTAATTGTTATTTCATTATTTAACGATCTTGAAATATTTTCTAAACTAAAATATTTCTGTGCAATTTAGAAAATATTTCAAGATTCGTTAAATAAATTAAATAAAACAATTACTAACCTGACTTTTACCAACAACAAAAAAGTCAAGTAGGAAATAAATTTAAAAATAAAATAAAAATTAAATTAAATAAATAAAAAAAGGAAAGATTTTTAATTTTATTTATGAAATAAAACAATTACTAACCTGACTTACAAAAAAAAAAGTATTTTGAATCGGATTTAAAATTTAATTTTTAATTTCAAAATTTAGTTTGATGTTTGCAAATCGTCGTAAAATTTTCCGTTTTATTTTTGACGACGATTTGTAAGTTTAGCCCAGTTTCACTGGTTCTTTCTAATTGAAATATATTTCATTACATTAACAGTATTTAATACTACGCCCTGAGGGTGCATATTCTTGCTTGTTTTAATTTAGTGAAATCAATGCTCTGGATCTCTCCC
>CM042169.1:305366-329787 GCA_023376005.1 Doryteuthis pealeii
ACTCCTGCGACACTACTGTTGCCAAACTGCATTGGTCCCTTACCTTTCCTTTGGATCACAGCGGCAGAGAGGGAGGATTTGCTGCATGGGCAACAGCTCATCTTCCATATGAACCCGCCCAGTTCAAGTTAACAAAAAAAATGAATATAAAACCTTGACACTACTCCATCGTCTCTTGTAGAAGGAAAGGATGCCAACTAAACCATATATAATCAAGGTGAACGCCCTTAGAGTGTGTAAATTCGATAATTTTTTGTCAGGGAAATAAATATGTCGGCAGGACTAATATTTTGTAACTTAATAGGTTATTGACTATTCCGTTGTACCCCATCCTGTGCAGACACACACACACACTAATATATATAAAGGGCGGGCTGAAGTAATAGTAATACAAGATTACATTGTTATTGAATGCCCCATTATTTCTGCTCATATATATATATATATATATATATATATATATATATATAGAGTGAGTGAGTGAGTGTCTGATGTATTGAGTTTTCGGCAGAGATGTTATATACATACAGGAT
The DNA here is from genome assembly GCA_023376005.1 of Doryteuthis pealeii. Taxonomy (NCBI): domain Eukaryota; kingdom Metazoa; phylum Mollusca; class Cephalopoda; order Myopsida; family Loliginidae; genus Doryteuthis; species Doryteuthis pealeii. The sequence goes on from CM042169.1 coordinate 305,900, forward strand.
GTATTCCTTGTTGTTCTCTTTCTTCTTATTTTCTTTCTCTCCTTCATCTTCTTTTATCTCTCTCTCTCTCTCTCTCTCTTCTTCTTTTTCCTCTTTCTCTTTTCTCTCTTCTTCTCATTTTGTCTCTCTCCCTCTTCTTTATTCCTCATCTTCTTTTCTTCTTCCTCCTCTTCTTCTCTTCTCTCTTCTCTCTCTTCTTCTCTCTCTCTCTTCTTCTTCTCTCTTCTCTCTCTTCTCTCTCTCTCTCTTCTCTCTCTCTTCTTCTTCTCTCTCTCTTCTTCTCTCTTCTTCTTCTCTCTCTCTTCTCTCTCTCTTCTTCTCCTCTCTTCTTCCTCTCTTCTTCTCTCTCTCTTCTTCCTCTTCTTCTCTCTCTCTCCTCTCTTCTTCTCTCTTCCTCTTCTTCTTTCTTTCTCTTCCTCTTCTCTCTCTTCCTCTTCTTCCTCTTCTCTTCTTCTCTTTCTCTCTCTTCTCTCTTCTCTCTCTTCTCTTCTCTCTCTCTTCCTCTCTCTCTCTTCCTCTTCTTCTCTCTCTTCTCTCTCTTCTCTCTCTTCTCTTCTTCTCTTCTTCTCTTTCTCTCCTCTTCTCTCTCTTCCTCTTCTTTCCTCTCTTCTTCTCTCTCTTCCTCTTCTTCTTCTTCTCTTCTTCCTCTTCTTCTTCTCTCTTCTCTTTCTTCCTTCTTCTCTCTCTTCTCTTCTTCTCTCTTCTCTCTATTCTTGTTCTTCCTCTTCTTCTTCTCCCTTCTTCTTCTTCCTCCTCTTCTTCTTCTCTCTTCTTCTCTCTCTCCATCTCTCTCCCTTTGTGATTATTATAATGTAATTATTTTCCACAAAAATCGCATCTGTTTTATACCAAATGTTGTCATTGCATTTCCCCCCTTAATCCAATGTGACTAATGTTGATGTTTATTGCATCCTCTCACCACCCACCCCACCCCCAACTAACACCCCCCACTCTTCCCTCCCCCTCCCCCAGCCCGGAAACAAAAAAAGATTTTACTAATATAGCTTTACATATCATCTTTTACTTAGAACGTGTTTAGACATTTCACTGGCTCTGTAGTTAACGGTATACACTCCAAACTGATTACTTCTGGGTTTGATAGATAGACAAGATGTTTGTTGTTGTTGTGGGTTTTTGGAGGGGGGGGGGGGGGGTGGGGCTAAGAGTGCTTGAAAACAATTCTAATTCTGACTACAAAAGAGGAACTTTGTTACGATGTGTTATGAAGTTTCTAACACATAATCTGGAATGATTTTAGTTGTATCTGCATAAAGATGTTTTTGTTTGGTATATTTACTGCCGACTGAACTTGCACAAAGGTGTCAAAATTAGGGTGACTCAGAAAAAACAGAACCCACAAATTTTGTAATAAAACTGTTAATTTTAACTATGGGGGTCTAGGGTTAGGGTTTAGAGTTAGGTTATGGTTGGGGTTTAGGTTTAGTTTAATGGGAAAATGAATAAAAAATTTGATTTCTGTTTTTTTCTGGGTCACTCTGTATACCAGTGAACCCAGAAAAAACAGAACTCACAAATTTTGTAATAAAACTGTTAATTTTAACTGGGGTGGCTAGGTTAGGCTTAGGGTCGGGGTTGGGGTTTAAGGTTAGTTTAATGGGAAAATAAATAAATAATTTGGGTTCTGTTTTTTCTGGGTCAATCTAATTTTGACACCTTTGTGCAAGTTCAGCCTTAATGGCATTTCAACCGTGTGGGTTATTTAATGCCAAAACTATTCCGTCTGTACATAGTGCACACTATATGCAAGGTTGATCCATTCCACGGCTTTCTTCAGGTATAACCTATAACGAAAGAGGAGGTCCCTCTCCCCCTCTCTCACACACACACACACTTTTCCACAAAACAAGAACACAAGCCGGTATCAACACCGCAAGGAATAAGTATATATATATAAAAAAAAAAAACCTGTTTAGATAATTGCACTTCTTCCTCATATTATTTACTGACATCCTCATGACAATCTCATTACGACTAGTTACCATTTTAAAAAAATACAATCATCAGATATGTATATTAGTGCGTGTCGCTTACAAGATAGTCTAGGTGTGACTCATGTCTTGTGATTTTTATTATCTGCGTTATTCGGGCTATTGTCCTCATCTTCATTGTTATCTGTTCAACGTTTCGGCCGATGTGCCTTCAGGTATTTCTTGTCGGACTCCGAAACCTTCTTGTCCTCATCGGGAGCCATCACGGAACTTTGAACCTAACCCTTTATTCAGTCCCCGGGTGTATCCTGTTCTCATTCCGCTAACCATAGCTCGGGTAGAGGCGTTAAGCTGTGTTAATTATTATTTATGTTACTGCTGCCCTTGACCAGGCTTGACCCTGTAGTCTAGAGATAACTGTCACTTAGAACTGTCTTAACCTAACTCCTTTATCCACTAGGCCATGTGTCCAATTGTGATTTTGTCGATTTATAATCGTTGTCCCCTTCCGCTTACCAACTTACTATTTAATGTTGAAAAATATTTTTTAAAACTAAGTTTAATTGAAATTATACATTTCAATACTAACACAAACAACTGTCTCAATAATAGATTCAATAATTAATTTCAATTGTTAATTAAATGTATAGTAATTTGGGTTTTTTTTGTTTATTTTTCTTTAAGCAATACGTAATTAAAAACGACATTAATCCCCTAAAACCGTAACCAATTCCCAAAATGTTAATTCATAGACTGTAGTTAAACTGTCATTGGGTACCACCAACAAACTTTAATTTTCCGACCCAAATCAGAAGTCAGCCCTATATTGTGTCCTTCAACATTGCTCTACATCCACTTTGGGTTACTTCCTATAACTCCAACCTAAAAAAGGGGAACTACTCTGAATGAATTTTATCTGTTAATTAATCTACCCATTATTTTCCCATTAAACTAACCCTTAACTCTAATCCTAACCCCGTCTTCTTTTTTCCTAGTAGATCAATAAATGAATAAATAATTTATCAGTCAATCAGAGTGGTTCCCCTTTTATTAGGTTGGAGTTATAGGAAATAACCCCACCTTGTTTCCTTTCCCCTTGCTCTACTGTCGCCTTTGCTTTGTCTCTTTCCTTCGTGCCTTGTACTTCGTGTTATACTCTTTTATTGTCCCCTTCTGTCTTGCACTAATCTCGCCTTGCTCTACTGTCGCCTTGTCCCTCTCGAGCGTTGCCTTCGCCTTCCGCAATTCTGACATTGTCTCCTTCCGTATTGCTCTACATTCGTGTTGTCTCCTTCCGTCTTGTTCTACTCTCGCGTTGCCTTAACGTCCCACCACTCTCACGTTATCTTCTCCGCCTTGTTCTACTCTCGTGTTATGTCCTTCCGCCTACGTTGTCACCTGCTGTCTCGTTATCACCCTCTTCCTCTTTCTGCATTCTTCAACCGTCCCCCCCCTCTCACTTTATGCCTCGCTTCTCTCTCTCTCTCTCTTCCCCTCTCTCTCACACTTCATGCCTTGCTTCTCTCTCTCTCTCTCTCTCTCTCTCTCTTCCTACTCTTTCTCTTTCTTCCTCTCTCTCTCACTTCATGCCTTGCTTCTCACTCACATGCCCACACACACACACTCTCTCTTTCTCACTCACACACACACACACACACACACACTCTCTCTTTCTCACACACACACACACACACACACTCTCTCTCTCTCTCTCTCTTCCTACTCTTTCTTTTTCTTCCTCTCTCTCACTTCATGCCTTGCTTCCCCTCTCACTCACATACCCTCTCTCTCTCTCTCTCTCATGCCCACACTCTCTCTCTCTCTCATTCATATACACACACACTCTCTCTCTTCCTCCCTCTCTCTCTCACTTCCTCCCCTCTCTCTCTCTCACTTCCTCCTCTATCTCTCACACTTCCTCCTCTATCTCTCACTTTATGCCTTGCTTCTCTTCCTCCTCTCTCTCTCTCTTCACTTCCTCTCTCTCTCTCACTTCATGCCTTGCTTCCCTCTCTCACTCACACTCTCACACACACACACACACATACTCTCTCTCTCTCTCTCTCCGCCTTGCCCTCTCTCTCTCTCTGTCTACCTCACACCGAGTCCATCTCTCGCTATTTCTCTCTTTGCTCTTTTGCCCTATCTCTCTTTACTTTTTAAAAAACCTTCACGCCATTTTCCCTTTCACCTTTCTCTACCCCCACCCCCCAATCTATAGTACATATCTCTCCCACCACCCCACCACCCCAATCTGTAGTACCTATCTAACCCCCCCCCATCTCTGTCGAAAACTGTTGTCTTCCTATTCCCATTTTTTTTGCTACACAAGATAACATTTCTCAACCGCTAGATTTTCTGTTAAGATTACAAACTTTTTTTTTCTTTCATAAGAGATACATCAGATATGTATTTTCTTGTGTTGTCTTATGATCTGTATTCACTCAGGCTCTCTCTCTCTCTCTCCCTCTCTCTCTCTCTCTCTCTCTCTCATTTTTTATTTTTATTTGATGAATAAAATACCTCTATCTACAGATTTCATCTTGCCTGTCATCACCATTGAACCCTTTTAGACAAGTAAATGAAAAGAAAATGGAGTGTTGTGAAGTCTATATGAACTGTATCTATGGCTGTAGGAATACAGTGTATTGTGGGTGGGTGGGTGTGTATATTCTTACACGTTACCTGTGTCATACGCGCACAGGTACGCGCCTGCACACACTAACACATACATAGCAATAAGCCTATGTATGCATATTCATATGTTAAAACTGTATCTCTCTCTCTCTCTCTCTCTCTCTCTCTCTCTCTCTCTCTCTATATATATATATATATATATATATATATATATATATATATATATATATAATTTGTATATGTATAAGTATTAACTTACCGGTGGGTATAAATACGATCGTTGGAAGCGCACAATATCCAGAGGCTAAGGTTGAAAAAAACAAATACAAAGTGCTCAATACAATGTAGAGCATAAATTTATTTTAACAATGGAAAGGAGTAACCTACTCGAGTTTCATCGATTGATTCTTCAGGGTTACTTTAAATTAATCGAGTTTTCGATTAATCTTAGGTGTTATAAATATGCCCGTTGGAATGGGACTTAACTTTAGTGTGTATATATATATATATATATATATATATATATATATGTGTGTGTGTGTGTGTGAATAAAAAGGCCTTAAATACCATGGGTATCGTTGTTATGGACCATTTTCACTCATACGGAACCTGAACTCTACAACAAACTACTGGTAGAGAATAGGACCAGCCTAGAATCACCTTATACCAAGAAACTTTGTACCACACCAAAGTGTGTATATATATATATATATATATATATATATATAAAGTAAAAGTTAAGTCGACGGGGCGGCCTAAAGTCGGTATCAGCCAGTCAGCGAGGGAGTCTATCCCATTTTCAATAGCGCTAGACCAAGGAGATTGTTTTAGCATCTGAGGAGCGCCACACCTACCATCAGCGCCTTACTTTACCGCACGTATTCCTGTGCTACTCATACGCTGAGTTGGCGAGGGTGGGTATCGAACTAGGAACCTTGTGGTTTCTAGCCGAACGCTCTACCGACTGAGCTAACCCGGCCATATATATATATATATATATATATATATATATATATATATATATATATAATATATATATATATATATATAAAGTATTCATGACTAGTTGTAAGGATGATTCTATTTGGGATCTTCAAAATCTCACTGTATAACCATACTTTATGCTCTTGTAGGTGCAAACATATAATTCATACAAGGATTTTTATAAATCCCTTAAGAGAGCTCAATGTATAATAATCAATAAATTAGATTATTTACAGAGCAATCTTTAACTTTCAAAGAGAGAAAAACTCAACAAAGCGTCATTCCGTAATAAATTTATTTCGTCCAGAAACTCAAAGGACTTTAATTTTGAAATTCTTAAGAGGCCAGCCTCATCAGACGGATTTTACCCAAAAAATTCATATATATATATATATATATATATATATACTCGTGCGCGGTCACACACATATACACATAACTATAACTAAATATTAACACACGTGTTCATGCCGACCAGCAAAAATATACAGGAATCAGCTCTGTACGGATACTGGATGCCGTGCTGAAGACCTGCCGGGAGCGATCTCCTGTAGGTACGGGTAGCGAGAGACACACACACATAGGCACTCACATCGACAACTCTCTCATGAGTGTGTATGTATATATATATATATATATATATATATACACACACACACACACATATGTGTGTGTGTGTACACAGATAATTCAGAAGTGGTCTTATGAATGCATATACATGTTAACTGTGTCACATAGATAACTTGAAGGTGTGTGCTTTAATATGTATATATAAGTATTAGAAATGAACATATATATCTAATGTGTGCGCGCGTATATAACTCGGCTTTTATATAAGCCGTGTTATACACCCACACACGCACATCAGATATATAAGTTGGATAAGTGTTCATTTCTAATATTCTCTCTCTCTCTCTCTCTCTCTCTTCTCTTTTATATATATAGATATATAGATATATATATATAAAACCACCTATTTATTTTTCTGATCTTTGTCAGTGTATGCTAACCCCAGGCAAACAATAAATTTGTAGCCAACAGAGTATATCAAAGTTATAAAGAGATCTGCTTGACTTAATGTTTTTTTTGGGGTGGGGGTGGGAGTTGAGAGAAACAATCAAAAGTGTTGGGTGGGTGAGGGGGTTGGGTGACAATTATTAGTTTTTTTTTGCTTAGTAGGCGTGAGGTATTTCCACATATTATTTTTATTACTTATATGATGAGTGATATTAATAATGATAATATGAATATGTAAAAATTCCCGTATAGATAAGTTTTTTTAATAGTAACACCTGGTTATTCAGGTGAGACAAGAGGTTTAGTATTAATAAGGGGTGTTGATGCCCTTCCTCCTTCCTGCTCGGAAAGGTACCCTAAAAGGTACCCTGAGCTTAGAAAAGATTTTCAATGTATAATTCCCCGTCGCATATACATAGGTATGTGCAAAACACGCTCTTTTAATACGCGCGGGATTGTTTAAAAAATATTTTAAAACGTCAATAAAAAATGGAAAATTAACTTTTTAATGTTTTTTTTAACCTTTAATATAAAGAACAATTTATTGTGTTAAAAAAAGAAAAAAAAATTTCTGTTACATATAACCTAAATTATTAACCTTTTCATTTAGTAAACATTTCTTTACAATAAAAGTTCGTCTTTAATTACTTCATATACCGAAAGTTTTATCAAAATCGGATAGTTAGTTTATTTTATATGATTTTTAGAAGGATTTCATATGATCACCCTCTTTAGAGTCAGCGAGAAAATGCACATACCTACATATACACATTTTATCAAAGAGAGATATCTATTTACTTTAGTATTAATAAGGGGTTTTGATGCCCTTCCGCCCTCCTCCCTGCTTCGAAAGGTACCCTAAAAGGTACCTATTGCTGGACTGAGCTTAGAAAAGTTTTTCAATGTATAATTCCCCGTCGCATATACATAGGTATGTGAAATAAATATTTAGAAAAAACAAACACATATTTATTTCACACTGTTGGATTCACTTCCATTCATTTTTCACGTAGGTATGTGCAAAACACGCTCTTTTAATACGTCAATAGGTCCCTTTAAAACGTAAATAACAAATGGAAAATTAACTTTGTAATGTTTTCTTTTACGTTTAATATAAAGAACAATTCCAAGTTTGTGTTATAAAAAAAAATAAATTCTGTTACATATAACCTAAATTTTCAATTTAGTAAACATTTATTTACAATAAAAGTTCGTCTTTTATTACTTCATATACCGAAAGTTTTATTAAAATTGGATAGTTAGTTTATTTTATATGAATTTTAGAAGAATTTCATGTGATCACCCTTTTTAGAGTCAGCGAGAAAATGCACATACCTACATATACACATTTTATCAAAGAGAGATATCTATTTACCGTATTTGACGGCATATAAGACGCACCCCATTTCAGCAGGTCAGATTCAGGAAAAAAAGATTTTAGTGTATTTAAGCATATATTGTTGAAAACAGTCTAGCTGTGCATTACACAAGCAGAAACATAGCTGTATAAAAGCAATCTAGCAGTTTAGGGTAGGTAAAAGTACTGAGCGTAAGTTGGGTTAGTGAGCCTCATAGAGAAGATTAGCCTAGGCCTACGGGAGGTCTCAAACATCACTTACGATGTATAAGACGCAGGGCAATTTTTTGAGCCAAAATTTTGGAAAGCGAGCATCATCGAGAAGATTAGCCTAGAAGATAAGGGAGATCGTAGGTATACACTGCTGATGAGACCTAATTAGGTTGTAAGGATTAAAGTGATAATACTTGAAGATAAAACTCCGACAAAGGTTGATAGACAAAACATTTTATATACAGCACAAGAATTAACAGGGTACATAATACATAGAGATGTACATGAACATACATACATAAGTAATACAAAGTTACATGTAAAAGGATAAACATAAAAGCAACAGACATGAAACTAGGAATAGTCCATGCTGTATAAATCACTTACAGTAATGTAAGGGGGGGGACAAAGCCCCAACAAGAGGGGGGTAGCCCAGAGTCTAACCCATAGTGTCTCGTAGGTCGAGCAACAGGAAAAGCGAGAGAGACGTTCAAATCAGCCGCTTAAATATCCAGCGAAACTAAACGAGCAGACAACTCCCCAGGCGAATACGAAAATAACGCCTACAAGGTTGAAACAGCTGTACAGTGTTCCACACGTCGCACGCGGTATTCACCGAGTTTGCTTGTCGTGATTATTTCAATTATATATGTGTGTGTGTGTGTGTACGGTTGGTTATAGAAAAGAAAAGGGATGGTGTATTTTAGAGATATTAATTCTTTTTCTCATTGTGTTTTAAAAACAGGAATGACTCTGCATATTCATGCTCCGATTTTTCATTCACACCTCAAAATGAAAAGAGAGTATTAAATATCAACATTCAATTGTTATCTGCGCCTTTGTCAATACTCATTTTCTTGATGAGATGTCACCATCTTCAACAGTAAATAGTCATAACAAAACAAAACAAAACAAAACAACACCTTTGCCCCCCTCCCCCGTTCCCTTTCCCCTTTGAAATAATATCCCGACTTTTCGTTGTAAGAGACAACGAAATAAATCACCAGAATTCAGAATTGCAAAAATGTCAGTATAACCTGTCTTAGTAGTTCACCAATGAATAACTTTAAGCATCATTAATACAAAATTCTATTTAAGGTATTTAAAGAACACCCCCTTGAAACTTGCTCTTCTGTTTTGTTTTGTAGGAGTGATAGATAGGTTTGAAAAAATATGACCTTTAGGCACCCCTTTTTGATCTCGATTAAGAAAGGGCATGTTTTTTATTTACACCGTCAATATCCGGTTGTTTGTTAGGGATTAGGGTTAGGGGTTAGTTTTATGATAAAAAAAACCCTCTAAAAATCGTCTGTTAACAAACAACCGTGGGTTGAATTAAAGGGCAAAAAGAACAATTTCCTCGTAAATTCCTACCATAAAATAAACTGAACCCTCATTTTATGTCCGTGTTTTTGCAATAAATGTTTTATTTTTCTTGCACCCGTTATTTTATAATACTGAATATATTTTCTTGGTTCTTTATTCTTTAACAAATAAAGAAATATATTTAGTATTGTAAAATAATGGGCGCAAAAAAATAAAACATTTATTGCAAAAACACGGACATAAAATGAGAGTTCAGTTTATTTTATGGTAGGAATTTACGAGGAAATTGTTCTTTTTTACCGAATAAAGTGTTAGGTTGGAACAAGAGGTTATCGAATTCGAAGAGAAAGTTTCCAAGTTCGACAAGAAATACCTGAAAAGGGTCGGAGGCGCATCGGCCGAAACGTTGTGTAGATAACGATAAAGAGGAGGACAATAGTCCGAATAATCCATATAATCCAAAAAGAAAAAAAAATTGAGTTTGACATAAAAAAATTGATCACCCAACAAGAATGAATAAAACAAATATCTTCGGCATAAAATAACCCCACCATTGTCGACATGCCGTAAAATCCAACCAACCAACCAACCAGTGTTTTTCAATCCCCTTCTGACCTCCTGGTATTTATCATCCCCTTTGGCAATCCTCCCCTTTTTTTCTGTTATTGATATGAATGTTAAAATTACCTCCCCTTCTCTCCCACTCTCTCCTCTCTCTACCCCCTCCCTTTTTGAAAGTACTATATCCCTCCGTATAAATTCCTTCTGTTTTTAGAGCATTTCCTCATTAGGTACCCCCGCATTTGTTGTGAAATATGACCATTCTCTTTCACTCTCTTGTATCATTCCCCCCTCTTCTTCCCACGTATAATACACATACACACTCTCCACCCATATATCTATGTTACTCTCCCTCTTTCTCTCACGCACCCTCCATTTATCATTACCATACTCCCCCCACACACACCTATTTTGTTCTACTCATTACCTAACGTTCGTTTGTCTTTCGGTTGAGTGGCAGTGACACTGGACTAACTCAGAGGCGGGGGTTGTCTTTCTGCTTTTAGGGTGATTTTAAAAAAATGTTATCATTGCTACTGGAGTACCTTTATACGGCAGTCAAAAAATGTTGACATTTCGATAAGAGTACCGCCCTGTCGGCGGGGCGTTAGAATGCACCGACTGCACCTCTGCAGAGGGGTAAGACTCCCGCAAATGGGGCCACCTGTTGGCCGTGAGTAGCGACCCGTAATGCTTAAGGATAGAACCCAAGTGGATGAGCAATACTCCACTTTGGCCCTTTATTGGGCTAGACGGGCACTCGGAGAGGTCCCCTCTGATCAATCGGCTGGCCACGTCAAGCCCTAGCACCTATATGATTTTCCGAACCCTATTACCCTTATGTCAAACCCCAACCCCTTTTTATCATATGGGTGCTAGAAGGCGGTGTCTGAGGGTCTACATGTACCGGGAATGGCGGTGGGTAGCAACCCGTGATGCTTAAGGATAGAACCCAAGTGGATGAGCAGTCCATGACTTAGAATACTCTACTTTGGCCCTTTCTTGAGCTAGACGGGCGGTCACGTCAAGCCCTAGCACCTATATGATTTTCCCAACCTATTGCCCTTGTGGCAAGCCCCAACCCCTTTTTATCATATGGGTGCTAGAAGGCGGTGGCTGCGGGTCTACATGTCCTGGGAATGACGTTAAACTCTATCTGATGGTGAGGTTTCAGTTCTGGGGTTTGGGGAATGTGGCCCCTTCATCACCATTGCTCCCTGGTCCACTCTAACCCGGAGTGGTAGTACCTGTTAGGGTCCCATCTATGGGTTAAATAGAAAAACATGAGTTTATAAACAAAATTGTATTATGCATTAAAATGAATTTATTTCACAACTTTGTCGGCATTAAATAACCCACTGAGGTTGATATGCCGTAAAACAAACCAAACTTTGATTATTTTTACAGTGTTTCTTTTCTTTTCTTTTTTTTTCCCTTTAACCCTCTTCTCCCTCCATCCCTTAACCCTTTCTTCTTTCACTCCTCCACCCTTTTGATATTTGTGTCACCCCCCTCCAACAGACCCCCTGTCCTCTTTGTCATCAAGTTTGGTCAGTACCAGTCGGTTGACTTCCTTATCAGCGCCCAACTTCCTTCCTCTTTCACACATCTCCTCCGTCAAAATGGACATCATTCACGTTTGTATATTTAAAGCTACAAGGTCATTAAGTGCTTGGCATTGAGGGGGGTGTCTTTTTTCAGAGTCTGAAGGAATTGACGGGTGGGTGGGGGTAGGGGTTGAATTGGGAGCAGGGAATGTGCTAAATGGTCAGAGTGGCCTGGTCTGGTCAGTTAGGTCAAATTCAAAAGAAGGAAGTATGAAGGAAAGACGTTTCCATTGTTACTGAACACTAAAACTTGACCTTGTTCAAATACTGGGGTGAGTCAAAAGTTTTGCAATATTTGGTAACTTGAGGTACAAATCAGAAGCTCTGTATAATTTCGTTGAAATCTTTAAAGGTAGGTATGCTAAATTGCGGCTCTAGATTTGATCACCGACAATTTCAAGATACCATATACTGCTTACAATGGTAGCATATATCAAAATTCTCATCCCTTCATTTTTTCCTAGCAGAGTTCATACCTGTTTTCTTTTGTTCCATTGATAACAGAAAAATAACGCTACAACAATATCTTGCAATGACTGACGCATCTCAATTAATGGGGTAAAATGCAGCTTGTCTGGGCTGTTAGGATAGGGTGGGTTATAATTTTACTTTAAATGTTACTTTCGATATATTTTATTCAAGTTATTTGAATAAAATAAATTGACAAACTTTTCCGGATTGAAATTATAAGATTTTTAAGCAATTTCATGTGAAAATTAATTTTAAAAAATAAACAAGGATTTTGGAGAAGCTTCATATTAGACAATCTGTAAAACTAAATGCTCAAAAATTGGTGAAAGTTAGAAACTTACTTTTTGGTGTCAGTACTTATAGCCCCCTGGGATCGACGCTATTATTTGTACTTTACCCTGATCCAATGTCCGACGCACACTGGACCCCCCGCCCCGAAGGACGAGTATGCAAGACCAGGAGAGCCTACACAGATGACATATCAAAATTTCCCAAAATACCTTCCATAATTCACAATTTCAACATTAAAAATTAAAAAAACATGTAACTTTTTTCTTCTTTTTTTTTTTTAATTCATTTTAATTTTACAATTTAAGCAATGCAAAACTATTTGTAAGGTTTCATTTTTAAAATTGGGTGAAATAAAATGGGACAAATAAGAAATCTGCGATTAAGCGACACCAGATATTCTGTATTCACATTTTTGCATTGCATCTTGGACAGTTTGGATGGTCTTGTTTGTAACCAGAGAGTGTTTGTTGCAGGTTAATGGATGGAAGATTTTACAATTTATATAGTACCTTTTCCGGGTTGAATCATTTTGAAGGGGCCCCTTTTCTTTAACCGTGTCCCTTAGAATGTGACACACTGTCCGGTACGCTTCACATAGCCCCCCTCCGAACAATCCGCTGGTCACACCAAGCATCTATATTGTTATCCCAATGGTGTAATGGTTAAAGTCATGGGAAATGGACTTGTCGCCCCGAGTTCAAACCTGGACGTGGTAATTTCATTTAGCGCTAATATCCTTGGGAAAGGTATGAATCCTATTCTCCCTCCAGCTATGGATAAATAGTAGGGCAGACTGGACTCTTTAACCTTGGTTAGGCAACCGGTCTAGGAGAAGGAAAACTCTGAATTCAAACCTGTTAAACTCCGCTTAAGAAATAGACCTTGTGTCACATCCTGCTCGTGCGGAGGGGTTAGTAAATACATATACTGATTTGAAACCTAAAATCAATAGATTCCTTTATACAAAATGGCAACAACAGTGGAATAACAACATCCACAATAAATTCTTCCTAATCAAACCCACTTTGGGAGGCTGGAGACCAACTTTAAGGAAGTCTAGAAAGGAAAATGTCATTGTGTCTCGATTACGCATTGGTCATACAAAACTAACGCACTCCTATATACTCAAACAAGAACAACAAACAATGTGAAACATGTCAAACACCTTTGACAGTTAAACACTTATTCATAGAATGCAGATTTTTTGCTCACATCAGAAACCGTTATTTTAAAGCAAAATAATATGAAAGATCTGTTTGAAAATGTCAACATGGAAGATATTCTCTCTTTTTTTAGGGAAATAAAATTATACCATAGAATATAGACATGAAACAAATCAATACCATACAACATAATCCCCAATAATGCTAACACATTTTTAAAACCAATTACTAAAAATTATAAATATAAATACACGATATGTATAAATTCCTAACAGTTAGACATGACATAACCCCAGACGGGTTGATATGCCGTTAAAATCAATAAACAAAAATAAACAACAAAACTCAGCATATGAGTAGCACAGGGATCTGTGCGGTAAAATAAGGAGCTGATGGTAGGTATGGCGCTCCACCTCAGACGCTAAAATAATCTCCTTGGTCTAGCGCAAGTGAAAAGGGGATAGACTCTCTCGCTGATTGGCTGATACCGACTTTAGGCCGCCCCGAAGACTTTACTTACATGTATTTTTACATTGTAACAAAAAATGTATACATGTATACATACATATATATTTTTTTTTGGGGGGGGGAATATGTGCTTAATTGAAGTCGTACCTAATTTTGAAAGTTAATTAATTAATAATTAATTAATTAGGTGGGCATACCTATTTAAATGTAAGGCTAAACAAATCGAGAAAAATCCATCTCTGTATGTACATTTCGGCCTATTAGGCCTCATCAGCAGAGCTATAGATAGATATTGATTTTTCTCGATTTGTTTAGCCTTACATTTAAATAGGTATGCCCGCCTAATTAATTAATTATTTATTAATTAACTTTCAAAATTAGGTACGACTTCAATTAAGCACATATTCTCCCAAAAATTGTCGGCTAAAAAAAGCCATATCAGAAACACACCGCGTGTGTATTTACTTCTCATACATACATATACATATATATATATATATATATATATATATATACACGCACTTGCGTATACACACACACATGCGTATACATGTGTGTGTGTATACATGAACGCATATATGCATACACACACACACACACACACACACTTCTAACCCTGGTAAGACCGGATAGATACAGCCAATTATGAATATGCAGAGTCAGCGAGTATTTTGGTAACGAAGCCACTTAGTCGCCGGCAACTAATGTTCGTTGTCAAGCGGTTGTTTCTACCCCCCCAATATATCTAGGCGTATTGTAACCAGCTTATTGCACTGATGTACAAGTGTAACATTGTAAGTGCGTAGTCACAGGGTGCAAATAAACAGTTATTAAAAAAAAGGGGACCAACAGCCGGTGAAGAGATAAGTCGATAAAACTTTTTTAAAAATCTCATCCGCTGTGCTAGGTGTAACATGATATGCTTGATCAAGCACCCTGGACTGAAAACAGCAATTAACTAAATTCACCAGACATGATCGAGTAATCTAAATGATGGTGCGGAGCTAGCTAGACGATGCCGCCCACGCAAAGCAGAAGTGGGGTGTCCGGTGTTCTGTGAATAAATAAAAGAGACTAGGTTTCTCGATTCACTCTCTTTGGTGGCTGGGGACAAGAGAAGACCTGTGGTAGTGTGGTCGGAGTCCAATTGAACCATTTAAAGATTTTAAAAAGTGCTGGTTCCTCTAGAACAAAGAATCTACCCAGCACCTTGTGTCTATTATGAATTATTATGTCAGTCTACCCTACTATTTAACCATAGCTGGATGAGAATAGTTGAATGCATATATTTCCCAAGAGTATTAGCGCTATGTGAAATGTATACAGCCTCATCCAGCATTTGTTGAGGGTGCTTTGAAAAATTTAAACACCGAATTTTTTTAGTATTATCTGCGTTATTTGGACCATTGTCCTCATCTTTATTGTTATCTGTACAACGTTTCGGCCGCTGTGCCCTCCGGCATTTTCAGGTATTTCTTGTCGAACCTTCTTTTTTCGGGAACCTTCTTGTCGATTTCGGGAACTTTCTTGTCGTAATCTTTATAAATTTTTTTTGTTGTGTAATTGTTACACAACAAAAAATTCTTATAAAGATTTTTTTTATCTCCTGTCATCTATAAACCATCCATCAAATAATATCCCGATATATATATATTGTATATTTATATTTATATATATATATATATATATATATATATATTTCCTGTAGTTAGATCTTTGTGTGGTTTAACCAAGCTGATGCAGGTAGACCGTAAGGAGAACTTATCACCCGCCCGCCCCCAAATTGATAGATTTAAAAGCGATGTTATTTTGGGAAATTCTCAGTAAGAGTCATGTTCTTATGATTACCTGAAGATGCCGCAGTAATGCAGTTGAAATAAATTATTGTAATGAAGTAATTTTAAAGTTTTTTCCTTCATTTATTGTATGTATGTATATATATATAATGAGGAAAAATGAGTAAAGAAAAAAACTGTAGTTGGATAAAATGAATTTAATCTAACTCACTTTAATCGATATCACTTGCACATGTGTTTCGGTCAGTTTAGCAAATGTATACGGATTACGCTATTATTATTATTAAAATAATCAGATGAAATTGAAATAATGATAATAATAATAATAGGAAAAATGTAAAAATATTCCGTACACAGAGATTTTTTGCGACCTTCATCAGAGTGAATTTTTATTTTTTGAGTCTATATAATTTTTTTTTTTTTGAGTCTATATAATTTTTATTTTTTGAGTCTATGTAATTTTTATTTTTTGAGTGTATATATCAGTGAATTTTTATATTTTGAGATATATATATATATATATATATATATATATATATATATATATATATATATATATATATATATATATATATATATATATATATATATATATATTAATTTTTAAACTGAATAACACATAACTACTTTTCTCGTTATTCTGTGATAAATAATTTATTATCACCTTCCATATACCAACAAATGCCCTGAAGATGATCTAATTAGTAGATCGAAACACTGCAGCGTCGGTCAATAAACTCGCCACTTAACCCATTTAAACCTGTGTTTTTTTCATTTTTCCTAATATACTACATACCGTCGGATTCACTTCCTTTCTTCACACACACACACACACACACACACACACACACACACATATATATATATTATATATATATTATTGTGTGTGTGTTTCTGACCATCATTATATTTTGTGTGTAGGTTTACAGTCAAGTATTAGGTTTAAATAAATAGGTATTATATATCCCCTGTCGACAAATAACATTGATAAATAGGTAATTTGATACTGGGTGTGTGGGTGGGTGGTTGTTGTTAAAAAAAAGTCTTGTTTTTTTTTACTTATATGTTTGCCTATCTATGACAACCACTTTTATTCAAGGATCATGTTCACAGGTATCAGAACATTACGACAATGCCAGCACACCGTGCAAGGAATGTGTAGCCTCAAAAGTTTTGGGGATAAAATTCCTCTGCTACTTAGGTTCGTGTTCTGTCTCTCTCTCTCTCTCTCTCCGCTGCGAAAACTGGTGACTGTACACGTGACTGTCGTAAACATTATAGAATCAGTTCTGCAGATCACTAGTTGTGTTACATGATTAGTAGGCATAGCCTATCATTTTTGTAATGAAATATAGTATAGAATTTAATAGGTACCACCAAACCGTTTAGGCCATCTTGAATAAAACGGAAATAGATATTTCGAACTTTGTTTATAAAAAATCTCGTAAAAAAAAGATCGTACAGGGTTGTTACAAAGAAAAATAGTTAATTCAAAGATCAAATTATCTGATTGGGAAAAATTACATCGTTATCTTAAAAAATAAACAAACCTGCCCGTATTACATGCGAAAGGGTAATTTTCAGACCGTAATATAGACAGAAAAGTTACTAATTATTTCCCTTTTACGATTAACCAGTAAAAGTATGGAATGAAAATTTGAATATTTTTTCTAAGATAAAAACTGATAAAATAATCTATTATTCTTACTTTTTATTTTAATTATTGAAAAAGTTAAATAAAATAAATCAGATAATTAATTGATTTTTCATAGAATTTTTTAAAATCCTCTTACCGTAACTTGTTTTTAGCTACGTTAAATTTCAGTTGATTTAACAGTGCAAAAATGAAAACATTGTTTTTCAATCGTAATTTTCATTATTTCCGTATGCTGAAAAATTTTTTTTTTAAATCATGAGTTTCAATAAAGGGGGGGGGGGTTAAATTTCACAGGGTCAAATTGGTGGTACCTAGAATTTAAATATTTAGATACACGTGACTGTCGTAAACAGATCACTCTAAGTTTTTTATTTATTTATTTTTTACTATGAATTGAGAAACGGTAACTCTTCCAAGCTGTATCCGTATCAGTTCCATTGTATAGTTCTGTTACAGGATTAGTAGGCATAGCCTATCATTTTTTCCGCCCTATCGGTAAGGCGTTAGAATGCACTGACTGCACCTCTGCAGAGGGGTAATATTGAGTCATTCAGTCTACTGTTGGTTTGAACAACAGCAACTGGCTAAGCACAACTGAAGCAGTGTCCAAGACAGTTGGTATATATGGAAATCAAACCCCAACCCTAAACCCCCTAGCTAAAATTAAGTTTTATTACAAAATTTGTGGGTTCTGTTTTTTCTGGGTCATGCGATTTTGAGTATGATTTGCAAGTTTTACCAAAATGTGTTCTTAATAACAATTAAGTTCATTTCATATAATGCGCAAGCATAATTTTAGGGTAGGAATTTACTAAACTAAAGTTCATGATTACCGGATTGTAGTGGTGATAAAGCCGCCGTGAGCGGTTTTAAGTAGGCAAAGAGTTAAGTTGTTTTGTTTTTTTTTTTTTTTTTCCTTTTCTTGCTATAAGTTGATATTTTCTTTGTTTCATTATTTCTTCCAGAATTTGTAAATCCTTTACGACAGATGACTGATTGCATTAAATATTTGGCTGGGTTGAATAATAAATAACTGGGGGAACTTCAAAGGCGTTTTTCAGATTTCCCTAGTATTGTGTAAAAGCCGTCAACGGTAATTTTCAAAACCGCTTGATACATACTAACCCCCCCCCCGTACCGTAAACACTCACCCTTGACCATGGGTGTGGCTGGTTTCTTTCTCTTTCCCCCTCCCCTCCTCTGGAAACATTCCAATCTGGTCAACTGTTTCCACCCCTAAACCCCTACCCTCCCCCACATTTTTTTTTTGTTATTATGAGCCAATTCATTTTTTTTACCATTTGATGTGGGTTCCTAAAAGAATGCCACTATTTAAGGGTTTAGTTAATACCAAAATGTCCTTTTCAGTATTACTCTTTCCTCTTCCGGATATATATATATATATATATATATATATACGAACATTCGGTCTAAGAATTTGAGCCATGTTTATGTTGTAAAGGTCACTCGGTGCGGGGGAATTTTCATTGTGTGCTCTCTTCATAACAAGATGAGAATACAACTCCACCCGCCGGGAGTGGAGTGGGGGTGGGGAGCGAAGCTTAGCTACCGGACATGTATGCCGAAAAACGGGGTGGGGGGTACCTTAATAAAAAAAATGTGATATTCTTAAAAGTACCTGGTACCTATTACTTAAGTATAACATTTGTTACCTACAGAAGTTTGTGATTATGATATTTTGTTTCTAGATAATTTTTTCGTTAAATGTATATATAAAAAAAAATGTATATTAAAAAAAAACAAATTATGGTTAAACTTGCAAATCGTCATCAAAATTAAAACGGAAACTTATTTGGTGGTGATCCATGACAGTTTAACTATAGTCTATGAATGAATTTTTTGCGAATTGGGTTACGGTTTAGGGATTAAGGTTGTCTTTAATTACGTATTGCTTAAAAAAAACAATTACTATACATTTAATGTTGAAAAATATATTTTTTTAAACCGAGTTTAATTGAAATTATACATTGCAATACTAACACAAACAACTGAGACTAATGTGTCTACAGTTGGATTCAATAATTAATTTCAATGGTTAATTAAATGTATAGTAATTTGGGGATTTTTAAAGCAATACGTAATTAAAAACAACTTAATCCTCAAACCCCTAAATCGTAACCCAATTCGCAAAAAACGTTCATTCATACGCTGTAATTAAACTGTCATGGGGGGACCACCAAATAAGTTTCCGTTTTAATTTTGACGACGATTTGTAAGTTTAACCCAAATTATATATAAATCAATAATACCGGGCATCTATTTATTAAAACTTGTATTAAAAAATTCCGTAGAAGATCCTTTGTTGCGTACTAATTTCAGAACATATATGTATAATACGTTTTCTATTGACTATAAATTAAATAGACTGAACTTGCACAAAGGTGTCAAAATTAGGGTGACACAGAAAAAACAGAACCCAAATTATCTATTTATTTTCCCATTAAACTAACCTTAAACACCAACACCAACCCTAACCCACCTAACCCTAACCCTAAACCCACTAGTTAAAATTAACAGTTTTATTATAAAATTTGTAGGTTCTGTTTTTTCTGGGTCACCGGTATACAGGGCGACCCAGAAAAAACAGAACCCAAATTATTTATTCATTTTCCCATTAAACTAACCCTAAACCCCAACCCTAATCTTAACCTCAACCCTAAACCCAGACCCCCATAGTTAAGATTAACAGTTTTATTACATTTGTGGGTTCTGTTTTTTCTGGGTCAAGTTCAGCCATTAAATACTCATTGATAAAGTTACGTAATTCTTGAAATTATTGTGACGTATATTTCATATGATAAAAGCGAATGTCACTGTGTCACATTTTTTATAATTTACTCCTAGAGGCCGTAACCTTAAGTATCATACCATTTTGGAACCAGAAAACATTACGGCCAGGTCCAATCCGACCGCAATTTTGAATTCCTAAGTTTGAATTACTTTCGATTGATTGGGCACCCCTTCATCGCCATTGCTAACTGGTTCGCTCTGACCCGGAGTGGTAGTACCTGTTAGAGTGGTCTTATTCTGTGAAGAAGTGGCAGTCACCACACACACACACACACACACACACACACATTTTTTATACTTTACTCCTAGAGGCCGTAACCGTAAATATCATACCATTTTGGAATCAGAAAACATTACGGGCCAGGTCCAATCCTGACCGCAATTTTGAACATTTTAAATTCCTAAGTTTGAATTACTTTCGATTGATTTCCTTGAATTTTTGAGAATAATTTTTTTTTTTTTGTTGGGTAACAATTTTTAAGACTTGGAAATGAATTTGGAAATAATTGAAATCAATTTCGAAATCCAAAGAAACTCACCTATGAAATAGAAATAATTCTAAAATGACTTTAATAGTTAAGTTAAAAGTTAACTCTTAAAGTCTTAAACCACCTCATTCCACCCGGCCGGAATTCTCCTTCATTTTCCTAATCTGTCCCAAACAATAGCCTTTGTTTGAATGTAACATTAAACATATCTAGAAATCTTTGATTTAAGGGAAATTACAGGTAACTTTAGATGCAAAGGTCATTTTTAGCCATTTTTTAAATACATCCTTATAGGAATGCTCTTGACTTACAAAATTCTCAACAGGATGTTAAGAGTTAGAAAAAATGACACGAGGACATGCATTTAAAAAAATCGAAATAATTTGCTATAAATTATTTTAATTTATTATCTAAACATAAATAAATTATATCTACATCTATCACCCCCCCTCTCTCTCTCTCTCTCTCTCTCTCTCTCTCTTATGTATCATGGAAAAGGTGACTTACCGGTGAATATGGTCATGATGGTTAAGTGGTGCAGAATGCAGGGGGATAAGTCAGCGATATAATGAATACAAAGTGCTCAATACGTAAGTAGAGCAAATTTATTATAAAATGGGTACGTACCCATTTAATAATAATAATAATAATAATATATATATATATATATATATATATAGGGCAGTTGTGTGAATCTGTATGTCCGGAGGAAACTTAGGAAATAAAAAATTAACGACAAAGTAAATATATATACACATTAACTATCACCAGGGCTTGGTTTTTAAGCAAAAATAATAGAGATTTGATTTATATTCGTGAAGATAATTAAAAAAAATAAATTTAAATGATAACAGCATGGATTTTTTTTTTCATTTAATATTTTAGATAGTAGACATTAACATTTCTTTTCAGAGTGGCTGGATCAATGCAAGGTTTATTTTTTTTACATAGGAATTTCAATGGGGCCTCCTGCGAGTATCCAACAATAATGGATCTGCGAGACTACCTTTTTTTTTACCCCCTCCTCTACCCAGGCGACGCCGGGTAGCCGCTTCTAGTACATATATATAAAGGGCAGTTGTGTGTATATGTATGGCTGGATGAAACTTTGAAAATAAAATATAGCAATCAGTTTAGAAGGAAAATTTGGGAAAGGTATTAATCCAATTATTCTCCCTCCAGCTATGGGTAAATAGTAGGGCAGACTGGGCTCTATAAACTTGATATAGCAACCGGTTTAGTGAGTGTCATGCCATTGGGGGGGGGCTAAAGTCATTTTGTCAAAAACGCATTTTAGGCTCAGTTTGCCAGTCCCTATATTAATCTAATTATTCTCCCTTCAGCTATGGGTAAATAGTAGGGCAGACTGGTCTCTATAGCCTTGATATAGCTACTGGTTTAGAAGGAAAACTTGGGAATGGTATTAATCCAATTATTCTCCCTTCAGCTATGGGTAAATAGTAGGGCAGACTGGGCTCTATAGCCTTGATATAGCTACTGGTTTAGAAGGAAACTTGGGAATGGTATTAATCCAATTATTCTCCCTCAGCTATGGGTAAATAGTAGGGCAGACTGGGCTCTATAGCCTTGATATAGCTACTGGTTTAGAAGGAAAACTTGGGAATGGTATTAATCCAATTATTCTCCCTCCAGCTATGGGTAAATAGTAGGGCAGACTGGGCTCTATAGCCTTGATATAGCTACTGGTTTAGAAGGAAAACTTGGGAATGGTATTAATCCAATTATTCTCCCTCCAGCTATGGGTAAATAGTAGGGCAGACTGGGCTCTATAGCCTTGATATAGCTACTGGTTTAGAAGGGAAAACTTGGGAATGGTATTAATCCAATTATTCTCCCTCCAGCTATGGGTAAATAGTAGGGCAGACTGGGCTCTATAACGTTGATATAGCAACCGGTTTAGAAGGAAAACTTGGGAATGGTATTAATCCAATTATTCTCCCTCCAGCTATGGGTAAATAGTAGGGCAGACTGGGCTCTATAGCCTTGATATAGCTACTGGTTTAGAAGGAAAACTTGGGAAATGGTATTAATCCAATTATTCTCCCTCCAGCTATGGGTAAATAGTAGGGCAGACTGGGCTCTATAGCCTTGATATAGCTACTGGTTTAGAAGGAAAACTTGGGAATGGTATTAATCCAATTATTCTCCCTTCAGCTATGGGTAAATAGTAGGGCAGACTGGGCTCTATAGCCTTGATATAGCTACTGGTTTAGAAGGGAAAACTTGGGAATGGTATTAATCCAATTATTTTCCCTCCAGCTATGGGTAAATAGTAGCGCAGACTGGGCTCTATAGCCTTGATATAGCTACTGGTTTAGAAGGAAAACTTGGGAATGGTATTAATCCAATTATTCTCCCTCCAGCTATGGGTAAATAGTAGGGCAGACTGGGCTCTATAGCCTTGATATAGCTACTGGTTTAGAAGGAAAACTTGGTAATGGTATTAATCCAATTATTCTCCTCCAGCTATGGGTAAATAGTAGGGCAGACTGGGCTCTATAAGCGATATAGCAACCGGTTTAGAAGGAAAACTTGGGAATGGTATTAATCCAATTATTCTCCCTCCAGCTATGGGTAAATAGTAGGGCAGACTGGGCTCTATAGCCTTGATATAGCTACTGGTTTAGAAGGAAAACTTGGGAATGGTATTAATCCAATTATTCTCCCTCCAGCTATGGGTAAATAGTAGGGCAGACTGGGCTCTATAGCCTTGATATAGCTACTGGTTTAGAAGGAAAACTTGGGAATGGTATTAATCCAATTATTCTCCCTCCAGCTATGGGTAAATAGTAGGGCAGACTGGGCTCTATAGCCTTGATATAGCTACTGGTTTAGAAGGAAAACTTGGGAATGGTATTAATCCAATTATTTCTCCCTCCAAGCTATGGGTAATAGTAGGGCAGACTGGGCTCTATATAGTTGATATAGCCTACTGGTTTAGAAGGAAAACTTGGGAATGGTATTAATGCCAATTATTCTCCCGTCCAGCGTAGATGGAGTGCGTATAAATTAGTAGGGCCAGGAACTGGCTTCTATAACGTTGAATATTAGCTAAACCCAAGTTTAGAATG
>CM042169.1:329887-339887 GCA_023376005.1 Doryteuthis pealeii
CCAAGAGAGAGATCCTTGTGCGCACGACTAACACAATCTTAGTTAATGACTACATTCAAGAAACTCACAAATCTAAAATAAATGTTAAATTGTTTTACTCAAAAAAGAAAATGGAATATTATCTGACAAGAATGAGAAAATATCATTGAAATAATGTGATCGTTTAAATATAATTGCAATTGTTAATATCTGGAAGGTTATGATATTAGGGGCTTACATCAATTTAAGAAGGAGATTTTTAGAATAAGCAGATCTCGAGTTGAGATATTTACTATAAAAATGCATTGGAAATGATTTTTACTATAAAAATGCATTGGGCAATGATTTTTATTATAAAAATGCATTGGGCAATGATTTTTACTATATTTTATATATTACATATTTTACAAATACTATGAATAGTAAACAATTGTGATATTATGGGCTTCCATCAATTTAACAAGGAGATTTTTAGAACTAGCAGATTCACAGATCCACAACAGAGAGAGTATTAGTCTGACTACGTGGAACGATATGAAGACCACAAAAATTCTGTTTTCTTTTTAAAACTCTCTATAATAACAGCTGTGCTTATTACAAGAACAAATACTATGAATAGTAAACAATTGGGTAATTTATGAGGAAGTGCGTCCCGGTCTCCTACCTCAAAAACCGCTACCCGGTGACTATCAAAATAACAACCCCAGCTCGTCGTAATTCTTGTTTATTTATCGTAATTTGTCGTAATTCTTGTTAAGATATGAAGATGGATATATAGTTTTGAATAGACTTAGATAGATAGATAAACAAACAAAATAATATAGATAGATACGAACAAATGGAGATAGATATTTTCGACAAGTAAATGTATTGGGGGGGGGGTCGCTTCTTTTTTTGTCGTAATTCTTGTTTATTTAAACTAAAAACAAGACATTAAACAAACATAAAAAAAAAAAATTTAGTGTTTAAAGTAATATAGATAAACATGAACAAATTGAGATAGATAGATATAGATATGAAGATGGATAGTTTTGAATAGACTGAGCTGGGTTGTTATTTTAATAGTCACCGAGCAGCAACTCTTGAGGCAGGAGACCGAGACGCACTTCCTCATAAATTACCAACAATTGTGATATTAGAGGCTTCCATCAATGTAACAAGGATATTTTTTTAGAACTGGCTGATATGTGGCCCCAATTCTGCTTTTTCTGAAATTAGTAGACCAGTTCCCATAACTTGGTAGCAATATCTCATTTACAGAAAATAATGTTAACACAAGTAAAGCATGGAATGCTATTAATGTTACATAATTATTGGATCCCTAATACATTTTTAAGGTATTGTAGAAATCATTATGGCGATCAGTACAGATGATGGCCTTGAGAGTGAGTGACAGCGTTTGCCCTCACTCTGACCGTGAGAACCCATAGAAAGCCCTCTTCCGGTTTAAGGAGAAAGCAACTCAGTTAGAAGTTAGAAGCCAAGCTAGCAAGATGTGAGTCTCACTGCGCAGATTGTCTGGGTGGGGATTTGGAATAAAGTAACATCAACATAAATCGAAGTCTTGTGTTTATTACTAAAAACTAACAATGACACAAGGCTTCTGATAAGGAGTGATCCCCAACCGATACCAGACACGGAATCCTCAATAGAAGACCAGACGAGACCTTAGAAGATATACCAGACCAAGATAGATGATAGACGATCAGAAGCAAAGTCGGCCAAAAGAATAGACGACCAGAGTAAGAAGTAGTAAGAAAGGTATATAACGTTATATGCTGATTTGGCTTAGTGAAAAGACCAGTATATAACATATACCTATTTAGTGCCAGTAAAGAAGGCGCTATGCAACATTAACAGGTTAATGACCAGATAGAAATCTGATCTCTCTGATGAAATAAAAATGGGAATTCTTCCAAGCTGTAACTGTGTTAGTACTACTATTGTTTAGTATTTATAACACTAACAGCTGTGCTTATAACAAGTACAAATACTATAAACAGTAAACTAATTGGTTTGTTTTATGGCATATCAACCTCAGTGGGTCATTTAATGCCGATTAAGTTTTGAAATAAATTAATTCTTAATGGATAATTTATGTTTTTTTTATAAACACATTTTTCTATTCAACCCATAGATGAGACCCTAACAGGTACTACCACTCCGGGTCAGAGTGGACCAGGGAGCAATAGTGATGAAGGGGTGCTCCACATTCCCCAAACATCCAGAACTGGAACCTCACATCAGATAGAGTATAATGTCATTCCCAGGACATATAGATTTGTTTTGTTTTGTTTTACGGCATATCAACCTCAGTGGGTTATTTAATGCGATGAAGTTTTGAAATAAATTCATTCTTAATGGATACTCTATGCTTTTTTATAAACATGTTTTTCTATTTAACCCATAGATGGGACCCTAACAGGTATTACCACTCCGGGTCAGAGCAGACCAGGGAGCAATGGTGATGAAGGGGTGCTCCACGTTCCCAAACATCCAGAACTGAACCTCACCATCAGATAGAGTTTAACGTGGGTGATGAAGGGGTGCTCCACGTTCCCCAAACATCCAGAACTGGAACCTCACCATCAGATAGAGTTTAACGTCATTCCCAGGACATGCAGACCTCAGCCCCTGCCTTCTAGCACCCATATGATAAAAAGGGATTGAGGCTTGCCATAAGGGCAATAGGGTTGGGGCAATCATATAGTTGCTAGGGCTTGACGTGACCAGCCGATTGATCGGAGGGGGCCTCTCCGCTCGCTTGCCCGTCTAACCTAAGTAAGGGTCTAAGACTGCACAGCCACCAAGACTCCATCCTAAGCATCATGGGTCGCCACCCACGACCAACAGGTGGCCCCATTTGGGGGAGTCTTACCCCTCTGCAGAAGTGCAGATGGTATATTCTAAAGCTCCAGTGATAGGGCTGTAAATCCTTGTTATTTTCAATAAAACATGCCTATAATATATATATATATATATATATATATATATATACTTTGGTGCGGTACCAAGTTTCTTGGTACAAGGTGATTCTAGGTGGGTCCTAATTCTCTACCCGTAGTTTGTTGTAGAGTTCAGGTTCCGTATGAGAGCTCAATGTTTAATTATTGTAAACAGAGCAAATTTATTTGGGAATGAAAAGGCCTTAAATACCATGGGTAATGGTCCATAACCACGATACCCATGGTATTTAAGGCCTTTTCATTCCCAAATATATATATATATATATATATATATATATATATATATATATGAGTCTGTGTGTGTGTGTGATTTGATTTCTGTTTTGATGGCATATAAACCTTTGTGGATTATATATGCCAAAGCCATCATTATAAAAGAACTGTAGTGATATTATCTAACCCATACCCATGTTATATTCAACTTTCAAAGAAAGAAAAACTTAATGAACCGTCATCCCATTATATTTTATTTCAACCAAAAACTCAAAAAAAAAAAGAAAAAGATTTTGGAGTTTCTGGTTGAAAGTAAAGTGTATATAAATATCAAAAAGTTCATAAAAATGTTCCGGTTACAAAAAAAAGTTTAAAAACATAATAAGTCCAACAGTACAATTTCTGTCAGTAAAACTTTTAACATCTTGTTTTTTCTACAAACTTTCTACACATATTGTCGGATTCATATCCATTTTACTTTCATATATATAGATAGATATAGATATATATCATTTTTTAAAGATTAAAAAAATTTTTTTTTTATTTTTAAATGCCTTTTGAGTTTCTGGTCGAAATACATTTATTACGGAATGACGGTTTGTTAAGTTTTTTTTTTTCTTTGAAAGTTAAATATTGCTCTGTATTTAATCTAATTTATTGATTATTATACATTGAGCTCTTTTTAGGGATTCATAAAAAATCCGTGTATGAGAATATATGTTTGCACCTTACAATAGCATACAGTATGGGTGTACAGTGAGATTTCAAAGATCCCACCAAATAGAATCATCCCTTACAACCAGTTTTTTGGATTATATATATATATATATATATATATATATATATACATACAAGGTGTGTCATAAAAGTATCAAGATTGAAGCTGTATTTTCCAAGATAGAAATGAACAATGAATGGAATGTTAATTTTTTTAGAATACAACGTATGTCAAAAAGTACAAAGTCTTGATACTTTTCTGACACACCTTGTGTGTGAGTGTGTGTATATATATATTTGGGAATAAAAGGCCTTAAATACCATGGGTATCGTGGTTATGGACCATTTCCACTCGCGAGTATGCTTCTTCAGACCAGAAAGATATCAGTGGTCTTAAGAAGCTCATGGGCATACTCGCGAGTGGAAATGGTCCATAACCATGATACCCATGGTATTTAAGGCCTTTTATTCCCAAATAACTTTGCTCTGTTTACAATAATTAAACATTGAGCTCTCATACGGAACCTGAACTCTACAACAAACTACTGGTAGAGAATTAGGACCAGCCTAGAATCACCTTGTACCAAAAAACTTGGTACCGCACCAAAGTGTGTGTATATATATATATATATATATATATATATATATATATATATATATGTGCGTATGCACCAAAGGCTTTTTTTTCCTCATTGGTTGGATTTAATAAGTTAAAAACAATAAAGCGTACAAGTCATGCAATCTTTTCGTCTGACAGAGAAACGCGTAGCGGATGTGCTAATGATGAAATGATCGCATGACATGTACGCTTTTTGGAATATCAATGTTTTCGTTTTGAATTCAAATTATTTTCAGCTTCTCTCTCGATGAGTCCGGAATAAAAAAAACAAGCTCTGATGATGATTTTTATAAATCGAAATATTGTTCAATATTAGCTATGAATATGATATAAAATATTTTCATTTTAACAACATTGTGTGTTTTCATATCCTTTTATATATATATATATATATATATATATATATATATATATATACAAGGTGTGTCATAAAAGTATCAAGATTGAAGCTGTATTTTCCAAGATAGAAATGAACAATGAATGGAACGTTAATTTTTTTCAGAATACAAGGTATGTCAAAAAGTACAAAGTCTCAATACTTTTCTGACACACCTTGCGCACGTGTGTGTGTGTGTGTGTGTGTGTGTATGTATATGTATATATATATATATATATGTATATATATATATGTGCGTATGCACCAAAGGCTTTTTTTTTCCTCATTGGTTGGATTTAATAAGTTAAAAACAATACTGTACGCATACCTTCAAAGCAACGAGTAGAAAAAACACTCGAGAACTTGATATTAATCTCTCTCTCCCACCCAAAAGAAAAGCTCACTCAGACGCACACAAGGAAGCTATAAGAGCAAAGAAAAGATTATCAGCCCCGCCGCCGCCGCATCGGTGAGACAAAAGTCGTGGCCTAATCGAAAAATAAGGAATGCCCCAGCAGAGAATGGTAATCGTATAAACTTTGAACTTTCAAGAACTTCCTGGATCAAACACCTTTTTTCGATTCTTCATCTGTCCTACTTTAACTCTCAAGTATTTCAAGAGAAGAATCAGGGAGGTGACACCTTCACAACAAAACAGACAATCTTTTCCCCCTACCACACCAACCTCTTCAGGTTTCTCTTCTTTAACCCTCCCGCAACCTTTTTTTTTTTTTTTTCACCCCTTTTTTTTTTTTTTTCTTTTTTTCTGGTGCGGGAATATTGTTTGTATCACTGATTTTACATAATACTTACCAACTGGGACTCTGGCGCTCGTCTTCATAACTTTACTCCCGTAGTAGTGGTAGGGGTGGGTGGGGATACAGGATAGGGGTTGAGTGTAGGACTTCCAAAAGGTTACATGGAGAGAGGAGAATTGTATTAAGATGCTAGTGTACTTAATATTGTTTTCACCTTTCTTTTTTTTTTTTTTTTTTTTCAAGGAATTGCGAAACCCAACTTGCCCACGGACAACCTTTGATTTAAACTTCTTCCTTTGTATTTCTTTTCTTTTTAATCTTTTTCTACTCAGCATATAACAGAGTTTTTCAACTGGTGTGCCGCGGCACACTACTATACCATGAAGCTTCCGTGGGTGTGCTGCAGCACACTAGTGTACCGTAAGGCTTCCGTGGGTGTGCTGTGAATGTTGAGGACGATTGATCATCCTCTTATATTTTTTTTATTCTATTACTTTAATATTTTTTGTTTTAATTAAATATTTTAATATTTTTTAGTATTATCTACGTTATTCGGACTATTGTCCTCATCTTCATTGTTATCTGTACAATGTTTCGGCCAATGTGCCCTCCGTGGGTGTGCTGCAGCACACTAGTGTACCGTGAGGCTTCCGTGGGTGTGCTGTGAATGTTGAGGACGGTGGATCATCCTCTTATATTTTTTATTCTATTACTTTAATATTTTTTGTTTTAATTAAATATTTTAATATTTTTTAGTATTATCTACGTTATTCGGACTATTGTCCTTATCTTCATTGTTATCTGTACAACATTTTGGCCGATGTGTCCTCCGGCCTTCTTCAAGTATTTATTATTAGCTTAAGAACTTTCTTTTCGGACTTGGGACACATGGCCTAGTGGATAAGGTAGTTAGGTTAAGACAGTTCTAGGTGACAGTTATCTCTAGATATCGGACTCGGAAACCTAATCATAATCAGGAGCCATCACAGGTTCCGAGTCCGACAAGAAATACCTGAAGAAGACCAGACGGCATATCGGCCGAAACGTTGTACAGATAACAATGAAGATGAGGACAATAGTCCGAATAACACAGATAATACTAATCATCAAGCCTCATCTCAAACATTTAGAGAAATATTAATATTTTTTGTTTGCCAAGATTAAAAATACACCTTTTCAAAATAAAATCACGTCGTTTTCTTTTACCAGCAGAAATTTACATTCATCATATTAGAAATACAAATAAAATCATGATACTAATGCAGAATAGTGCGCAAGAGATAATACTGTAGCGTTAGTTTGTATTCGCCTTGTGGAGTTGTCTGCCCCTTTTAGTTTGCTGGGTGCCGGCTAGGGCACCATATAGTATTTTAAGCGCCGGTTTCAAATCCTTTCGGTCTCTTTGCCGGTTTCACCAACTACGAGCCACATGGGGTAGATTCTATCTAAACCTCTCTTGGGGCTCCGCCCCCCCTTACATTACTGTAAGTTCTTTACAGCATGGACTATCGCTAGTCTCATGTCTGTACTCTTTTATGTTATATCTGTATCATTCATGAATGTGTTTTATCTGTATTTGTGTACCCCTTTTTATGTGTACTCTTTATTATGAACGTTGTATTCCACTGTTATCCATGTGCTGTGTTATTAAATGTTTGTCTATTAACCTTCGTCGGAGTTATTTGTATTCAAAGTATGTATAACTTTGCACCCACGTTACAATACCATTAGATTACCTATTACATTTCACAGAAATACGTAGGTGCCTTCGGGAGTTTCCGTAATCCAATGTTATTTATTCGTAAAATACGATTCTAATGATATTATCCATTGCGCATTATTCTGTATTTGTACCAAAATCAGAACTGTAATTTGATATTTAACTTTTAAGCACATTCAAAATTCTATTTAAAAAGAATGTTTCATTTTTTTTTTTTTTTTTGCATTTATTTTTATTTTATTTCATTTTAGTTTACAAGTCAGTGCACTTTTGAATTTAAAAAACAATATACTATATCTAGGATACTATACTAATTTATTTGGTTTGTTTTGTTTTGTTTTATGGCATATCAACCTCAGTGGGTCATTTAATGCTGATAAAGTTTTGAAATAAATCAATTCTTAATGGATAATACAATTTTTTTATAAATACATTTTTCTATTTAACCCATAGATTGGACCCTAACAGGTACTACCACTCCGGGTCAGTGTGGACCAGGGAGCAATGGTGATGAATGGGGTGCTCCACATTCCCCAAACCTCCAAAACTGGAACCTCACCATCAGATAGAGTTTAACGTGATATCCAGGACATGTAGACCCGCAGCCACCGCCTTCTAGCACCTATATGATAAAAAGGGGTTGGGGCTTGCCATAAGGGCAATAGGGTTGGGAAAATCATATAGGTGCTAGGGCTTGACGTGACCAGCCGATTGATCGGAGGGGGATACTATACTAAGTATAGTATATTATTTATACTATACTAAGTATAGTATATTATTTTTATCAAATTGTTATCAAATTTATAGTATGAGGACTTGCCAGGAATGATGACCAATAGGAAGAAGTGGTGAGAGAACAGGATGAAGATGAGACAGACACACCGTAATATACAAGTGATATTATTCGTGCTTCAAGAGTCAAAAATGGTAGATTTTTTTCCTCCCAACCTAACAGAAAAATTTGTAATAGCCCACCACTTGGTGAGTGCTATTACACCATATAAGAAAATGTGTCACAAGGAGTCAAGTAGAATTGGAATTATAACATTATTATTATTATTTATTTGGATTATTTGGACTATTGTCCTCATCTTTATTGTTATCTACACTATTTCTCTGAATTTTTGAGATGAGGCTTGATAATTAGTATTATTTGGATTATTCGGACTATTGTCCTCATCTTTATTGTTATCTACACTATTTCTCTGAATTTTTGAGATGAGGCTTGATAATTAGTATTATTTGGATTATTCGGACTATTGTCCTCATCTTTATTGTTATCTACACTATTTCTCTGAATTTTTGAGATGAGGCTTGATGATTGGTATTATTTGGATTATTTGGACTATTGTCCTCATCTTTATTGTTATCTACACTATTTCTCTGAATTTTTGAGATGAGGCTTGATGATTAGTATTATTTGGATTATTTGGACTATTGTCCTCATCTTTATTGTTATCTACACTATTTCTCTGAATTTTTGAGATGAGGCTTGATGATTAGTATTATTTGGATTATTTGGACTATTGTCCTCATCTTTATTGTTATCTACACTATTTCTCTGAATTTTTGAGATGAGGCTTGATGATTAGTATTATTTGGATTATTTGGACTATTGTCCTCATCTTTATTGTTATCTACACTATTTCTCTGAATTTTTGAGATGAGGCTTGATGATTAGTATTATTTGGATTATTTGGACTATTGTCCTCATCTATATTGTTATCTACACTATTTCTCTGAATTTTTGAGATGAGGCTTGATGATTGGTATTATTTGGATTATTTGGACTATTGTCCTCATCTTTATTGTTATCTACACTATTTCTCTGAATTTTTGAGATGAGGCTTGATGATTAGTATTATTTGGATTATTTGGACTATTGTCCTCATCTTTATTGTTATCTACACTATTTCTCTGAATTTTTGAGATGAGGCTTGATGATTAGTATTATTTGGATTATTTGGACTATTGTCCTCATCTATATTGTTATCTACACTATTTCTCTGAATTTTTGAGATGAGGCTTGATGATTGGTATTATTTGGATTATTTGGACTATTGTCCTCATCTTTATTGTTATCTACACTATTTCTCTGAATTTTTGAGATGAGGCTTGATGATTAGTATTATTTGGATTATTTGGACTATTGTCCTCATCTATATTGTTATCTACACTATTTCTCTGAATTTTTGAGATGAGGCTTGATGATTAGTATTATTTGGATTATTTGGACTATTGTCCTCATCTATATTGTTATCTACACTATTTCTCTGAATTTTTGAGATGAGGCTTGATGATTGGTATTATTTGGATTATTTGGACTATTGTCCTCATCTTTATTGTTATCTACACTATTTCTCTGAATTTTTGAGATGAGGCTTGATGATTAGTATTATTTGGATTATTTGGACTATTGTCCTCATCTATATTGTTATCTACACTATTTCTCTGAATTTTGAGATGAGGCTTGATGATTAGTATTATTTGGATTATTTGGACTATTGTCCTCATCTAATTGTTATCTACACTATTTCTCTGAATTTTTGAGATGAGGCTTGATGATTAGTATAATTTGGATTATTCGGACAATTATTGAATTATTTTGCTATAGCTCTTAAGTAAACATATCAAACATGTAATAATTAAACT
>CM042169.1:344887-357387 GCA_023376005.1 Doryteuthis pealeii
ATCTTCTATCTATCTATCTATGCAGCATTATTTCTAACTTCTATCTATCTATCTATCTACGAATCGCTTCATATATATCTATCTGTTATATCCTACTACTCTACCCATCTTAATCTGTTCACATCTATCTATCTATCTATCTTCGTATCTATCTATGCAATTAATTATCTAACTATTATCTATCTATCTTCTACGAATCGCTTTCATATATATCTATCTGTTCATATCCATCTATGCTATATCTATTCTGTTCAATCTATGCTATCTATCTATCTATCTATCTATACACCTACTCATCTCTATCTTATCAATCGTATTCATCTATCAATTGCAATATTCATATGCTATTATCTATCTATCTAGTCTTGAGTCCTCTTTCAATGCTATCTAATCTGTTTATATCCATCTATCTACCTTCTAATCTGTTCACATCTCTCTCTCTCTCTTCTCTTCTCTATAATATATATATATATAATATATATTATAATATATACATATCAATGTCTCTTTCATATCTATCAATATATAAATATATGCTTATTTTTATATATATCTATTCTATTCATGTCTATTATCTATTACCTATCTAACCTGTGTTGTACATCTATATATTACCCTTTCATATTATACACTAATCATGATCTATGCATGCA
The DNA here is from genome assembly GCA_023376005.1 of Doryteuthis pealeii. Taxonomy (NCBI): domain Eukaryota; kingdom Metazoa; phylum Mollusca; class Cephalopoda; order Myopsida; family Loliginidae; genus Doryteuthis; species Doryteuthis pealeii. The sequence goes on from CM042169.1 coordinate 345,541, forward strand.
ATGCAGTACTTCATATTTATCTATCTACCATCTTATGCTATCTATCTATTCTATCTAGTCATGTGTCACATGAATTTGGCGTAATAATTTGGAAATTTAAATGTTTAGTCAACTTATTGCATAAGCGTATCTGGAAGCTCTAACTACATACTTTATTAGTAATATTTCTCCTTTGGCGTAATAGGTTCTGGAAATTAAATGCTTTTCACTTGTTTACGACAAAGCAAAAAATATTGACTGAACGGCACTCTTCACTCGAAAATTCATAAGTCGAGACCTCGTAATAAAGGTACCTGTACTATTTTTTTCAAGTAAGTCGTGGGGTGGCGTAATGTCGGTATGGAGCCATAAAAGCAAGGGAGTCTATCCCTTGTTCACTAGCGCTATTTACAAGGAATAATTTTAACGTCTGCGTTGGAGCGCCACACCCGTACCATCAACTCTTCTTTACCGCCCTGTGCTATTATCTTCTTAGCTGAGTTAGCGCGGGGCCGGTTTCGAACGCGGAACGTGTGATTCCTAACCGGACGTGCAAGCGGACTGAGCTACCGGTCTAGTAGACCCATGTTAATATCTATGAAATAAAAAATGACTGTTACGTAAAAATTTTACTGGTATTCCCTCAATGCAGTCACCTAGCAAGATCATTAAAGTGGGAAACACGGCCAACTGAGCTCATGCGTACAAGCGTTTAAAGATTTGTGAATCCCCTCGTATCCTTTTTAGAGGCAACCATCAGGGCTGGACATTAAACCTCTAGCCTGCTTCTTTAAATCAAGGAGGCAAATATTACCTGGGGAGGGAATCCCCCTGGGATTACACTGATATGTAATCATTTTACTGGCTTGGGCCTGGACACAAGCCAGAAGTTTATATAAGTATATATATTTACCAACCCTCCGCTAAAGGATGTGGACACAGGCCAATTTCCTAGGCGGAGTTTAACAGGTTTGAATTCTGCAGAGGGTTTTTCCTTCTCCTAGAATGGTTGCCTGACAAGCTTATAAAGAGTCCTCATGCCTAAGTCTAATTTTCCATAGCTGCAGGGAGTAATAAATGGATCATACCTTTCCAAGTGAAATGGTAAAAAGGTTCCGTGATTTGAACTCTCTTGTCGTTTTCTTTTCCTCACGAAGGTAACCAATTACACACACGCTACCTAGGTAATACTTGATGTTGGTCGGGTGTACGTAGGGACCTGCTTTAAGTACAGCTTATGCGAATACATTAATCAGCGGCTAATCCGGCGTCGCCTGGGTAAAGGGGATTTTTTAAGTTAGTCTCGAGATCCATTATTACTCGAATTGGCGAGTTGAATCTCCATAGAGAATGCCCACTTTAAATTCCCTATGTAAAAAATAGAATCTGGCATTGATCCAGTACTTGAAGAAAATGTTAATATCTATATCCTAAATATAAGATGAAAAAATTGCCATGGGTGTTTATTATTAAATTTTATTTTTTATTATTTCACGAATATAAATCAAATCTGCTTTATTTTTGCTCAAACAACCAAGCCCTTGGTGGATTAATGTGTATATATTTTTAGTTTGCTTTAATTGTCTATTTCGAAGTTCCTCGGACATACACATACACAACTGTCATTATATAGTGTAGCGGAAGTGGCTACCCTGCGTCCCTGGGTAGAGGGTGGATTTTTAAGTTAGTCCGCAGATCATTATAACTGAATCCGTGGAGTTGAAATCCTCGTGAAATTGCGCCATTTAAATCCCTATGTAAAAAACAAAATACGACTTGGCATGGGATCCAGCTACGGCCTTGAAAAATAAATGTTATGTCTACTATACTAAATATTGAATGAAAAAAAAACACCATGCTGTTATTTATTAAATTTTATTATTTTATTATCTTCAGCGAATATAAATCAAATTCCTATTATTTCGGGCCTCAAAAACCAAGCCTGGTGATATTTAATGTGTATATAATTTTTATTTGTCTGTTAATGTGTTTATATTCGAAGTCCTCCGTAACATACACATACCCCATCATTTATATATGGTCTGATGTAGCGGTACCGCGTCGCCTGTGTAGAGGGGATTTTTAAGTTAGTCGCAGATCCATTAATTATGGATCGTGGTTGAATCGCTCAGTGTAATTCCATTTAAATCCTATGTAAAAAAAAGACTTGCAGTTGATCCTGCTACTCTGAAAGAAATCTTAAATGTCTGCTTATCTAAAATATTAATATGATAAGAAAAAATCCATGCTGTTATCAATACTAAATTTATAGTTTTTATTCATTTCAAGATATAAATCAAATCTCTATTAATTTTGGTCAAAACCAAGCTGGTAATAGTGAATGTGTTATATATATTTACTCTTGTCGTTAATGTTTTATAATTCGAAGTTTCCTCCGGAAATAATATAACAGCACACTACCCTTATATATGTACTAGTAGCGCGCTACCGCGGCGTCGCCTGGTAGGAGGGGTGATTTTTTACAGTTAGTTCAAGATCCATTATTATTATATAAATTTTATTTATTGATGATCTCAACGAATATAAATAAAATCTCTATTAATTTTTGATAAAAACATCAAGCCTGGTGATATTTAATGTGAATATATTTTATTTGTCCGTTATATTGTTTTATTTCCAAAGTTTCCTTCCGGAGCATACACATACACAGGCAACCTGCCTTTATATATGTAACTAGTAGCAGCTACGCTGGCATCGCTGGGTTGAGGTGGGTTTTTAAAGTTAGTCCGCAGATCATTTATTATCTGAATCGTGAGTTGAATCCACGTGGGAATGCCATTTAACATCCTATGTAAAAATAGACGTTGCATTGATCTAGCTACTCTGAAAAGAAATGTTAATGTCTACTATCTAAAATATTAAATGAAAAAAAATGCCATGCGTTATCATTTAAATTTTATATTTTAATTTATCTTCATGAATATAAATCAAATCTCTATTTTGTTTGCTCAAACAAGACCTGGTGATATTTGAATGTGTAATACTATTTTTATTTGTTTCATTTTAATTTTTTGTTTTTTTTTTATTTGAAATTTTCTGCCGGAATACATATACACACAAGCCATTATATTTTACTAGCAGGCGGCTCCTGGCGTCGCTGGGTAGAGGTTTTTTTTTAAGTTGTCCACAGATGCCGTATTATTATTATCTAAAATTTTTTTATTGATTATCTTCGATGGCGAATATCAAATAAATTCTCTATAATTTTGCTAAAACAACAAGCCTGGTGATATTTTGTGTTATATTTTTTTACTTTGTCGTTTATTGTTTTATTTGCGGAAGTTTCCTCCGGACACTCACACCATACACACAGACTGCCCGTTTATATATGTACTAGTAGCCGCTACCTGCTCGGCCCTGGGTAAGAGGTGGATTTTTTTAAGTTAGTCGCGCAGATTCCATTATTACTTTAATCGTGAGTTGAAATCTTCGTTAGATGCCCATTTAATCTCTATGTAATAAATAGACTTAGCATTTGATCTAGCTCTCTGAAAAGAAATGTTTATGTCTACTATCAAAATATTGATGAAAAAAAAGAAACATCCATGCTGTTTATTATTTAAATTTTTATAATTCTTATTATGTTCACGAATATAAATCAAATCTTAGTTATTCTTGGCTCAAAACTAAGCCTGGTGATATTTCAATGTGTATTATATTTTACTTTTTGTCGTATAATTGTTCTATTTCGAGTTTCCTCGGACATGAAGATTCACACAAATGCCCTTTATAATAATGTACTAGTTAGCAGCTACCTGGGTCGCCTGGGTAGAGCGTGGATTTTTTTTAAGATTTAGTCGCAGATCCATTATTAATGAATCGTGAGTTGAATTTCGTGTATGGCTCATTTAAATCCCTATGTAGAAAAAATAGACTTGCATTGTTGATCCAGGCTACTCTGAAAAGAACATCTTATGTTACTATGTAAAATATTAAATAGAAAAAAATCCATGCTGTTATCATCTAAATTTTATATTTAAATTATCTTCAGAATATAAGATCAATCTGCTATTATTTTGCTCAAAATGCAAGCCTGGTGATATTTAATTGTGTATACTATTTCTATTTTGTCGTTAATATGGTTTTAAATATTCGAAATTTGGCCGGACATACATTTACACACAATGCCTATTATATACTGTACTAGGAGCGGTCTACCTGGGTACGCCTGGGTAGACAGGGGGATTTTTTAAAGTTAGTCCACAGAATCTTTATTTTATTTAAATTTTATTTTATTGATTATCCTCACGAATATAATAAAATCTTCTATTAATTTTGATAAAAAAATCAAGCCCTGGTGATATTTAATGTGTATAGATTTTTTTTGGTCGTTATTAATTTGTTCTTATTTCCCGAAGTTCCTCGGACAGCTGATTCACAAATAGCCTTTCTAGTATGTATATACTCGATGGTATTTATACACTAATTAATATACTATTTTTTTATTTGTTGAGGTTAAATTTGAGTGAGATAATTATTTGGTTTCTCCTGTGAAAAAACGTTTCCTTTTGACTCGGTGTGTTGTCTAGCGCATAAATTGCATTTAAGACGAGAGAGTAAAAGTCAAAATAATAAATTCGTTTAAAAAAAAGCGTGGGGGGGGGGGGGGCCGTTTATTTGGTTTTCCGACGAAGAAACCGATTATCTTGAGCAGTGTCTTCTTTTGTTCTTTTTTTTTTTTTTCGGGTTTATTTAAAAAAAAAAAAATCTTTTTTATTTTTTTTTATGAGTCGATAAAACAATGCCAGAGTTATCTTCCCTTGCAGGTGCACACCCAGCGAAAAGAGCGTTGCGTTTCTCATGTTTCATGTTTTTTTTGGAAATATTTCTATGTTTATATAATCATTAGTCGCGCATCCTAAAACCGAACCACAGGCACCAACCACGCACACACGGGACACTACGACGACACCACAACAACAAGTAATATATATATATATAACGAGAGAGGAGAAGAGAGAGAGAGAGATAGAGAGAGGAGAGAGAGAGAGAGAGAGGAGGTGGGGAAAGAGAGAGCGGGCATAAAAAGAGAGAAAGGGGGGGAATGGAGTGGGTGAGAGGAGAGAGAGAGACTGAAGAGTAACCGCACCATAACATATCAGAGACAATCACACATACGGAAAAGAGAATCGATTAGATAGATTAAGATATGATAAGGGAGTGAGAGAGAGAGGAAGAGAGAGAGAAGAGAGAGAAAGAAAGAACCGTTCACATGCATCAGAGAGAGAAGAGACAGACATAGTGGAGACCCACACACAATATAGGGTGGTGTGTGATGAAGAGAGAGAGAAGAGAGAGGGAAAGAGAGAGAGGAGGAGAGAAGGAGAGAGAGAGCGAGGGAGGAACACACTCACATGCAGTAGAGAAGAGAGAGAGACACTACAAAGAGAAGGGGATAGTGAGCTAAATATATATATTATATATATTCTATAACACACACACACACACAGACAACATGGATCGACCACACTTTACACGATAGATAGATTTCTAGATAGAGTAGAGAGAGAGGAGAGATGCGAGCGAGAGAGAGAGAGAGAGAGTAAACAACATCAGATCACTTTCACTCACACAGAGAACACGTGCATATTATATATATATAATATATATATAGTATTATATATATATATATATATCATCCAAAGGTCCAGAAATAATGCTTCGCTTCCGACAAACAAGAGTTTTATTTTAGAAAACCTAGTCCGCAGATTTGAGAGCTCCAATGTGTGCTCTTAATGTGTTAGAGTCAAGAGCAAGTATCGTAAGAAAAGAAGAAATAAACAAAAGACTTAGAGATTTAGCATTATACGCCTACTTGTTAAGGGAGCTGAAGACAAGTGGTGTCTAATCTCGCCGAATCTAATCAAGATGCGTAATGATAAACTTTCTTTAACTTATTTAACGGCAATTTCTGAAAACGAAGATTTTTATTTTATTTATTTTTTAAAATTTTTTTATTTTTTTCTTTTATTTTTATTAATAGATGTGTGTTACCATACGTATGTAAAATCGTTAAATTTATTAAAGGAGTAAGAAAAAAAGAGACAATTTAAAATTGTGAATGCAGTTCGAATCAACTTTAAAATAATATATTAAATAAAACTACTATACTATATACATATAACGCGGGGCATCTATTTAAATTTGACCAGTGAAGGGGGATTGGCTACGGTGGCCATGCTCAATTTTGGAGTATATTTATTTTGCTAGGTTGTTATGACGTTAGAATTTATGTGTTGGGTAATGTGAGGGTAAGTAGTGGGGAGACGAGAAGAGCGAGTTTTTGTTACATAACAAAAAAGAGGAGAGGCGAATCTCCATTATTAATAAAGATTGTTTAAATTTTACTCTGGGAAAGCCTAATACAAGGAAGAAGAAAAAATGACACGCCTCACAAAAATATAGAAAGGAAGAGAAGGAGAAAGATAGAGGTGGTGAGGCGGCATGGAAGCGATGACTTTTAATTTGTTCAATCAAACATATTGAAAAGATGAAAAGAAAGAAAAAAAAAAGAGTGACTGCGAGAGAGAATTGAAATTTAAGATTATTATATCTTGTTTTTACCATATTGGCAAGTGGCAAGGCGAATAATGGTTAATGTTGTTTCAATTGAACATAATGAAAAGATGAAAAAAGAAGGAAAGAAGAAAAAGAAAGAGAGAATTGGATAAGAATTATTATATTTTTACATATTGAAATATTTGGCAATAGCTCTTAATAAGCATTATTGTTATTATCATTTGGTTAGGAAATGTTACTTGGGACATATAATTGCTTGATAAAGAAAAAAACCGCAACAAAAGAGTGCGTTTTGATTGAATAACCTAACAAAGCATTCACATGGGTTAAAAACTAACCAACTAAATAAAACTTGGGAAATTTGAAACCTAAACTCTGTTCACACAAAAGTTAATCTTCTATTTACTCTTATAAATAGTGCTGTTTCAGGGAAATAACTTTGTATTATTTTTATTATCATCATTGTTAAAAAAAGCAAGCTTTCCTGTCTCATAACTCCTGCTATGAGGGCATAACATAGGCCGAAATGTACATACAGAGATGCACTTTTTCTCGATTTGTTTTTACGCCTTACATTTGAACAGATTATATTCGCGCTAATTCATTAATTATCACTAATAAATTTTTTAAATTAGGTAATAACCNTAAGAATTCCCTTTTTTGTTTGAACTGCCACAAAAAAAAAAAAAGTCCTTTGATGAAACACTTTTGCTAAGTGCCAAACCAAGACTTCCTCTTTTCGTGCCAATAATGAAGGCAAGAATTGCCCTTAGAATTCAGGGTTAGAGTGAGGACAGCTGATGTAATTAGTGTGACCTCCCCCATCCCAAACAAATAAACACTGAACCATTTAAAAGATTTCTCTGGATATGGTGAATCACAATATGAGAATGGGTAATAATTGTTAAATAACTTTTATTTTTTTTTTTTTCTTCAGCGTTTATTGTCGGTATTTCTTTTTTACTTATGGGTAGGTCCACATCAAATCATACAGGCCATGTCACCCACTCCCTTCAATTCCACGTCAAATCATTCAGGCCATGTCACCCCCCCCCTTCAGTTCCACGTCAAATCATCCAGGCCATGACACCCACCCCCTTCAATTTTTCTGAAATTTTGTCCAAGTGTGGGGTAACTTTCAATTAAGCACATATTCTCCCAAATATATATGCTCGTGCGGAGGGGTTGGTAAATATATATAATTGCTTAAAAAGAAAAAATAACAAAAAACTGCGTTTGGTATTGAATAACCTAACAAAGATTCACATGGTGTAAAACTAACCAACCAAATAAAACTTGGGAAATTTGAACCCAAAAAAGATTTATAATTATGGGATATAATTTCGAAAATTTATTATAGCCTAAGTGAAAAGTCTCCAGTAAAACATCAGCTCATTACTGTTGTAATAATCAGCTAAGATACTAAACTCTTTTTCCACAGAAAGTTAATCTCTATTTATTCTTATAAATAGTGTGTTCAAGGGAAATAACTTTGTATTTAATTTCTTTAAACTTTGATTTACTATGAACAAATCATTGGTATTATTGTTATTATCATTTGTTAAAAATTGTTAGTTGGAACCATATAATTGCTTGGAAAAAAGACTGTTTAGCATTGAAAAACATAAAATTATATATATATATATATATATATATATATGTGTATATATATATATATGTGTGTGTGTGTGTGTGGGGGGGGAATGTAAATAGCAGGGCAGACTGGACTCTTTAAGCATGGCTAGGTATCCAGTCTAGGAGAAGGAAAACTTTGAATTCAAACCTGTTAAACTCTGCTTAAAAAAATTGACCTTGTGTCGCATCCTGCTCGTGCGGAGGAGTTGGTAAATATATATAATTGTTTGGGAAAATAACAAAAGAGTTTTTGGTATTGAATAACCTAACAAAGATTCACATGGTGTAAAACTAACCAACCAAATAAAACTTCTGAAATTTGAACCCAAGAAAGATTTATAATTATGGGATATAATTTAGAAAATTTATTATAGCCTAAGTGAAAAGTCTCCAGTAAAACATCAGCTGATTACTGTTGTAATAATCAGCTAAGATACTAAACTCTTTTTCCACAGAAAGTTAATCTCTGTTTACTCTTATAAATAGTGTGTTCAAGGGAGATAACTTGGTATTTAATTTCTTTAAACTTTGATTTACAATGTACAAATCATTGGTATTATTTTTATTATTATTATTTGCAGTGATGCTGATAGCTTTTTAATTCAGTGTGTCCTGGGATGCATATATTTGATTTTAATGAGTCACCGGGAAATTTGATGGCTCCCAACTAAAGTTTCTTAATAAATTGTAGAGTTTTTATCTATGAAGGGGCCGGGTTAGCTCAGTCGGTAGAGCCTGCGGCTAGAAACCACAAGGTTCCTAGTTCGATACCAGTCCTCGCCAACTCAGCGTATGAGTAGCACAGGGATCTGTGCGGTAAAGTAAGGAGCTGATGGTAGGTGTGGCACTTCACCTCAGATGCTAAATACAATCTCCTTGGTCTAGCGCTATTGAAAAGGGGATAGACTCCCTCGCTGATTGGCTGATACCGACTTTAGGCTGCCCCGACGACTTTACTTTTATCTATGAACAACTAAAGCCATCTAACTCCTACCTTACACCCCATAGAGTGTAATTCATTTCTAAGAAAATATTGAAATGTATTTACAGTAAGTTGGAAATGGTGGGTGAAGGAAAAAAAAACACTGGAACTGCATGGATACAATTTTACTGCGTTCTTTTAAATTTTTATGTGTCAGTGACCCAGGACGTGTACCTATCAGCATCTCTGCATTTATTAAAAATTGTTACTTGGAAAGAGTGAGAGAATTAAATTAAGATTATTATACTTTTTACATATTGAACTGTTTGGCAATAGCTCTTAAATAAGCATTACTTGGAACCATATAATTGCTTGGAAAAAAGACTGTTTAGCATTGAATAACATAAAATTATTTATATATATATATATATAATATATATATATATATATATATATATGAGAGTAAACAAACCGTTTGTTTGAGATGGCAATAGCCTGGCAGTTAGTGTTTGAATCACACACAAAGCAGCTTCCTGTCTATAACTCTGCTGATGAGGCATAATAGGCCGAAATGTACATACAGAGATCGACTTTTTCTCGATTTGTTTACGCCTTACATTTGAACAAATATATTGGCCTAATTCATTAATTATCAACTAATTAATTTTCAAATTAGGTATGACTTCAATTAAACACATACTCTCCCAAAAATATATATATATATAAATTTAAAATCACACACACACACATCCAATGCAAGATAGCGTCTATGTCACATTAAAACCATTTGTCTTAGCGTACTTCATAATTTCATTCAACATTTTTTTTTTAAGCCAAAAACTCTCACAGTCTTCTTATTCTCTGTGATAAATTTATTTTTCCTCAAATTAACAAAAGCCCTGATGAAGAACTATTGAAACGGATCAAAACACTGCAGCGTTGGCGAAATAAACATCACTCGTTTTATGAAGTTGTGTTTTTTCAATTTTTCACTATATTACATACTGTCGGATTCACTTCCATTTTCTCTTCACACACACACACACACACATATATATATATATATATATATATATATATATATATATATGTATGTTATGTTCTTGTGAACGTTGTTTGTTTGGTCTTTTGAAGCATTGGAAAAAAGAACACAAACAAGAAAAACAGAACAAAAATCAGAATTTTTATATATTCAACCGTTGCTCTGTTCCTGGTTTAATCTATTCCGATATTTCGGGTAAACCTTCACCCTTTTTCAACGTATATCAGATGGTCTGGAGAAAAATAATGAAATGTTGTATACGAGGGCAAAAAAGTAATTAAATGAAGTGAACGGATTTGGCGTTTTTTAGCCGTTAATTTTCTTTTGAAATTGTGTGACTCATATATATATATATATGAGTAAAGATTAAGGAAATGAATCCGACAGTATATATATATAGGTAAAAAGGTATGAAAACACACAATATTGTTAAAATGAATATATTTTATATTATTTTCATAGCTAATATTGAATCGAATATAAATTCGAAATATTGTTCAATATTAGCTATGAAAATGATATAAAATATATTCATTTTAACAATATATGTTTTCATACTCTTATTTTTTCATACTTTCATTTTTTCAATATGTGTTTTCATACTCTTTTATCTATACATATACATACATATATATATATATATATATATATATTTATTATCATTAATTATCAAATTTTATATGATATATGCATTGTAACTGCCTTCAAGCAAAAAATATAAATAATAATATACTTTACTCAACAATGCTTCTAAAGCAAATTACCTTAATCACATATATATATATATATATATATATATATATATGAGTAAGGAAATGAATCTGACGGTATATGTATAGATAGATATATATATATAGAGTATGAAAACACACAATATTGTTAAAATAATATATTTTATATCATTTTCATTGCTAATATTGAATTGAATATTATCAAAGTCAATATTAGCTATGAAGAAGATATAAAATATATTTCATTTTAACAGAATATTGTTTCATAATTTCATTGAACAAGAGAGAAGAGAAGAGAGGATTAAGATAGAAGAAGAGAGAGAATGCAGAAGAAGAGAGAGAATGCAGAAGGAAGAGAGAGAATGAAGAAGGAGAGAGAGAGAGAGAAGGAAAGAGAGAGAGAAAGAGAGAGAGAAGAATGAAGAAGAGAGAGAGAGAAGAATGAAGAAGGAGGGAGAGAGAGAGAGAAGATGAAGAAGGAGAGAGAGATTGAGAGAGAATGAAGAAGGAAGAGAGAGAAGGAAGATAGAGAATGAAGAAGGAAGAGAGAGAAAAAGAATAAAGAAGGGAGAGAGATAGAATAAAGAAGGAAGCAAGAGAGAGATAGAATGAGGAAGAGAGAGAGAGAGAGAATGAAGAAGGAAGAGAGAGAGAGAATGAAGAAGAAGAAGAGAGAGAGAGAAGAGAGATGAAGAGAATGAAGAAGGAGAGAGAGAGAGAGAATGAAGAAGGAAGAGAGAGAGAGAGAATGAAGAAGGAAGAGAGAGAGAGAATGAAGAAGGAGAGTGAGAGAATGAAGAAGGAAGAGAGAAGAGAGAGAATGAAAGAAGGAAGAAGAAGAATGAAGAAGGAAGAGAGAGAGAGAGAGAGAGAATGAAGAAGGGAGAGAGAGAGAGAGAATGAAGAAGGAAGAGAGAGAGAGAGAATGAAGAAGGAAGAGAGAGAGAGAGAATGAAGAAGGACGAGAGAGAGACTGAAATGCTTTTAATTGATTGTTT
>CM042169.1:362387-364887 GCA_023376005.1 Doryteuthis pealeii
GCATAATCGTTCCTACTACCCCCCCCAGAGCCAAGACCAATTTCGGTTGTTATTACTCCTGCCCCTCAGGTCACCCTGTCTATATAAATCCTACTTCTCGGTCTCGGAGATTGTAATTCTTTGTTTGTTATGGCCGCTTTTGCAAATAACAACCTCGCTGTTGCCTTTTTGGTACCGTTACTCTACATACTAATGTCCGTTAATTAGTCTAGTTTTCATCGACTTTACAAAGATCACTAATTCAACCATGAATAATAGAGAACTCCCCATTATTTGTACTAGATTCCTACGCCCAAAATCCTGACTTCAAAAAAACATAAAATTTGCAGACAATAGCATAACACTAGCAGGACCTGTGGATATACCACAGTATGAAAATTTAATTATTACAATGTTTGATATGTTTACTTAAGAGCTATTGTAAAATAGTTCAATATGTAAAAAGTGAAATTTATCTTTTTTCTTTCTTTCCTTCTTTTCATCATGTTCGAATCACTAGCGGGACCTGTGGATATAAAACAGTTTGATAATTTAATTATTACAACGCTTGATATGCTGACTTAAGAGCTATTACTAAATAGTTCAATATGTAAATAGTATAATAATTTTGATTTAACTCAATCTCACCCATTCAAAGTTCCGTGATGGCTCCTGATTATGACAAGAAGGTTCCAGAGTCCGACAAGAAATACCCGAAAAAGTCCTCATTATTTGTACTAGATTCCTACGCCCAAAATCCTGACTTAAAAAAAAACATAAAATTTACAGACAATAGCATAACACTAGCAGGACCTGTGGATATACCACAGTATGAAAATTTAATTATTACAATGTTTGATATGTTTTGCTTAAGAGCTATTGCTTATATAGTTCAATATGTAAGTAAAGTAAAGTAAAGTAAAGTCGTCGGAGCAGACTAATGTTGATATCACTCAGACAGTGAAGGAGTCTATCCCCCTTTTCACTAGCGCTAGACCAAGGAGATTATTTTAGCATCTGAGGTGGAGCACCACACCTACCATCAGCCCCTTTGTTATTGCCTAGCCGAAATTTGCTATTCAGTAGTAATGGATCTGCGAGACTAGTGTGCTAACCACAATGGAACACCCTGTATTTACTCAAACCGTTCGCTAGGGGTAGGGATATTTGTCTCATACCCCACTTGTATGGACTGGGCACAAGGCCTCGTTTTAACGTGGGCCCACCCAGAAGCCGAGGCTCATGGGTGGGAAAGAACAAAAATTGCGTCGATCCCATCGGCATTCCCCCCTCAAAGGGGGGGCGCCTCAGGCGCTGGGCAATAAACCCAGCCCTGCCCACAAAGGGGCAGGTAATGCCTGGAGGGATAGCCCTCTGGGATCGACGCTAATAATTGTACTTTAACCTGATCCAGTGGCTGAAGCACATCGGACCCCCAGCCGAGGCCGGATGTAGAAAGTAAGTGTCAAAGCACAGATACTAGAACTACACTTTGATCCTTCCCCTCTACGAAAGGTAAGTATAGGGGTAGAACGTCAGATAAGGGTATTCAGTGAGGATCAAAATCACCATTTAGTAGTAATGGATCTGCGAGACTGTCTTGCTAATTGCAGCCCTGTTGGCTGGGGCTTTAGAATACACTGACTGCACCTCTGCAGAGGGGTAAGACCCCATCCCACCCCCATGGGGCCACCTGTTGGCTATGGGTAGCAACTCGTGAGGCTTAAGGATGGAACCCTGGTGGCTGAGCAGTCAATGACATACAACACTAGACTCTATTATCATTATTTTTTATGTCATCTGTTTTATAGGAACTCTTCCTGCCCCCCCCCCACACACACACACCAGAAAAAAAAACACCTCCCCCTACCCCTGAAAAAAAACACCTCCCAGGCTTATTTTCACTGTTGTTATCTGATCAGGGTGACATATATAATTCCAACCTCTCTCTCTCTCTCTCATTATTTCCCAGTCTCTCTCTCTCTCATTATTTCCTAATCTCTCTCATTTCATTATTTCCCAATATCTCTCTCTTTCTCTCTCTCTCTCTCATTATTTCTCAATCTCTCTTCCTCTCTCTCTCTCTCTCTCTCATTATTTCTCAATCTCTCTCTCTCTCTCTCTCTCTCTCATTTTCTCAATCTCTCTCCCTCTCTCTCTCTCATTGTTGCTCAATCTCTCTCTCTCTCTCTCTCATTATTTCTCAATCTCTCTCTCTCTCTCTCTCATTATTGCTCAATCTCTCTCTCTCTGTCTCACACATTGTTTCCCAATCTCTCTCTCACATTATTTCCCAATCTTTCTCTCATTATTTCCCAATCTCTCTCTCTCTCATTATTTCCCAATCTCTCTCTCTCTCTCTCTCTCTCATTATTTCCCAATCTCTCTCTCTCTCTCTCTCTCTCATTATTTCCCAATCTTTCTCTCATTATTTCCCAATCTCTCTCTCTCTCTCATTATTTCCCAATCTCTCTCTCTCTCTCTCATTATTTCCCAATCTCTCTCTCTCTCTCATTATTTC
>CM042169.1:372387-374887 GCA_023376005.1 Doryteuthis pealeii
GTCGTGGTCCTAGAGGTGCCCTTGTCCTCTGTAATCCTGCGATGGGATACATGGCAGTATAGGTTAGGTGACTGCGCATTTGAATTAATGTTACCATTGACTAGATGATTTGGCATTCTCCGTTTGTGGCATGGGCTCGTGGCCCAGTGTGTTAAGTCCCCGCTCTTCACGCTGTGGTCCACGAGTTCAATCTCTAGTGGCGGAGATTGTGGTATGCACTGCTGATGAGACCAAAGGAGGTCGAAACAGCTGTCCAGTGCTCCGGATGTCGCAAATGGTGTTTGCCGAGTTGTCTGGTCGTGGTAATATGATTCAAAAAATTATCAATTATATATATATATATATATATATAAGGGTAGGTTGATTCTTCACATTTTTAAAATATCAAATTACATGAAACACCGAAAGTTGTATATTGGTCTATTAAGTACTGGTACCAAAAATTAGATCTTTGAGGAAATGGCATCAAATATCGTAGACAAAAATGCACTGAAAAATCTTTGGTTTTGCAATACTGGTCGGCATATTTTTAATTTGTGCTTTAGTTATTTCATCTTTTAATTTCATTTTTGATGAAATAAAATGATAACATTCCGTGGTTTAAATACTGGAATGGACGTGCGCGGCCGTGATGAGAAGAAACGAGAATACAGTGCGTGGATGCGTTATGGGTGAGTCTTGTTCTAGCGATGATCACAGGCGCGGGAGGCAGCGGACGTGGATATTGTCGCCGTAGCGTGATCGGAACACGTCATGGACCTGGAATGTGGTCTTTGCGTGAAGTAGCGAGTTACCGGAACTGAAGGGTGGCGGCGCGATCAATGCTTGGGATGCAGGGCGAGTAGGCGGAGGGCCGGATCGGAGAGTCGTTCGGAAGCGTAAGCGGTGTAGCGTGAGGTATGAAGAGTGTATGGGCTGCTTGCGCGATTTTGGTTGCTGGGTCCGGTTGTCTCGACCACTTACGGTGTGGAAGGACTGGGCGTGAGCGAGTGATACTCGGGCATCGTTCGGGACGCCACTGATTGCTACGTTGCTAGATAGCAGCCCGAGGGACGGTAGAATAAATTAGTCGCAGCCTGGTTAATCCGAGGGTTTGACTGATAGACCTGAATTGCGCGCCCATCTGCGGTACCTCCTAAAGTGTGGTAGTCACACAAGGCAGCCGAGGGACCGCGACCGATGTCGCAATGAGGAGGTCTCGTGTCATATCGGTGGTTTTGTGTGTCGCATGCTTCCTGAGCGCCCCAAGATAGGTAGTGGGACGATGTCCCGTAGTCTGTGTTTTAGATTTGCGATCAATTTTTTTGGCCAAAATTTGCAAAAACTGAGAAAATTTTCAGTGGCATTTTTATCTGTATATTTGATGTTTAAAAAAGGTATATGTATATATAATCTTATGTTAGTAATTTAAGGTTATATTATATTCTAATATAATACTTGTTGGTATATATTAGAAGTATGTATGTATGATGTGTGTGATAGAGAGATATAAATATGTTTAAACCTGAATTATGGCAAAAAAAAAAATGTTAAAAAAAAAAAAAAAAAAAAAAATTTCCTTTAAAAAAATTTAGGGGTTTTTTTATTGGGGGGGGTTTTTTATATGGTTTAAATAATATATATAAATTTTATAATATAAAATAAATTATATATATATATAGTTATATATAAAAAAAATAGCACAGTACTAAAAAAAAAATGTAACATTGCTGGCATCGAAACCTTACTGACCAAGGTTCAGTTTAGGTGGGCTGGTCACGTTGTTAGAATGAATGAGAACAGGCTTCCAAAGAAGATTTTATTACGGACAATTACCAAATGCTAAGTGTTCTATTGGCCGTCCTCTCTTATGCTAAAAAGACAAATTGAAGGACAATTTGAAATGCCCTTGATAATTTAACCTGAGTGCTTGGAAAATCTAGAATTAAATCGAAAGGGATGGCTTAAGATAATGTTTTTGGCTAGACTAAAGAAGCTTTGAAGAAAATAGACTGAAACAATGAGATCAGCTCCGCCTAACTTTAAAAACAAAAACATCTGACTCCGCGCTTCGAACATTTCATTTGTCGCATGTGGCTTCATAGCTCACGGCACGACTGGGCTGCTATCCACTTGATAAACACAAAATGTCTTCTTGATAGTATGCACAACATGGGAGGAAACAAATCACTCTGACCCTCATCTATCGTTCACGATAGGAGAATCCACCATATATACATAGACACACACACATGAAGGTGTATATATGCATTTTTGAGTATAAATGTATGTGTATATTGTTATATGGGACATATAAGGTATGTCAGGGTTTTTGTATAAATTTCAGTTTTATATTTCTAATATTTTTTATCTTTATCCCTTCTCTTCCTCTCTTTTCTTCTCTTCCTCTCTCTCTCTTGTATAATATATATATATATATATATAATATATATATAATTATTTCTTTTTATACGTGTAAATAGTAATTTATATGCATATTGTGTGTATATGTAATTTATAT
>CM042169.1:379887-387387 GCA_023376005.1 Doryteuthis pealeii
TATATATATAACTGGGAAGTCGTGGTCCTAGAGGTGCCCTTGTCCTCTGTAATCCTGCGATGGGATACATGGCAGTATAGGTTAGGTGACTGCGCATTTGAATTAATGTTACCATTGACTAGATGATTTGGCATTCTCCGTTTGTGGCATGGGCTCGTGGCCCAGTGTTGTTAAGTCCCCGCTCTTCACGCTGTGGTCCACGAGTTCAATCTCTAGTGGCGGAGATTGTGGTATGCACTGCTGATGAGACCAAAGGAGGTCGAAACAGCTGTCCAGTGCTCCGGATGTCGCAAATGGTGTTTGCCGAGTTGTCTGGTCGTGTAATATGATTCAAAAAATTATCATATATATATATATATATATATATATAAAGGGTAGGTTGATTCTTCACATTTTTAAAATATCAAATACATGAAACACCGAAAGTTGTATATTGGTCTATTAAGTACTGGTACCAAAATAAGATCTTGAGGAAATGGCATCAAATATCGTAGACAAAAATGCACTGAAAAATCTTTTGGTTTTGCAATACTGGTCGCATATTTTTTTAAATTGTGCTTTAGTTATTTCATTTCTTTAATTTAATTTTTGATGAAATAAAATGATAACATTCCGTGGTTTAAATACTGGAATTGTTTGATTTGCGGATCAATTTTGGCCAAATTTTGCAAACTGAGAAATTTTCAGTGCATTTTTCTCTCTGTTATATTGATGTTTAAAAAAAAAAGGTTATATGTATATAAATATCTTGTGTATGGTATATAAGTTATATGTATATTTAATTATTATGTGATTAATTGTATATATATTATTATTAAGTATGTGTGCATGTTTATATATTATTATATGTTATGTGTGCATGTATATATATATGTAATGTGTGCATGTAAATAATATATATGTTATGTTGCGTGTGTGTATATATGTATATATTATGTGTGTGGTGTTGTGTAATATTATATATGATATATGTATGTGTGCGTGTGTATATATATATATAGATGTTGTGTGCTATGTGTGTATATATATATATGTATGTGTGATGTGTTATATATATATATAATGTATGTGTTGTATATATATATGTATGTGTGCTTGTATATATATTATATTGTATGTGTGCATATATATATAATGTATGTGTTAATATATATTATATATGTGTATAATATATATGTATGTGTCTATATATATTATATATGTGAATATACATTGTAATGTGTGTGCTATATATATATATATGTATAATAGACATATGTATGTGTGTGTGCTATATATATTATGTATATATATGTAATGTGTGTGTGGTTAATATATATGTATATATGTGTGTGTGTGTATATATATATATTATGTATATATAATATGTATTGTGTGTGTGTGTGTATATATATGTATATATAACATATGTATATGTGTGTGTGTATATATATATATAATGTATAATATACTAATGTATGTGTGTGTGTATATTATATATATATATGTATATATACATATGTATATGTGTGGTGTGTATATATATATATGTATTAATACAATATGTATATGTGTGTGTGTATATATATATAATATGTATTATATACATATTGATATGTGTGTGTGTATATTATTTGTATATATACATATGTATATGTGGGTGTGTGATATATGTAATATACATATGGTATATGTGTGTGTGTGTATATATATATAATGTATTATATACATTATGTAATGTGGTGTGTGTATATATATGTATATATACATATGTATATGTGTGTGTGTATATATATATATGTTATTATACATATGTATATGTGTGTGTGTATATATATGTATATATACATAGTATATGTGTGTGTGTAATATATATATATGTATATATACATATGTATTATGTGTGTTGTGGTATATATATATATGTATATATACAATATGTATATGTGTGTGTGTATATTATATATATATAATGTATATATACATATGTATATGTGTGTGTTATATATATATATATATTATGTATATATACATATGTATATGTGTGTGTATATATATATATATATATTGTATATATACATGTGTATAATTATATATATTATATTATAGTAGTATATATATACATAATATGTTATAATAGTGTGTGTGTATGTAATATATATATATTATATGTGTGTTGTGTGTGTATATATATATATATATATATTATATGTGTGTGTGTGTGTGTGTGTGTGTAAAGAAAAAAAGAATTTCAAAAACCCATCAAGAAATGAATAAAACAAAATGTATTTGGCTTAAAATAACCCTTTATAAGGGTTTGACATGCTGTAAAATCGAACCAACTAACCAACCTTTAGTGCTGCCCTGTCGGCTGAGGTTGTTAGAATGCACCGACTGCACCTTCTCCAGAAGGGGTAAGACTCCCCCAATGGGGCCACCTGTTGGCGCGTGGGTGGCAACCCATGATGCTTAAGAGATGAAAACCAGGTGGCTGAGCATCCCCATGACTTGCAATATTCCATTTTGACCCTATCTTGGGTTAGACGGCGGGCGGTGAGGCCCACTTCGGATCAATCGGACTGGTCANGCCTGGTCCGTTAAGTACCCTAGCCACTATATGATTGCCCCAACCCTATTGCCCTTATGGCAAGCCCCAGCCCCTTTTTATCATGGGTGCTAGAAGGCGTTGGCTACACATCCTCGGAATGATGTTAAAAATCTATCTGATGGTGAGGTTCCAGTTCTGGAGGTTTGGGGAATGTGGAGCACCCCTTCATCACGATTGCTCCCAGGTCCACTCTGACCTGGAGTGGTAGTACCTGTTAGGGTCCCATCTATGGGTTAAATAGAAAAATCTATTTAAAAAAAAAATTGTGTATCCATTAAGAATGAATTTATTTCAAAACTTTATTGGCATTAAATGACCCACTGAGGTTAATATGCCATAAAAACAAAACAAACCAAACCTTTTTACCTTTACTTGTATCATGTTGTTCTGAAGAAGGTTTTTTTTTATATAAACCGAAACATTTGAACGTCGACATTACCACCAGTAATAAACTTCCATCCACTGTAACATCCCGTGTTTGTCTACATTTCTCCATGTAGTGTTGGATTAATTTCATCATTTTACTCTCTCTCTGTTGTGTGCTGGCAGGGCTTAGAATATGCTGACTGTAATTCTTGCAGACCCCCCCCCACTCCCCTTACAAAAAAAGGCGTGTCTTGAGAATGATTAGGAATGGTAAATATTGTAATCTGACGCCTCTGTTCCAAAATTTGGTAAATTCCAATTTTTTTTTTTTTGACGATTGATCAAGTCACGCTTAAAGCACCAGTTTCCGCTAGATCACCAAAGTTAAGCAGCACTTACCCGTTTAGTACTTTGATGAGTGACCGCTTAGGAATTATAAGTACCGTAACCAATCTGACACCAAACTAAGCAAACTTAATTCCAAGTTTATCTTTTGAGAATTCTCCCGAGTCCGTCAAGAAATACCTGAAAAAGGCAATCCTTATATATATACTAGCAAAATAAACTAATAATAACTGTAGAAGTTATCCTGTCTTCAGCGCCATGTTTTGTGGTCCTTGCCCCAATCGTGAATTTTACAAGCAGCCAACCTTCACACACCAATGAAAAAAAACCCTACTGCACACACCTTTTTGTTTGAAGGGATTGTTCCTCTCTGAGAGTACCATGTGCCATAAGTGTTTTGGCCCACCAAGGCATATTGATGCCCCACTGTCAGGGTAGATTTTGAGCCTGGTCGAGTGAGTGGCAGGAATATTCCTGGCTTGTCTTGGATCTGGGCACAGGGAGAATGGGGTCTGTGTTGCTTCCACTTCTTCACGGTAATTATTGTTGCACAGCTCATAGGTGTCATTAGCTGGGTCAAACATCACATGTGCAATGAGAACATCCATAGTGGCTCCTTCATCATTGAAACACCTTACGGCGCCTCGTTCATTTTCACCCTTTGACTGGCAAACCTTTGCGAAGTGGTTTTGCTTGCCACATGCATTACACGTTTGACCCCATGCAGCACATCTTTGCGGTCGGTCACCTATTCCAGCTCCACCATTTACACAAAATCCAACAATAACTAGCAAAATATAATAATAATAATAATATAATTATAAAATAATATAATCTATTAATAATGGAGATTGTCTGTATTTCTGTCTAACAAAAACTATGCCATAGCTCTACGTAACAGTTTACGTCACAATATTCTTATGCTATATACACCCAAAATTTGAGTAAGCAATTTTTTAAATTGTTTTTTTACTCTCGTCCTTTTTTTTTTTTACAGTAACAAAAAGTTAACTAAAAAGTTTACAAATGAATAAATACCTACGATTTTGTGGAAAATTGATGTGGAAAATATTCAAAATAATTGTTTGATTATTACATGCGCGCAACATTTTATTTGAGAGGGATGGGCTCAGTTTTCATTTCAAATTGTTTTATTTTTTTCACTCCTTTAATAGATATGAGGATTTGTCTTACTTATGATATAAACCCTCTGACATTGAATTTTTAACTCCCACCCTCTCAGGCAATATCTTTCAAAAATTTATTTTTACATTGCCCGGAAGGTGTTTTTTTATTTTGCTAGTAAATATAATACTAACTAGCAAAATAAACTAATAATAATAATAAAGTGTCATTTACTATTTCTCTGAATTTTTAAAAATTTTGATGGAAATTTCTTACTATATTGTTACATATTTCCGTGGGGATTTTTATTGGGTATCCAACGAGGATCTCACTCGTGATAAGTAATAATGTATTTTTAAAAAAAACTCTACTCAGGTGACGCCGGGTAGCCACTTCTAATTATATATAAACATCTTTTTTTCTTTTATCCCCCAAAATCAAAGACTGAGATTGTAAATTGATCAAAGGGGATCAGTATCTGTAAAATATCTTGGGAATGACGTTAAACAGATATAGGTGTTGTTTTAATATACAGTTTTAAGTGACAGTCATCTCTTGGTCGGCTGGTCACGTCAAGCCCTAGCACCTATGTGATTGCCCCAACCCTTTTTATCATATGGGTGCTAGAAGGTGGTGGTTGAGGGTCTACATGTCCTGGGAATTATGTTAATCTCTATCTGGTGGTGAGGTTCCAGTTTTGGAGGTTTGGTGAATGTGGAGCACCCCTTCATCACCATTGCTCCCTGGTCCACTCTGACCCGGAGTGGTAGTACCTGTTAGGGTCCCATCTATGGGTTAAATAGAAAAACATGAGTTTATAAACAAAATTGTATTATGCATTAAGAATGAATTTATTTTTAAAACTTTATTAGCATTAAGTGACCCACTGAGGTTGATATGCCGTAAAACAAACCAAACTAAACAAAAGATTGTAAATTGATGAAAGGGATTAGTATCTGTAAAATACCGTAGTAGACAGGATCCCTCAGTTGGATTAAATAGAAATTTAATATAATATAAATAGAGACCAAATCTCCATTATTAATAGACTAGAAGCAGCTACCCAGCAACGCATGGGTAGCCTCTTCTGGGTAGAGGGGAGAATCCTGGTGTATTGATTTGTTTATTTTTGTGATTTACAAATGCTGGACATTTTCAAGTAGAATTTCAATGCTATTTCTATGTATATTTTGTTTTTTTTTTAAATATCTTCAAATATAAATCAAATCTTCATAATTTTTGCAGAAAAAGCAAGAATCGGTTAGTATTATTTGGATTATTTGGACAATTGTCTTCATCTTTATTGTTATCTGTACAACGTTTCGGCCGATGTGCCCTCTGGCCTTCTTCAGGTATTACTTGTCAGACTCAGGAACTTTCTCGCAGCAGTAACATAGAATAATAATTAACACAGCTTAATGCCTTTGCCCCAGCTATGGTTAGCGGAATGAGAACAGGATACCTCTGTATTATAAATAAAAATTGTGTATCTATTAAGAATTAATTTATTTCAAAAGTTTATCGGCATTAAATGACCCACCGAGGTTGATGTGCCGTAAAAACAACAAAACCAAACTAAACAAAAGATTGTAAATTGATCAAAGGGGATCAGTATCTGTAAAATACCATAGTAGACAGGATCCGTTTGTTTGTCAGCATGAGCTAACTGTTTTTTTTTATTTTTTTGTTTTTTTCTTT
Source organism: Doryteuthis pealeii (assembly GCA_023376005.1). Taxonomy (NCBI): domain Eukaryota; kingdom Metazoa; phylum Mollusca; class Cephalopoda; order Myopsida; family Loliginidae; genus Doryteuthis; species Doryteuthis pealeii. The sequence goes on from CM042169.1 coordinate 386,009, forward strand.
ATGTGAAGAAAAGAATGCTTGCCACTTCAGATTAGATAATGTGTATTCTCTTGCAGATTCTGTATATTGATACATTAGCTAGTGAGCTGTCTACATTTTATTTAGCGCTAATACCCTTGGGAAAGGTATGCATCCACCTGCTCTCCCTCCAGTTATGGGTAAATAGCAGGGCTGACTGGGCTCTTTAACTTTGGTTAGGCAACCAGTCCAGGAGAAGGAAAACTCTGAATTCAAACCTGTTAAACACCCCCTAAAAAATTGACCTTGTGCCACATCCTCTTCATGTGGATGGGTTGGTGAATATGTATATTGAATTTATTCAGCATTTTGCATGGCCACAGGTTATTTACAGCATCCACTGTCCAAAAGTGGTCACCCATCTTAGTACTGAACAGGGTCATTGATGCTTAACTCTAGTAACCTAGCTATTTCACTATATCTTGAATATTAACATAGATAATTATATTGATACATTGAATTTATTAAGCTTGGCCTAAAGTTGTTTATGGTACCCACTGTCCAAAAGTGGTCACCCATCTAAATACTGAACAGGGTCATTGATGCTTAACTCTAGTAACCTAGGTCTTTCACTATATCTTGAATATTAACATAGATAATTATATTGATACATTGAATTTATTAAGCTTGGCCTAAAGTTGTTTATGGTACCCACTGTCCAAAAGTGGTCACCCATCTAAGTACTGAACAGGGTCATTGGTGCTTAACTCTAGTAACCTAGCTGTTTCACTATATCTTGAATATTAACATAGATAATTATATTGATACATTGAATTTATTAAGCTTGGCCTCAAGTCGTTTATGGTACCCACTGTCCAAAAGTGGTCACCCATCTACGTATTGAACAGGGTCATTGGTGCTTAACTCTAGTAACCTAGCTGTTTCACTATATCTTCAATATTAATATAGATAATTATATTGATACATTGAATTTATTAAGCTTGGCTTCAAGTTGTTTATGGTACCCACTGTCCAAAAGTGGTCACCCATCTAAGTACTGAAAAGTGTCATTGGTGCTTAACTTTAGTAACCTAGCTGTTTCACTATATCGTGAATATTAACATAGATAATTATATTGATACATTGAATTTATTAAGCTTAGCCTCAAGTCGTTTATGGTACCCACTGTCCGAAAGTGGTCACCCATCTTAGTACTGAACAGGGTCATTGGTGCTTAACTCCAGTAACCTAGCTATTTCACTATATCTTCAATATTAACACTGATACTTATATTGATATATTGAATTTATTAAGCTTGGCCTCAGGTCGTTTATGGTACCCATTGTCCAAAAGTGGTCACTCAAACTTTTAATATCAATATGCAAATTAGCATTCCCGTTCACACTGTAAACCGCTATTTT